>OY726517.1:84692111-85292111 GCA_963383655.1 Bathymodiolus septemdierum | reverse complement strand
TTGTATGTCATTATAAATGGGATCACTACTATAAAAGCATACAAGTTTTATTTAAATTCTCCTAGACACGAATATATTGGTACGATTCATGCATATTAAAACAAGTTTAAACTTTGAAATTACTCAATTCAACATCTTGGCAGAGGAACGGTTCAGTCAGATATATTTTTGAATGTAGTCTTTCAGGGATTATTTCAAGAGTAAGAAGAAAGCTGTCTCTAGTAGAGGTGGTAATGCATACATTTCCGGAGTTCACCTCCATGTTTTAGTTGGCTCGTCTTGCTCAATGCATAGTTTCTGTGTAATGTTTTGTCAGTAATTGTTCTTTTACTTTTCATCATTGTAATGTCTGTGCTTCAAATTACGGTTTGCGATTACCCCTTTGATATCTTTAAGCATTTTGGGTATGACTAATGTGTTCCATGGAATCAGTCAAGTGCAAAATCAATGTAATTCTTGTAAAATATACCAATCATTTCTTTAAATAAAAATCATAAGTTAATTTGAAGCATTAAAGCAACACGTAAAATACAAATGTATATTGCAAACTCAAATTTCAAAAGGTAGTAATGGCAACAGCCCCCCTCCCCCTCCCTCCCAAAAAAAAAATTAAATGTTAATTTGAGTCTGTATCTCGCACCTGGTAACCATTAGTGTAAACTGTAGGGTGAATAATAAAAATAAAACCGTAGATATCTAATTTAGTGCGCACGACGCGTTTCTAGAATAATCTGCATCAGATTCGCTCATAGTCAAAAGATTATCTAACTAAATAATCTAAAAGTCTGTGTGAGCAAATACCAAATGACATGAAAATGATAGCCCAATTCGGCTGATAACACATATGCCTTAGGAAGGGGAACTTTATGTGTATGTTTTGTAGGTATCGGTGTCCGTTCGCCATAACTACACATTCTCCCTGGGTCCGTTCGCCCTAAAAGTGGGTCCGTTCGCCCTGATTATTTAAAAAGTATTTTAATGAACATAAAGAATATCTTAATTCAAAATAAAGAAGTAATGATATATAGAAAAATATTTATTTAAGGAAAAAAAATGAGCTTTTGGAAATTAATTAAGTTATTTTTAAGCCATTATTACGTATATTGTTTGAAATGCTTAATTGAAATTAATGATTGTTGATTTCATAATTACAATTATTGATTGGGGATTATTGTATATCTTTGATCTCTTTATTTCCATTCATAGATGGCTTTGTTTCTGTAATTATGCACTTGTAAGCTTGGTATGAGTAAAACAACGTTGAATCCAATTGCAAACATAAAAGAATTATATACCTCACAGCTTGTGTTCTTTGATCTCATGGGTTTTGACAAATTTCATACATATACTGATGGAATCTGATATATAGAGTTAGGTGAAAGATGGTGACATAAGAGAGAGAGTATGTTATGTTGAATGAATGTAAATTGAATAATAGTTGTTAATAGTGGAAATATAGTCTTGTAAATAAGTATATCGATTTGAATGAGAGTTAGATGAAAGATGGTGAAAGAAGAGAGAGAGAGAGTATGCTATAAGTTAATTACACCATCAAATATCATTTATAATTCAATTATTTTTAATATCTTACATTTTCTACAGACTCTGGATTCACTCGTCTTTTCCTGCTTCACTTATTCCAAGGACTGAAATGTTTAACCTTGCCCATTATCGAAACATACACTTTAAAATGCCACATATTTAAAATTTCGCAATTTAATATCTATAAGCAATCAAATATCACTTATTTTTCTTTTATTTTATTTATTATGCTTTGTAGATCGTTGTTTGTCATTTTGTTCTTTTTCTTTTGGCCATTGTGTTGTCTCTCCTTCTTCGATTTACGGATTTTGATTACCCATTGATATCTCCAAACTCTTCGTATGCAGTGAGTAAATGACTGTTGTTGAACGCCAATTCGGCATTTTTGTAGCTATATCATGGCGAGAGCAAATTATTATACAATGGAATGGTAACGAATTATACAACTACGCATGATTGCCCACTCGTCTTTCGCTGACGTTCATTTAAATGGCCATTTTATATTATGAGTCTTCAGTTTTATCAGGAACAGAATCGTATATATAAAATAAACTTGTTTTTGTATCTCAATAAATGTGTTCTATTGATTGCCAATATATGGTCATGAAGTACATCATAGAATTCAATCACATATTAATTATTCATAACCACGTTATTGTAATTAACACGACCATTATTTCATTATATATGTATATTCTTCAAGATGTTAATCGTGAACAGAGACATAAAATCTATATTGAATTATCTTTCTATAGCAATAAAGTGCCAACTGAAAACAAATACCACCAAGAACGTTCTTAAAAGTCAGGAAAATTGTAGAAGCAAAAAAGAAGAACAAAGGCAAAAATCGATACCACTAACATACATATACATTAACGCTCACTTTTCCTGCTTGTTACAGACACTTTTATAAAATGTGGCGCGGCTAAACTCGTTTTCTTGGGTCCAAATCTGCTATCATAGTGAAATGGTGCGACTATAGAAGAGTTGTTTTAACATGTGGTAAAATGCTAATCATCACTTTTAACTGGATTAGCAACGTTTTTTAAAGAGCGGCGAGTCAAACATTATGATACATAATTTATAATTTTTTGCGTTACGAAGAGTTGTTTTATGAATAATGCTTGTTATACAAATGAGGACCGGTGTACCTTAACCATCATTTAAATGCTAGATGGTACAAAAGGACATTTGAAAACATAATAAGAACCCATGTTCAGCTTGAATCAAAATCGAAATGTCAAAGTACTTTTCGACCTTTTGAAAGACAAAACGTAGCGATTCTTTAAACAAAAATCCCTGACATAACTTAGCTTAGTACTCAGATGACGATGGCGTTGTCAAAAGCCGTAAAAACGATGTTCGGTTCGTCTTTACCTCCAGTTGTATGTAGCGACCTGATGTCTTATTTTACGTTATTTGTGTTTGTTTGCGTATAGTGGTGTGTTGTGTTTTTGTTTTATTTCTCTTCGTCTGGTCTACCCTATGCTGCCAGTTTCTCTGGAATGTCCATTTGTCAATGCCCCTTCGGTATTCTCTAACGTTTCAAAACTTCAAATATATGAATAATGGGATTATGAACGTCCATAACCAACATACTAGGTGTTGATATCTTCAGATAAACGTTTTGAAAGATAAAGATGAAACGATTCTTTTGAAATCCCTGCCTTAATGGCTTCGTGGTCAGAAGACTGTGACGTAGTAAACAAGTCTGAATAAAAGCGTAATGTAATAATTTAAGAAATATAAATTCCATACGCAGAAGCGGTTGGTATATTATACTAAGGTAATCTCTTTTGTTATAGAATATAGTAGAAAAATGACCATTTCTGTCAAATCCGAGGTAAATTCCAGCAATGACACATATGATGCTGTTTCTGTTGTTTCGTTTATATTTGATTTATATTAGAATATTAATGGATTCCAGATAATAAAGTTTGGATTATTAATTATACATGTTGCATGAACATCATAAATACATCTGAATGTAAGATTAAAGACTTAAGCTTCAATATTTCATTTTTTGTGCAAGTTCTTGTATAATATGTGTACCACATGCGATTGACAAGTAGAGGAGCACGGTTTGTTCCCATGGGAATGACGATGATTTTTTTAAGTAATGTTATTGCCAAGGTACCCAACATACTGTTGCCTTTATTTTCTATGTAGCTCCTTTTGCATTATGCTTATTTTACCTTAATTAGCTGCTTGTCTTTGTAAAGTGTTCTTGATATGACGTAGAATTGATATCTAGTTGATAAATATTTGCGAAATTTAAAAAGAATAGTTTTTAAATATTTTAATAAAATTCTTAGCCTTGAATAAAAAAGATGTAGAAGCTAAATACTGAAATGAAAGTGAGTTATTATGCAAATGTTCTATCGATTTAATATTCATCCGATTTCAGACTTGGATTTTGAAAAACATAAGAAAAGACTGATCAATAAAAAATAAGATTATCTGATATAATCTTGTAGTTAAGATATGTGGCTAGAAAAGGTGTTTCTTAGATCGATTGGTATTAAATTATTTCTAAAGAATAAACACTTGTATCATTTGAGTGATCTTCGTTGTCAAGTATTATTTTACTTAAGCATTGTTGTAGGAAATGAGATTTTAGTAAGTATTGTAAATGTAACGGTTATCTCCCTTTAACGTTGATAGTCGCAGTTAGAGTTTGCTGTAGGGAGTGAGTGATTGTTGCTTAACGCCAACTCGAACATATTATCCTGGTTCCCAGTCAACCAGTCTTTGCTCTTTTTCCTTAATTCTGCGTATTTAGCGGTGAAGCAACACATACCGATTTTATAGTCTTTGATTTGACCCGATCGGGGTTCGAACCCACGATCTACCACACTAGAGGTTAGCACGCTAACCATTACACCACCGATGCGGTTGGATTTCGCTGTACTATTCTTCAGTGTTTGGAATGTATATATGAGTTTCCAAGTGTTGGTAGAGCACCACGAAATAAAGACAGAAGCGGTGTGGGTCTAAAAACCGACCCGGGAATCTTTCACCTATCAGGTCGGCCCATTGCTAATGAATGTATTGCTTATCTGAGCGGCACACAAGGCATTGTCCAATTGCCTGTATGGTCTTCCACGTTATGCATGGATACACTAAGGATGCTATAAATACAAACCAATCATCTTTCAATTAATGCTATTTCTATTTTGTAGGAAGAAGAGGACTTTTTCAAAAGTGACAAATTTGTTGGACTAATGATAGGGTTGGGATCATTTGCTGGACTTTTGGTTCTATGTTGCATCTTCTGGAAGTGCTGTTGTGGTGGGAAAACAGACTAGATAGAGACATGGAACCACAAAAACAACAACAACGCAATTTAATAGATGTGAATCTTTGCGCTGTGTAATAATTTCAGTATTTTCTTCCATAATGTGATTATGAATTCCAATGGACTCCATCACGTGATTATGAATTTTAATGGACTCCGTCACGTGATTTGATATAAGAAAAATGTTTTATTTCAATTGCAAAAAGCATTTTGAGGTGCAATCATACATCTATCACATGAAATATGTTGTACAATTGCTTTTCTTAGAAAATGAAAGAGGCCTGATCATGGCACAATATTTGTACTGGATGTAAGCAAAATGCCTATAGTATTTGTTTCGATTGCGGGTCAGCTGAAATAGTGCGGGCGCCATGTTCACTGTCTTGCAAAAAATATTTCATACACTGTTGTAGCATACAGCTTAGTTGACAAGTTTGATTTGTCTGTGAGTTATATGTTAATGTTTGTATAATGATGATATGTATATATGCAACCTTATCCTAGTTACAACAATGTTAATAATTTCTATCAAACTGTAAGATTTTAACATACTTATTTTGTGTTTTTCTTTTCTTTAACTTCAAAACAGAGTAACCTTTTATTTGGCGTTTATAGCAGTTTTACTTTGAATACAAATTTGTTTTTTTCCTCCGGGTACTCCAGCTCCCTCCACCAATCAAGCTGAAGTAACTGAAATATTGTTGAAAGTGGCATTGGACACCATAACTCTAACCCTAGCCCAAAGTTATTGAATCTCATAATTTAATCAAATGTCTTTTTCCAATATTATTCAACTATTATATGTTTATGCACATGCCATGCGAATGAAACAGTTTATTATGTAATGAATGCAGTCTATTCTATTCAAGTAGTTTTAATTTCTTGGTATATTTCGTATCTTCAAACTTTTCTTGAACATTTTTACTCTTCATAGGAACATTTGGAAATTTTGAGATATTCTGTTCAAATTAAATATATATAAAAAGCGAAATAAATCGCATATTGTTTCTCCATTTCCCAAAAAAACATTCCTTAAATCTGTAAAATATATAATTCTTAATGTTTTATTGTGCATTCCTATATACAAAAACACAAATCAATCGCATACATTTCTCCCTTTCTCCAGAAACGTTCCTTAAATCTGTAAAGGTTATAAATGTTTTATTGCGCATTCCGTCCAGTATTTTATACTGCTCCATACACCTTTACGTATTGTTTTGTGTACTTACCAAAGTGCTGTTATTTTATTTTTATATATGTGCTATTACAAACGATAAAATAAAATTCTATTATTCTGTATAATGTCGTTTTAATTCAACCAACATCACAGGATGATGGAGATTGGTATTTATAACAAGTTGTCAAAAGACAAATTTATCAGGGGCCGTCGTCGTCGTGATCGTATGGTAGTTGGATTTACAACTACCTATGCAATCAGTGCCTATCACCACTGAAGTTGTGAGTTCATTCCCCGTTCATGGCGAGGTGTACTCGATACAACATTATGTGATAAAGATTTTCAGCGACTTGAGGCAGGTCAGTGGTTTTCTACAAGTACTCCCGTTTCCTCCACCAATAAAACTGATCGCAACAATATAACTGAAATATTGTTGAAAGTGGTATAAAACACCATAAATAAAACCAAACCACAGAATCTATTAATGCTGTTATGAAAATAGTGATCAATATTTAAACAAATATCCACAAAATAGAATAATGTAAACAGTTGTTGTCAAAAGGGGAACTTGTCATTGTTATTAGGAAAAGAGAGTTGAATGGTGATGGTCAACAATTCCACAAATATCAACAAAGCAAACAATCACCTCTCACCTCAAACAGTTGAATACAAAAAATTCCATTACACATGGCATTGACAATCCTGTTCCTGACAAGTACCAACATGTGGTGGTGTTAATTTGATTAAGGGGATACCATGTATGTGGCAAAATGCCAAGAGGTGGATTCAGAACCCATTAATGAAATTTAACGACGAGATAATATACTATTACAATTACAAATTCTGGACAGGTGCTTAACTTAGTCAGGTTCAGTTATTTTTTTCTCGTAAGCGGAGGAATAACACCCACAATCCAAACGAATAGCTTCCTGGAAGAAACGTTTGGAGGTTTGGAGATATCCAATGTGTAATCAGAAATCGACTGCGGAGAAGGATAGGCAATATATTGAACACATGAAAAAGGACATAACTAAGATTGACAAAGTACTAATAAAAGAAAGCAAAAAAAAAGCAAAAAAAAAAAGAAAACAAAAACAAAAACAAAAGCCATTGTCAATACAACATCATAGTTAGCCTATGCAAGGTCATGCAACAATAACTGGTACATGTCGATCAGCCTACACATTAATAAAGGATAATACTTTGAATATGAAAAGGTCACGGAAAAACATGTCACAGCAACAAGTGAACACACAAACAAAACAAAGCAAAACAAAACAAGCGGCAAACAAAAATTGAATAAATAACAACAGGTAAGAACACAATACCGAAGCCTTAGATATAAATGACATTTGTTACCAATTTACTTCTAAAATACCAGTTTTACAAGACGAATAAATGGATATGCTCTCAATTAACTGACTTGAATATTACTAAAATATTTCATATTTATATCAAATAACTTCAGAAAACAACCTAGATATTGTGATTTATTAAAATTAAGGTCCATGACCTTCAGGTACAGGCAACCTTAGCTGCTTTCAGCTTTCAGCTATCTTGCTTTTGTCCTTTAGATTAATTGGCTTTCCAGTTTTTTCCCATGAGCATATATGATAAAGGTTATTCCAGAAACTAAGGTCACTGACCCTCAAGTATATGGAACCTTAGCCGCTTTCAGCTATCCGGTTTAGGTCCTTTAGATTAATTGCTTCCAAAGTAGTTTACATTATTTGGCTTTCCAGTGTTTTCCCGTGAGCCTATATCATGAAGGTTATTCTAGAAACTAAGGTCACTGACCCTCAAGTATATGGAACCTTAGCCGCTTTCAACTATCCGGTTTAGGTCCTTTAGATTAATTGCTTCCAAAGTCGTTTAAATTATTTGGCTTTCCAGTTTTTTTTCATGAGCATATATGATGATGGTTATTCCAGAAACCTTTCGAACGCACTAAATTATACATCTACATTTTTATTACAACACATAAATTAATAAAATATATTGTTCTCAATTATCAACTTTCATGCATCATCAATTTAGGCACTAATACGATTCATGTATTATTCAAAGTGGTATTCATATATGTTAAATAAGTAAAACAGATACTTTCAAGTATATACATGTATCTCGTTGGTACAATGCTTGAAACGGAAGAATACACCACAACTGAATTGATGCACATTATATATAGGAACTAGGTCATCTAAGGAACGCATATTATATTGACAAGACTCAATACACACTGAAGTCATATTTAATAGTGGGATTCTAATTTTCGTTGATTTCGTTGATTTACTAAAACAACGAAAATAAGATATAGAACGAAATACAATTGTCCAATTGATTGTTGCCTGCAATTTTTGAAACCACGAATTCAAGAACCCATGGATTAATGTATTTTGTAGAAACCACGAAAATTGGTGGCAACGAAAAAAATTGCTTTCACAATAGTGTATAGAACATGCATCAAAATAAATTTTTGAATGCAAAATTAACTCACGTAACATGATATATTATATTATCAGTTTGACGAATTAGCATTCGCTGTATTAAGCATAAAACTGTGTGCAAAAAGGAAAACTAATGTCCCTTATATAGCAGAACTACAACCACGTCCATCTATGCCATTCTTATGTTCCATGCGGCTTAAACGCCCTCCAATGGACAATACGATTATATCTATTCTAGTGTATCATAGAGTAATGTCACTTCTGATGTAACATAGGGCTACACACATTCCATTGTAACATAGAGTTAAACACATTCTAATGTATCATAGAGCTAAACACATTCTAATGTACCATAGGGTCAAACACATTTTAATGTGTCATAAAGTTAAACACATTCTAATGTACCGTAGAGCTAAACACATTCTAATGTGCCATAGGGTTAAGCCCATTTTAATGTGCCATAAAGTTACACACATTATAATGTACCATAGGGTTAAACACTTTATATTGTACCATAGGGTTAAACACATTATAATGTACCATAGAGTTAAACACTTTCTAATGTACCATAGAGTTAAACACAATCTAATATACCATAGGGTAAAACACATTCTAATGTACCATAGAGTTAAACATATTCTAATGTACCATAGAGTTAATCACATTATAATCCACCATAGAGTTAATCACATTCTAATGTACCATAGCGTTAACCACATTCTAATGTACCATAGAGTTAATCACATTATAATCCACCATAGAGTTAATCACATTCTAATGTACCATAGCGTTAACCACATAATAATGCACCATAGCGTTAACCACATTCTAATGTACCATAGGGTTAACCACATTCTAATGTACCATAGCGCTAACCACATTATAATGCACCATAGGGTTAACCACATTCTAATGTATCATAGAGTTAACCACATTCTAATGTACCATAGCGTTAACCACATTATAATGCACCATAGGGTTAACCACATTCTAATGTACCATAGGGTTAACCACATTCTTAAATATTATCCACATAGTTAAACCAATTCTAATGTACCATATGATTAAGTGCATTCTTATATACTGTATGGTTAAACTCACTCCTGCATACTTTATGATTAAACCTATTGTATTCACCATATGACTACGCCCATTCTAATATACCATACAATTAAACCTATTTTATGCATCATATAGCTAAGCCCATTCTAATATACCATACGGTTATGCCCATTCATATGTACCATGTACACCATCTCATTATCATGCATGGCTTAGAGGTTTGAGGTATTTTGACCCTTTTAAAAAAAGAGATACAAAATTGAGATCTGTCTATGGATTAAGTCATTCCCAAATGATTTTCCAGACAAACTTCTTCCAAAACTTTGTATTGAACATACAAAAAAAGCAAGTAATGTTGGCACTCATTGAAACCTAGGCGAATGCTCCTTACATTTTGATATCACTAAATATATCTTAAGTTATTGACATATGAATCAAAAATTCATGGTAACTGGTATAGATTCAGCATACTCTGAGATACTCGCATACCCCCTCCTAACCCTAGGAGACCACCAAAAAATGCTAATGCTACTTTTTTTTTAAATTATTTTGAATTATATTATATCATAATCCGATAAATGTGTCTGGTGCTTATTATCTAAAATTATCATTGCACGTCAGATTAACAGGTCTACAGAGATTTAACATTGGCGCAAAAAAGCATTGATGTCGCAAGGACACACTATTGACGTCAGTAAGACGTACGTATATCTGAAAAGTCAGTTAATTCTATGACGTTCATTCGTCGTTGTAAATGGATAATACTTGTAGAATCTACGAACCTGTTATTCATTCATTGACTTTACATGCAACATCATAATGTTTCGAACACTAGATCAATAAAATAGTATGATAATTATTTCAGCAGAAACAATGGCCTTATCCATTATCGGCATAAATTCGGTGCTTTCAGTGACTGCTCCTGTCAGATATACTAATGCCACCCCACAAATGACTATTGCTTGGAGGGAAAATCGTGCAATGGACGTGCAATAGTGTTGATAACCGATCCCAATATATATGTTAAAATTCCAGCGTAAATCTGCATATCTTGTAAATAGAAATAAATTTACACATTTTCGACGTGCAAATCGAGATAGTCTTGTTGCCCCCACCCCAAATGACCCTTCCATCCTCGCCCTCTTCAATCGTTTCATTTTTTGTCCTTTTTCTATTCACCATTGCATTATCTGTTCTTCTTCTATTTACGGCTTCTGATTTACCCCTTTGGTATCTTCAATTCCAACAATTCTTATAGTCGGTAAAATTGATATTCGACTCAATATCAGAATAAGTGGAGAATACCTGTATGATATGCTGATGTAGAAATACTCCGTGTCTTTGTGGGCTTTGTTCTCAGCTATGTACTGAATTAATCTTCCAGGAAAGTGTGATCATTTAAATAAATAAGTACTTAATAAAGAAGAATGGAGATAAACACATGTCTGTGAATTAGATAATATTGCAATGCAACACCTTTAAAGTGATATTGATTTTACAATGGCTTGAACTTACGTTGAGATTATTGAATCCAATTCTCTAATGTAATGGGAAGTTTCGATATAATACAGAGTTATTATTATATAATGTGGTATGTATGTAATGCAATTGTGGTTTTGGGGTGCAGTGAGATATATGTTGGGCCACCGAGCTGCAAAATACTTATTTTGAGCGTGTTACAGTTAACATGTTCAACTGTTGTTTATTAATTTAATTTTAACCCGATTATCAAAGAATGCTAATATACAAATGTTCTTACACCTGGAAGGTGGTATATCCACAACTAAGTTTTAAAGCAGGAAAGGCTACCCAGATATGTATCTGAGTTTATACTTGAAACATTCTTGATAGTTTTTATCAATATTTGAAGAAGCTAAGGGTGAAACGAAGAATATATATGTTAACTATGGAGTAACTGTTCCATATTACTCACTCAAAGACCTCTCCTCGTTCGTGATTAATCAAGAAACATGACCTTTGACCCGAATGTTGTTGATTTTGTTTAACAAAAACCAGGTGCTAGGTTTGCGGATGTCACACTTCTTATTGCTTTTTCTATCCAATAAAAAGCAACCGTTTACTTACAGATAACGAAAGTGGAAACTGCAACCGATAAAAATAGACACGTTTCCGACTTTGTTATTTTTAGCAGATCATGTCATTTTAAACTGATTATTTCTAAGCAATTATATATAATTACTGTACTTTTTAATTAAATGAAGACACTGAGAAATAATTAAAGATTTGATATTAATATAATCAATCATCAAAAACCGATTTTTTAAAGTAGCATTTCCAGGGTGTTGAAAAGGGTTAAATTTCAATGGTGTCACACAGAAGATTTCTTCGACGACGTTGCGTTGTTCTTCCTATAGAGAAGCTTAGTCGTAGTAATCATTATTACATTGAGGAATTGTGTCAATGTAATTGTGAAAGGGGAAGATATTATACTGAAAAAATATCAAACTCTCACATCTAATACAATAAATGACTGGAAACATCTCTGTTGTTTTTCATTCTTTTTTCGCATCGAAGACCCGATCAGTTGGTAAACAATCTGTGTTTGTTTAGCACACACCTCTTATTTACACCTTATACAGATATGTATTATGTAGCATTGTGTTATAATGTTTGATATTACTAGTCGTTCAGAGAACAAATAAAAGCATTGATTAGCTAAAAATGTCATAGCATTTATTTATTTAATGTGTTTTATTAAGCAACAGTCAAATATTTATAGAATTATATATCGACAATTTAAAGTAAATAATACGCTTACGAATTAAGACAATTTCTCAATGTTAAAAAAAGGTTCGTGCACAATTATGTTAAAAACAATAGTGAGTATACTTGTATTATGGGTTAAAGTCGAAATCACAATAAAAACACAGTAAATTAAACTCAAACCAAAAAGATTTTTCACACAGTTCAAGAGCATTTCAGAATTTTGTTCTCTTTAAGGGATTTAATGGTAGCAACACTATCTAATTTTTTCATTCACATTTCAAATATATTTTCAGTGGGAAAAAAAAATTGTAAATTTCATTGATGATTAATATTCTATGTATGAATTAGTTCTTATATCATGTGAAAAATATTATACCTACTGATGACTAGAAATTGGAAGAGAGTAAGTAGAGTTATTGAATTCATTTTGAGATACATCAAATGGTTACGCTGCTCTTGTTCCGTCTATGACACATGTCGTACGACTCCAAACTTATATGGATATAGCATGCAAACTAATCCTGAATCGTCATGAATATAGCTGAAATAGTGCTCACTGGACATTAAGCAATAATCAATCAATTAACCTATGATCATGACTCATGTCCATCCTTCTTAGATTTACGGCTTCTGGTTACACCTTTGGTATCTTAGATTTACGGCTTCTAATTACACCTTTGGTATCTTCAAGCTTCTCATAAAACCACACACGTGGTATATAACGTGTAACATAATCATGAAGCCTATCGTAAAAATATACGAAGATATTCAAACAATAATATTAAATAGCAGGTTTCAGCAAAACAAAATAATCTGGTTTTTGCCGTCTTGGAACAGCAACTTCCATGTCGGGCTATTATTGCTACACATATAAATGGTTGCACATTTATTGTTAATTGGTGACATAGAGTTATATAATCTGTTTGAACAAGACAATCAGCTTAAATGTTACTATGAGAGCAACTTTTCCCAGACGCAGAAAGACGATTTATCAGTTCATTCATTTGAAGAAATAATTCGTGTAAGACATGGAGCTATATTGACATACACCGCTACCCAGATTAAATTTGCTTTCGAACTTTGGTAGTTACAACAACCACAACTGTTGAGGTCACAGTGCATATTATTTACGATAGTCCAAAGTTTCCAGGTTACACACAAAGTTCGTAGTTTAACTTTCAAGCCATAATTATGTACGGTATAGAACTCTGTCACGCTATAGAGGAAAGTAAGGATGACATCCGAGGTTTCAATGTCGTAAAGAAACTTGTTTGAAGGTCGAATGACGCGAACATTTTATACAAATAATTTTGATATGCTTCTTTCTGAGGATTAGGAAAGCTATTAGTTTTTCATCGATTCGACACTTTGAATGTACCTGGTATTAATGAAACCCTCTATATTTTGTTTAAAGCTTAAGCTTATTTTGATAAATATCCAATTTAGTGCACAACACGCGCATCCGATGATGTTCGTGTAGTTGACGGTTGTCACATGTTGAGCAGGAAATTCTAACGTTTCCAAAGCAACTGGATTCACCTTTTGTCATTAGTGTGGTTCGTGTTTCTCGATCTTTTATTTTCTATGTACTGTTTCTATGTAGATCGTTGTTTCTCCTTTTGTCTTTTTTCTTTTGACCATTGTGTTGTCTGTACTTTTTCTCTTGGTCATTGTGTTGTTTGTCCTTCTTCGATTTTGCGGTTTCTGGTTACCACTGTGGTGTCTTCAAGAAATTCTTATAAGTCTATTACGTTCGTCCCTATTACAATGGAATTTACCCATATCAATTACATATATTTTTGACTATATACAGCATACAGTTCGTGTAAATAAAATGAAAAGCAAAACATATCACACTATCGAAACATTTCTAAAAATTCAACTAAAAATCGTAGAAAGTCGATACCCCTTACACACAAAAACATGACAGCGCACTTTCCTTGTTTGGTCCAGGCACTTGAATAACAGTAGCGGGTTAAACTATTTCTATATGCGTAGGCCTCTCTTTTTAGTGAAATGATGCGGCCATTCAAGTGCTTTCCACATGTGAGTAAACTGCAAACCGTCAAATATAATCGGGTGCACAACTATATAGTATAGTAGAGATATATACAGTAGTCGTTTTCGTTATAAATAGTGCCACCATACACAGTGATATATGAATAGTGTCTTTCAGGGTTCACATTCATCCCAAGAAGTTTAAATATTTTTATCCCGCAACTCCCCATAAAAAGGCTTTCATTTATTTATTCGTGCATGATTTGCTGTTGTCTAATGTATATACTGCCTATGGATTACTTGTTCTATCCCGGAAGTTTAAATATTTTCGTCTTTGCCCCAAATGTTCATATATCTATTTATTCATGGCTGGTTTGTGGTTGTCTACAGTTTAAACTAACAATAGACCATTTACTTATTCTAGATTGATTAGAAGTTTAAATATCTTTCTCCTGCCACAAATTTCAATTTATTTACTTATTCCTGTCTAGTTTGTTGTCGTGTACAGTTTACCATGGATCCATTACTTTTTCTAGAAAGTTCTTAGTTGCCTTTTGGTTCGTGCTGTTCAAATGTTTGTACAATGATAACCTTCAATATATCTATAGAGGGACACATTTCCAGAAATACAGTCGATATACCTATAGAGTACAAACTGTCTTCATTAATAATATCATACAGCAACTGGAATCATTAAACAAACACAGACAAATTGCGTCACATGGTATAATCAAACTAGGAATCGATAAAACAGGTTCAAACTGGATCATCTGTTTCCTGTATTCATTATATATGTATGTAATACTAGTACTAATATTGTTTTCTCTAATTACCCCCATAACAACAAGATAAATAAAGTTATGTTGTATCGACTGTGATGTCTCTGGGGGTGAAATAGAGGTCAAACTATATGTCGTCGTTGGTGCATTTATATTAATCCAGATGTATAAGGTTTTTTTAATTCTTGAATACCTTTCATATAAATTTAGGAAATTTGGACATAATTTTTTTAATTGTCAAAATACTATACCAATAGCAGATAATAGTCACAAAACACGTGAAATACTAGATTATCACTCAAAAGGACGAACAACAATCTACAAAGCATACACATAAAACTAAAGAGTGAGTAACAGGAACCCCACTAATAAACCATGTCATTGCAGAAAAACTATTAGTCTCCCAAGGTATTACCAGCAGAGGCATCAGCCCAATGATAGTAATAAAAACGTAGATATCGAATTTGGTGCACACGTCGCGTTTCTGGAATAATCTTCATCATAAACTAAAGATGGGAAAGCCAAATAATTTAAAAGTCTTTCATAATTGAAAGACCATAGCATTCGTAATTTACATAATTATTTAACCAGTACAGCACATTTGTTTTTCATTTATATATTCATAACTAAACAAAGGCACCAACCGTACCAGTTGTCGTAAATAATTTAATTGCTACGCAACAAGAACTCGATTTCAAATATGTATATGCATTTAAATATTCATTTGTTTAAAAAAAATATATTAAAAAAATACGGAAGCGTATTGCCACCACACGTAGGAAAACTATGTCATAATTATGGAAAAGGGAAGCTTCATATAATGTCAAGCGGCTAATATTTGACGAAATTGATAGGCTCAAATCTAAACCAAGGCTGCTCTCTTGCATGTATTGAATGACGTCAAGCGAACAGTATTTCAGCTATATTCAGGACGAGAACAACTTCAGCATTATATAACAACTATATATAAAAATGTGAGGAATTGGCCAACCGAATCAACGGCATTTGACTGCCACTTGAAAAGTATGAAGATTGGAGTAGATGACGAAATTTTAGTCTTTTGTAGCGGCTGCAATGCGCCTACTCTTTTTCGAAATCTACAAAAGATATATTTAAGCGTGCATGGGGGCGTGGCATTCTCCAAACATTTAAACCACATTGGTCCACCATCAGGCTGTCCGTATTATATTCTGGTAGCAATAAGTTTGTGTAAATATTTGTAATTAAGCAAACGAAAAATTAGCACCAAACAGTTAACAAAAAAAGTTAGATACAGTAAAACCTGTATAAACTGAACCCCTTTCTGACTGAATAATTTTTTCAGCTTAGACAGGTTTTCGGGTTTTTCAGTGTTCGGTTTAGGCATGTTTTCGGGTTTCTCAGTGTTCGGTTTAGGCAGGTTTTCGGGTTTCTCAGTGTTCGGTTTAGGCAGGTTTCACTGTATATGTATGTCATTTGCAAAGAAGGAACTGTCATACAAATATACATGTACATGTAATGCATATGCACGAAGCTAAGGCAAAATACATGAACGTGCATTGTATTATTAATTATTTTTATAATAGCTAAGCCAAGACAATCGTTGCAATATTTACATATACTCGTTATGTAACATGAACTTGGGTATTAGATTGAGTATGCTTAATCAAATATTTATGTTCATATTGAAAAAATAGATTAAATAACAACATTCTGTTGAGAAAAAAAAAAAATAGGTTGATATGTCTGGAAAAAGATTAATTATATGATACGTCATCTACATGATATCTACGAACTATCTATGGAAATTCATTTAAAAATGAATCCTCTCATTGTGCTCTTCAAACCGATATTACACAAAAGTGAATATAATGATGCGCAATAATCACAAAAAAATATTAGAAAATACCGCAGGATCAATAAAAATGGACAATCCAGAGGATTTGGCAATGTATATTGTATAAGACGAAGAACAACAAAGCAAAAACACAACACAATATGTGTTGGACACCACCATGCGCAATCAAACACAAATAAGGTGAATAAGACATGAGCCCTCCCCACAGTTTGACTAATCAAGATACTCTTCTTTAATTGAGTAAATTAATTGATATATAGTTAGTAGTGACATTGCTAGCCATAGTGTTATAATGGCTATACATGCATGGTGTTGTGGTCTGTTATAGTGCGCCAATGACGGCCCAGCACCTCCGACTTCAGCACTCGGGGTTTCTGTTAGGGTTACTTATCCCTTAGCTTCTGGTATAAGACCTATCCTGGAAGCACAGGAGGGACTTTACACGTCCCAAACTGGATTTATATCGGGGTTTTCTCCCGAAGCCTTTCCCATAAATGGGTATGCACGAAGGCAGTGGAGGTTTGATAATGAAGTTTCCCTCTCCATCCACAAAACAGTGGAACTATTTAATCCATAGCTGGGAGGTAGGTTTGCAGACACCAGGGCATATCCATACACCGGTGGGCCATGCATGCCGTGCATCTAGGAGCCTAATTTCCTCCGAGACCTTGTGGTTCTGCCTGAATCCGCGAAGCATCCAGTTACCATCTACCACCTCGAGGTTCCCATATCTGGGTCACATAGGTTTTACTGTATGAGAGGCTATAATTGGCGAGGAAGACATACGCACTCGGCTCCCCTTTTCACAGCAAGTTGCTAGCCAACGGAGAATATGACAAGCACACACACACTATGCGCATCAAAACAGTCCTTTTGGTAGATATTAGCCATAGTCATTGCTATAAATATTGTACGGTCGTCATGACGAACTGATTGATCGTTACAAAATTAATACCCGTTTCTCAAGCGACAATGGATATGTTCCATTTTACGTAGATGTTTTATTTCCTCTATATCACCTACAAGATCTTTAACGGACATATATGAGTAACTCGGTGGGTATCTTGTAAGAAACAGGAAGTGCTTACCCATCGCGAGCACCTGGGTTAACCCCGGTTTTTCTTGGTGGTATACGCGTTGCACCAATGTTTAGTATTCGGTGATGTGATGTTTTTGCTTCGCTTATCTTCGTTCTGTATATTGTGTCCTATGCTACATGTGAATGTGCCTCTATGCTACATGTGACTGTGCCCTATGTTACATGTGACTGTGCCCTATGTTACATGTGACTGTGCCTTATGTTGTATGTAACTGTGCACTATGTTACATGTGACTGTGCCCTATGCTACATGTGACTGTGCCCTATGTTACATGTGACTGTGCCCTATGTTACATGTAACTGTGCACTATGTTACATGTGACTGTGCCCTATGCTACATGTGACTGTGCCCTATGTTACATGTGACTGTGCCCTTTGTTACATGTGACTGTGCCTTTGGATTGTCCAATCTTGGTTACCTTTTCGGTTTTCTTTAACATGCATTTATTACAGTTTTAAAGTAGTTTCGGCTTCAGTTAAAAATAAATATGACCTGTCATTGATTTGCGGATGCTTTGAACCTACATCAAAGTTATCGATGATGTGTTTATCAACATATTCACCGGAGAAATATTTGAATACACTAAAGAAATATACACCAATGCTTCATAGCCAGATCGAGGATTTCCAACCTCATATGTCGTGGGAGTCGTCGTGGCAGTGGTCGTATGGTAGATGGATTTACAACTACCTGTGCAATCAGTGTCTATCACCACAAAAGTTGTGAGTTCGAACCCTGTTCATGGCGAGGTATACTTGATACAACATTATGTGATAAAGATAGCCACTGACTTGCGGCATGTCGCTGGTTTTTCCGGGTACACCGGTTTCCTCCACCAATAAAACTGACCGCCACGATATAACTGTAATATTGTTGAATGTGGCGTTAAACACTATAACTCTAACTCCATATGTCGTGGTCTTTTTTCTGTGTTCAACGACTTGAGATAAGATGTTGGTGTTGATATTGATGGAATTGATGACCATCACTGTTTAAACTTTCTTTTCATAATTAATGGTCAATGAACAAAATAATGTCATATCATAGGCAGAGTTAAAATAAGAAATGAAACTTTATGATTGAAATAATATTGTGATATTATTCTTTGGATATCAAAAATGACAAACAAAAAACCCACATATAATCACATTGTACAGATAATGTGCTTAGTAAGAACAGTTTGAAAATATCAAAATCCGTAAATCGAAGAAGTACAGACAACACAATGGTCAAAATAAAAAAAGAGAAAAGGACAAACAACGATCTACAAAACATACACATAAAACTACAGATCGAGTAACACGAACCCTACTAAAAACCGGGGATGAACTAGGGTTTCCCGGAAGGGTAAGCAGTTCCTGCTTCACTATTGGCACCCGTCGTGCTTGGTTTCAGATATTCTGGTATAATTTAACATGACATTGACGTACAATTAATTACATAATTATAAACTGAAATATATATTTCAAACTAACTTTTATATAATACATGCTTCTCTAAAATTTTAATTTGCCCTCACTAGTAGATAAAAATCCAATATCACTGCGCTTATGTATTTAAAAAATAATCAATGTTGTTTTAATTATATGTATATAATTTTCCACACTATTGATTACCCTCGTACAATGTTTATCAATTGTTTTTGTCTCCGTAAGCATTTTGGTTTGCATATCAATTCTAGTTTCTATATGACTTGGAACATGAATAAATACATATCCATCTTGTAATATAATGATTAATTTCTGCTGTTAATTATCATTATTCTTTATACCACGAAATAGCTGAAAATGTATATATTCGTGGCTAAATGGTTAGAGTTATGGTGTTTAATGGCATTTTCAACAATATTTCAGCTATATCGTGGCGGTCAGTTTTATTGTTAGAGGAAACTGGAGTACCCGGAGAAAACCACCGACCTGCCACAAGTCACATAATGTTGCATAGAGTACATCTCTCCTGAACGGGATTCGAATTCCCAACGTTAGTGGTGATAGGCACACATTGCATAGGTAGTTATAAATCAAACTACCATACGATCACGACCACGACGGCTGCCGACGTATCAATCAATTATTGATCAATAGATCCTTTGCACATTCCAGATTTATTTCTAAAATTATACGTTTTCATAGGAGTATATTTCCTTTGTGACGGTCGGGCAAAATGGTACATGTTCTACGAAGACCAACAGAAAGGAAAAAGAAAAAAATGGCTAGAATTTTCTTATAATTTGTATATACGGGAACATGTTATCTTTGGATGAAAAATGGACCCTTTTGTCTGCATTAAATCTATCACTTGATCAATTCAGATTGTTGCTATCAATTACTTATATCTTTAATGTCAGGGGCTGTCGTGGTCGTGATCGCATGGTAGTTGGATTTACAGCTACCTATGCAATCAGTGTCTATCATCCCTAACGTTGTGAGTTCAAATTCCGCTAAGGCGAGGTGTACTCGATACAACATTATGTGATAGAGTTTGTTGCGTTAAGCACCATAATCCTATCCCTTTTAATGTCATCTCTTCTGTCCATTTCAAGGTTACATGTTTTCTACAAAGCATATGTTTTCTCAACATGCATTTTGAATGGTTGCAGTTATCGCTGGCTGAATACAGTTCATAACGTCATCATCTGAGAGCGAAAATCCGGCTAGCACCACGAAGGGCGAAGAGCAGTGGAGGCGGCAATGATGGTCAAACAATTATGTATTATAGCTTTAATATTCATGGCCATATTATTTTCTTCAAACAATGTTAGCCTGATGGGTGTGATATACACTACTTTGTGTAAGACAAAAATGATAAGCACGTTGATATACTCAGAGCATAAACCAATTGTAAGCTTGCAAGCGAAGTATTCTTAATATCATATCAGCATATCTGAACATCCGGTAGACAATTTGTGTTTTCGATTGCCATTTGCGTAGTTCGGAATATGGCGTGTCGAAACAAAACAAAGATAAATAATATCTCCTATTTCCATCATATATGTTGGGTGTATATCACGGAAAACTGAATTACGATTAAACTGACCTTTGCATGACTGATTTAATGCTTAAATGAGATGAAATGATAATTAAGCTACACGAACTATTAATATACAAATTATCCTTCTGCTACCATAACTAGTTTGATTTTCAGCGTGAGTTTTAAAATTTACAAAGATAACTATGGATAGTGGAGTAATATCGTAATCCACTGATTGCAGAAGGAGGATTTGTTAAGATATCAAAAATACAAAAATGTATGAAAAAAGCTGTTAATTTCCGATTATAAATTAGCGGGAATTCTAACGTAATTAACAACTGTTGTGATTAAACATATTACTAAAATTTACCCAACACGCTAAGTAAAGGAGAAAGTATAGCATTCTGTTCTATTTAGATTTCTACCATATAACGCGAGTTATATCCATAGCAGTATTAATATGTTTTTCGACTCTTCTGAAACCCACCCCCTCACGTGGCGTTCGTGTTGTTCATTCTTTTGTTTTCTTTGTGGTGTTTTGTCGACCTTTGCGTGTCCATTTGTCCTTTTCTGGTCATCGTATGTTTTGTCCCTCTACGATTTCTGATTACCCCCTATATATAAAAAATAAAATACAAATGTCAGCATGTGCATATTTCTGTTATTTCTGATACTTTGTATATACGTTTTTCCAATGACATTTTTCCCCTTCAAAATACTAGTTAATTTTGACGAGAATTGTTTGTCATATTGCGTATTGACTAATACTATGACCTATTTATTACAAGTAAAATATCTCTTCCTGCAACTATATGATGTTAATATCAATTAATGTAAATTCTTATACCGGTAGTTTTTAATATGCATGTCGTGTGCTTTTCTGTTTGTCTATTCTGTAAGTTTGAGAAACAAATACCGGTATTCAAGAAACAAACATATATGGCCCGTGTCGAATAGGAAAAGAAAACGGAATTAAATCGCAATCACAATGCTATTTTATTCATATGCCAGTTGGATTTTTTGATTGTCTAGAAATCTTGATTGCCATGGGCATATAGACTGATGCCCCTCAATTATATATTGTATATTTTTAGAGAACTTTGGTCCAATAGATGAACGTCTCAGAAAAAGAAGATTGTCAAGATTTCAATCAAAGTTTATATACAAGAGGGCATCTGAATAATTGCAAAATAAATTGAGTATGCATTTTTGATTTAAATCCCGATTAAGCCTGAACAACATCAATAATCGACAATTGTTTGTTTTGTTCTAACCATTCTAACTAGACATTTCGAAGATACCTCGGGTGCAATCAGATGTTGTTTGGTTGTTTGTTTGATGGTGTTTAACGCCACTTTCAACACTATTTCTGCTATATCGTGGCAGTCAGTTTTATTGGTGGAGGAAACCTCAGAAAAACAACCGATCTGTCGCAAGTCACTGAGAAACTTTATCACAAAATGGTGTGTACCTCTCCCTGATTCGAACTCACAACATCAGTGGTGATATACACTGATTGCATAGGTAGTTGTAAATGCAACTATCATACGAACACGGCCACGACAGTCCCAGGTATAATCAGAAGCAGGACAGACAATGAAATGTCCAAAAAAAAAAGGACAAACAATGATCTGCAAAACACTAAAGAGAAAACTGAAAATTGAGCAACATGAACCCCACAAAACAATGGAGTTGAAATTAGGTCCTGTGGATGACTTTCGTAATTGGTTCATCACTTAAATTTAGGGCGAGCGTGTCGAATAGGAAAAGAAATCGGATTTAAATTGAAATCACAATGTTCTTTAATTCAGTTTTGTTTTTTTATTGTCTAGACAGGTATAAACACTGATGCAGCTCAATTATATAATGTCCACTTAGACAGCTTTGGTCCAATTGATGAACTACTCAGAGAAAAAAGATTATGAATGTTTCAATCAAATATTATAAGTTCTAAGCTACCTAGTGACCGTCTATCGTTATTTGGACGGTCAGTAAATTGTTGAATAGAGCATCTGAATAATTGCAAAATAAATTGGGTATGCATTTTGAATTTAATTGCCGATTAAGCCAGAAATAAGTCAAATCAACTTCTGTCTAAACTTAAGAAATTGCAGTCTAGAACTAGCTGAGACAAAAGAGTTGATTAAATTGAATAATAAAAAGTCTGGTTGAAAATCAAGTTTCCCCTTTAAGAACAAGAAATTCGCCATATTGTAAGATGCATTTTTTGGTAGTTGATGCATTATCTACGTACATTTATCAATAAAATGGGAACAACGTAGAAAAATGTATATCAAAAGCCAAGAGTAATGATACATTTTGAATATAAGGTGGCTACTACTGAATCGCAGAGGTAAAGTATGAATTAATTACTTTTGTGAATGAACGTCACAATATTTTCTCTGTGACAGTAAAGTTGGGGATTCCATACTGTACATTGCTTACCAGATTTACCACGACATTAAACACGGATTAAAAATATAAACATACAATGCCCAGGTGATATTAATGCTTTAGGATATTTTTAAAAATAGTTTTGTGTCTATAGAAATGAAAAACAAGACTACATAGCCGTTTTAGATTATGACTCGATAATGGCTATAGTACAGATAGATCTAGTGGAATACCAAACGGTTTTACTGAAACGATGGATCAACAATTTATTGTTGTCAATATATATTCGTGATTTAAAATAAATATGCACATCTTTGGAAAATAAAGTCCAAAATGTATCAACCGTTTCAGTAAAAAGGGTCCGAATTATGGTGTTTAACGCCATTTTCAACAACATTCAGTCATTTGTATTGGTGGAGGAAACCGGAGTACCCGACGAAAACCACTGAACTGCCGTAAGTCACTGTCAAACTTTATCACATAATGTTATATCGAGAACACCTCACCTTGAACGGGATTCGAACAGCTCACAATGTTAGTGACGACATGCACTGATTACATAGGTTGTTGTAAATCCAACTACCATACGATCAGGACCACGACCACCCCAAACGAAATATGATTTTAACGAGTGAAGATATGTGTCACTAACGCCTTTGAGGAGTCTCATTCAGTTGTATGGAAATTTCCATTTGTTCGATCCATGTTCTGCTAAACAATGGAACGTATTTATAAATCTATCTTTAAAACGACACCTTTTTACTCTGTACTGTCAGCCATTACCAATCGTGGTTACTTCCTGACATTATAAACTTTTAATGTTTTGTTTATGAACACATCGTTTTGTTTGTTTTCGCGTGTAAACCTGCAATGAACCTGGTATTTGATTTCTCAAGTGTGTTATTTTATTATCTTATTTACTTTCTATTAGTGGAGCAATTATAGAAAGAACATACAATTGATCCTTTCCCATAATTAAGTTTCCTTTTGAGACATGTATGTCTTGTGACGGAATGCTACAATTACATGAATTTTAGATTGAGAAAGTTAATTGCTATGACTTTAGGAAATTTGTGTTTGGAAAGATATTGGAAATGTTAAGGCCATGACAGGTCATTGGTAAAAAGGTAACTATATACGTTATCATCATTCTGCCCTATGACGTTTGTTAAGTCTACTGTATTCCATGTAATACATTACTTATTTAATACCACATATATCATTTGCTACATCTTAACTAAACATATAACCGTTTTGCAGTTCACCACAAGGAAAATATTGAATTTTGATAAACCCACTCAGGTCTAGTCTAGCCATGTATTTATATTTACCATATCTTTTTTGAAGGACTATGCCAAATATAACATTAGTACAACACTTTTAATAGGGGGTGGATGTGGTCGAGTGGTCTAGGGCGCTGGACGTAAGGCTAAACGAATGGTGCTGCAGTGTATCAATGGTGTGGGTTCAAATCCCGTCGAGGGAAGAACAAAAATTTGACAGCTCTAAAATTTAATTCTAACACTGTTTGGTTTAATTTTCAGACGTATATATATATATAAAGTCTAAGGGAATCTACCAACCAGAGAACTTAATGAGTAACATCTTTATCGGTATCGTTGCACAATCTTCTAGACTTCTATATATAGATGTGTGTCTGTGTGTGTGTGTGTGAGAGAGAGAGATGCAATCCTTATCGAAACATTCATCTTAGTTTATATGGATGTCGGTCGTTTTATATATATATATTTTATTTCCAGTTTTTTAGTATAATTTAGTGATCAGAACCCGTTCATATCAGAGTGCATTTACTTTGGTCAGATAGTAATATCACTGTGCCCAAAGGTAAACAAATAAACAGTGAATTATTGTAATAAAATCAAAATCCAATGCTAGAACCGATTCATCAGTGAATACAGCACAACTAATATTATACAACAATGGACTTACTTCCCTGTTGAATTGGTCGAACTGGTGAAACGCGTAGATGTAGACGACAAGAAATTTACTTGGAATCTTCAGATTAACACTAGTCTAGCGCAGTCACACTAAAACTGATGTGGATCAAGGCTGAGTGTCCCATTGCTACAATTGGGAATGGTAGCCTTGGAGGTCCTCAAAAGAAGCACATGTCTCCTTCCACACGAAGCAAAGCCACAGCGTTTAAACCAGTGGAAAGCGAAAAGAAATTGAGCCATTGTTAGTTTGAAAGCAGAATTATATGCACTGACAGACAATCAATACATCTAGACAGACGACACAACACAGACTAAGCAGCTACGCAGTCAATATCAGAACTAGAACACACCTCCCAGTGAAGTAGTACAAAAGAAGGAACAGACCACACAAAGCAGATTCCACATTAGAGACGGCCGGCTAACGCCTACCAAGTGGACCGCTACTCAACATACGACACAGATATAGACCTTGGCAACCGATCACCAACGCCGAATCACTAACGTCAAGAGCGTCATAGACGAAACGATAGAAGAAAACATACGAAGCACTAATCTGCATGAACGTTATCAGTCCGCAATACCTCCAGATGGTAGCCGGATGGTAAAACCGAATAACCAACCAATGAACCGATATGATTACAGCCAATAAGGCTTCTCTCTAAATAATCCGAAAAATCCGTACCCTGGGTAATATTTAGTCCTAACCAATAAATAAACATTTCTTGTTGATCTATTTACCTTACAATACATCAATCATAATAAATATATACATCATCTTGGCAAGTTATCATTAACAACGAAGGGTCGTAGTGGTCGTGATCGGATGGTGGTTGAATTTACAACTATCTGTGCAATCAGTGCCTATCACCGCTAACGTTGTGAGTTCAAACCCCGTTTATGGCGAGGTGTATTGAAAACAACATTATGTGATAAAGTTTGTCAGTCGACTTTTGAAAGGTAGGTGGCTTTCTCCATCGATAAAACTGACCGCCACGTAATAACTGAAATATTGTTGAATGTGGTGTTATACACCATTAACCATCATTAACAACGACGAGTTTTGTATTTCAAACATGTGACTAGGGCATACCAATAGTACACCACTCTTATCGGAGTATCATTAAAATGGATTTCTAGTCATATATGCTTCTACGGAAACAAGGAGGCCAAGCATACTATTGATGTCAAGGATAATAACTGCTGGTACCTGCAAGACAACATTAAATTACATGGCATTCAGTCTATGGCTAGCAAAATGCCCATTATTTACACTAAAGTCCGAGCAGATCATTGAGACACGTGGGCGTATAAATTAATTTTTAGCGAAGTACGAAGAGCTGAAATGTATTCCCATATAAATATTTTTATACTATTAATGATATGATAATAAGGCTTGTAATATGTTTTTTTTAAAGGTGTGTGATGCTGAACGCCACTATCAATAATATTTCAGTTATATCGTGACAGTCTGTTTTATTGGTGGAGGAAACCGGGATACTCGAAGAAAACCACGAGTTTTGTAGATCTCCGCTAAGCACGCAGCTTACCCTGCATCGATGGTGTAATGGTTTGCGTGCTCGCCTCGAGTTTTGTAGATCTCCGCTAAGCACACAGAATCAGGATAATGTGTGCTTGTGGGGCGACATGCCTACCGGCGAACTGCACATTGCTACAGTGAGCTAGCATTATAAAAATTCAACTAAGTGTGTTGGTCTAGTACTAAGCGGATCTCATCATCATCTCATTGAAAATTAACTTGCTCTCGCCATGACATAGCTGAAAAAGTAATGAGTTGACGTTAAGCAACAATCACTCACTCACTCACTCTTTTTCCCTCAAAGAAAGCAATTTGTAGAGTAATTCATAGATTTGTAATATATTTCTTAATATATGCAAATATTTCCAACCATGACATGTAAAGGGAGACTACTACAGTTGAATACATGTTATAAATTTATTTGATTAGAGTTATCTCTCTTTTTTTTAATATTCGTCTCCAGTTTGTCGATTGTGCGATAAAAGAAAAAAAAATTAAATAGCGGGCTTCGCATTTCAATTCGTACACACATTTAATTTTACATGGGTTGAACGTTGCAAACATAGATTCAATGTAGGTGCTGAACTTCGTAACTCGGATATAGTTATAACTCTTGCAAATGTCTCGACTGAATAACGTTCTTCCGTTAAAACTTTCTGAGGTTAGCACAGCAAAGGCAAATCGTTTTTAATTTGAAAAGATTGATTTCATCATATACAAAAAAGGGTCCAGAATTCTTGCTTTTCGAACTACACATAGCCGAATGCAAATCATGTATAATATTACATAGTCTGAATTTCTGCGAATTTCTGGGCAGGAACGGTGCTAACGAATTCTCTTGAATCGATAATCGCTCCAACTATCTCCCGATCACATACACAAAAATATATTACAATCGGTGTAAAAAACAATAAAGATGAAATGTTATACCAGCTGACTCTTTTTTCAATAAGTCTGGCTTTTCGAGAGCGTGCTGACCTTCTCAATGAGGACTTCCCCACACTCATGTCAATCATACATCAGAATTTACACAATTACAATAATAATCTATATATCTAATTCAATCTGCAAGACACGTGTAATACAATGATCAAAATGATGAATCATATCTGAAAGATTTAGTATATATATGGGTTAGGTTTGGTTTCATTGTGTTTTACACTACTTTCAACAATATTTCAGTTATATCGTGACGGTCAGTTTTATTGGTGGAAGGAACCGGGGTACCCGGAGAAGATCACCGACCTGTCGCAAGTCACAGACAAACTTTATCACATAATGTTGTATCGAGTACACCTCACCATGAACGAGGTTCGAACTCACATCGTTAGTGATTATATTCACTGATTGCACAGGAGTAAATCCATCTACCATACTATCACGATCACGACGGCCCCATCTGAAAGAAATTCAAAAGCACAAAAGAGAACATAACATTAAACAATTATTGCTTTCAATGGATGTAAGCATCCAGAATTGTTAACCTGAAGAGGGTTGTTTTCCCGAGGGCTTTAACCCGATGATGTTTACAATTCATTGAAGGCAATAACTGTTTTATTATACTGAACAACAGACCAAGGATTGAGCATTTAAATAAATACATGTATTTAAACAAAATGTATGTTTAATAACTTTTGACAAATTTTTAACAAATGTTAAACTATTTCATGTTGATATTAAAGTTCACAACACAACCAGTGATATAGGGCACAAACCGGCCATCAGTAATATTTTCAAGAGATTAAAATGCGTGTTTAATAACTTTTGACAAATTTTGCACGCAATGGGTTGTTTACCGGGGAACAATAGGGTTGTTACCTGGTAAACAACTAGTTGTTTCCCGTTTGGGTTAGTTTTCACCAAACATTAAACATGTGATTTAATTTAAGCCAATGAGAAGTTAGTGAGGTATAATAATTAAATCACATGACCTGAAACAATTTTAATGTTTTGTGAAAATTAACCCAAACAGGAAACAACTAGTTGTTTACCGGGTAACAACCCTATTGTTTCCCGGTAAACAACCCATTGCGTGCCTCAAAAGGGAAACAACTTTTTCAAAATTTTCTTAAAAATTCAAAATTCAAAAATTAATAATAAAAAAAAAAAAAAAATTAAAGCTCAAAATTTTCAAAATATTTTGACAATATTTCAATTTTTTTTTTTTTTTAAATTTCAAAAATTTCAAAAAAATTCTAAATTTACATAAGATATCAAAATTTGTAAAAAAATTTCAATATTTCAAAATTTTCTAAAAATTCAGTTTTCATAAAATTTCAAAATTTTAATATTTTTAAATATTGAAAAATGATAAAACAATTATAGCCTACCATTTCGGTCAATACTATTGCCTTCTTCAAAAAGAATGAAGATTACCTAAAATTGAAATTGACTGGTTCATAAAAGTATTAAGAAATGGGTGTTTTCATAATGGACCGGCTATATGTCCAAGGATAGTCATAATGGCTCAAGGAGGGTTGTATTGGCCCGAGGCAATTTTTGAAGTTATTAAACACACATTTTAAATCTGTTGAAAATATTACTGATGGCCGGTGTGTGCCCTATATCACTGGTTGTGTTGTGAACTTTAATATAAACATGAAATAGTTTAACATTTGTTAAAAATTTGTCAAAAGTTATTAAACACACATTTTGCTTAAATACATGTATTTATTTAAATGTCCAATCCTTGGTCTGTTGTTCGGTATAATAAAACAGTTATTGCCTTCAATGGATTGTAAACATCAGAATTGTTAACCCTCAAGGGGTTGTTTCCCTCGGGCTAAAGCCCTCGGGGAAAACAACCCCCATCAGGTTAACAATTCTGGATGTTTACATCCATTGAAGGCAATAATTGTTTTAATATTACAAACTACAGAATAGTTGGTTGACAAAAGATATACAGATAAACTTGTTAACACTTCCTGTTAATGTGGTCTAAATAATAACACAACTAACAGTAATAATCGATGCCACCATTAAGATATAATAAAAATAATTTCTGAAAATACAGACAAGATAATTAAAACTGTGGAATCAAAATATTGTTATGGCAACATCAAACTATTCCACATCAAAAACTTTTTCAATCTTACAAAACAAAATTCGAAAAGGTGAAGACGAAAAACAATATGAAAATATTGAAACCTTGAGAACAATGTTGTGCATCGTGAGGAACAACATATATAAGTAGTTTTCTCTCATGAGAGATGTCTATTTCATAAGAACAGTTGAACATATTTATTTCAAATGTTATTTATGATCAGGACATCTCCTAAAAGAAGTTGAGGGAAAAGAACGAAGAAATTGAGAACTTAAATGTACAAATAAACGCTAGAGAATACCGAAGGGACAATACAATATTTACAATCCAGAGAAACTGGAAACATAGAGTACACAAGACGAAAACAGACGAAGCAAAATACAACACGATAAGTGTTGGACACCACTATACGCAAACAAGTACAAATAACTAAATAACGCATGAGCCCTCCTACAAACAACAGTCAACTCGAGGTAAAGGCGACCCGAGCACCGTTTTTATGCGTAAATCGTAATGGACATTACAACACACACAGAACTTAAAGATGCATAATAAGACAACACAAGTTAAGGAGCATTTAGTACCACTCAATAAGTCAAGAGATGAACGTATATAAGATAAGATACGTTTTATTTATAGTCGGCATATTTAAATAACAATACAACACAAACCCTAGTGGGCCTTTGACCGACATACACAATACAAGAATAAATAACAGTTAAAAACAACAAAAGCATGCACACAAATTAATAATTAAGATAAAAGCACTCATAGTAGCAAAATACAGCAAATAAGTTAAAGCACACATATAGCACAGACAAGGTAAGCATATACAAAAGTAAAAAAGTTAATCAAGCACAGTAATAAAAGCTAAAAAAATAAAAAATAAAATAAAGCTGGTGTTACGAGCTAAAAACATGTTATACTGCTAAAAAATAAATAAACATAAATAATATAAAAATTTAAAAGACCTTGATGATATTAATTATTTTTACATGCATTACATTTGCATTCATTTCCATTCCAAGATAATAAAATATTTTTAAATTGGTTAAAATTGGCAATTTTTCTAAAATCATCAGGTAGGTCATTCCATGAAACAGCAGCTGTATATTTAAAAGAGTTCTTACCATAGGTAGTAATCCTTACTCTATGTATCTCTACAATATTAGAATATCTAAAACTATATTTACTATTTTTTAAAACAACTAAATCATTTAAAGGGGCATTATCTGCCAAATCGTAATTTTTTGTTACCCGTAAAAACTATCAGATATGATTGATGCCTTAATAAAACGTGTTTCTGTAACTTATAAATGTTATGAAATGTACGCGCATCGGGGAAAAATCGTGCAACGGCTCGTGTTTCGAGTCGATCAAGAGATGGACGCCATCTTATTAATTATCGACATTGTTTACGGAGTTTGTCGAATCGTCATTAAATCAGTACAACAATGCACTTATTTCTTATTTTCTGTGAATCTGCTTTTAGTCGGCGTTAATTACGGACAAAGAATCATGCAAGTTTGCAGTTAATAAGCGACAAAATACAAATTATTCGTTTTTACCTGTCACTAGTAAGGTCAGTTGCAGACGGAAAAAGCGAGGTCAAATTATTTGCTTGCAAGGAAATAACTAATCGATGGTAATTTTCGTTCTCAAAGGTAAATATTTCATCATTTTAAAGCTATTTACCAATTTCCAAAACATATAATTTTTTTTGTCAAAATCGTAGCTAATGCTCCTTTAAACATGGTGGAGACAGTTTATACAGTATTCTAAAACATTCCAATGCCATAGTGCGCATGCTCCTTATTTGTAGAGATGGTACATTTGCTATACGTAAAAGTTCTTCATATGTGCTATTGTAATCCTCATAGATAAAACATAAAGCTCTTTCCTGTATTTTCTCCAGTTTTATAGTGTTTGCTTTTGAACGAAAATGCCAAGCCAAAGGACAAAAATTGAATATGAATAATAATTGGATTTGTATTTTTTTTTAAATTAAAAAGTATATAAACTAGGCGTACTGCCCATTAGTAACCAGTTGATATACGCTAATTAGCACGTACTGTTGTAAAACTGAAGGTCAAAAAATAATAATCAGCATTTTAATTTGGTCGCTTGATAATCTTACGAAAACATAACATCAAACCTTATGTCAAGATCTTTAAATATACTAATCCGGATTATCAGTGGATTAAGTTGGACAAGGGTTTTGGTGTGTTTCATTAATGGCTAGACAATGATATCATTGAGTGTAGCGAGGTAGATATCAACATTTATCATATACTTATAGTTCATAATGCATTTTTTACCATGTGATATAAAAAAAAAAATCGAATGGATTATCCATCTTCTCGAGATTACCTTAGCGGGCCTATTATATAAAGAAATTGTAATCGGTATCGCATTGTAGTCCGTCAATTTCCGGATATTGCCAAGTATATGAAAATAAAATCATAACATGATCTTTTTTTTTTTACCAGATGCCTCATCAGTCAGTGATCCTCATATCAGCCCTCGAACCTACTGGATCTCTGACTGGTATATCAGGATCTAGAGCTGATGAGGGGTCTGTTATGAAAAAGGTCATGTGATAATCTCTATTTATCAAAGGGTGCACAACATTCATCTCATCTTATACCATATTAAAAAATAATGTTAAAATGTAAATGCTTGCATTTCTAAGAGAACTTATCCCAATGTTTAGATTGTAGGTTATGTTAATACTATGAAAACAAAACAATGTAACTCAAATAACATTTCTGACCCAAATAATTATTGATTTATTGAAGTGACCAGTAGTGCTATTGGGAAAGTATGTGTAAAATAATGTATTGAATAATAGATCGGAATCTGTTTGTGTTAAACACAAAATTATAAATGATTGTCATGTGGGTTTAGCAAGAAAGGCTAGGACAAGTGATAATTTATCTACTTCAAAATCTATTATTGATGAATACTGGAGCTCAAAAGATTGAAGGGTGTTCGCCTGTTTTGTTTATATCTAACAGGCCTTTTAACAATGTTACACATACAGAAATTCATATTAAGGTAAAAAAAAAAATAATTGGTAAGAGAACTTTTGTTGATCACTAAAAAGCCCTTTTGAACGTGGCGCTAATCACCATCAAACAAGCAAAAAAAACCAAAACCTTAACTATTCAGATATGTTATGCTTTATATAGATTAGTATATAATGTTCGTTCAAAACAGAACAAACAAGCTTTATCACTCTCAACACAATTGTCTCCATTTTACATTCATAGTAAACAATCTTGTGTTAAATGTTTTTCACCGTTTAGTCATAAATAATGATTAATAATTGCACAGTTCATTAGTCCATATTTGAAGTAAATTAAATATGCCATTAAGTACAAAATATGGCAAAATCCATGTTTAATTAGCGATCGTATCACGTGTCTGTACCATGTGATTTATCAGATAAGTATTCATTAAATTATCACGATCAAAAACGCATTAAAAATAACTGTTCATATCACAGATAAATTTGACGTTTATGTTAATATTTTTTTTTCACTATATTTATTAATATCTGTAATAAAAATCATGTAATTAAGATCTATTAAAAAACCATAACACGGTATTGACAATAAGGAATAATGACGGCGCTAACAGATAAAATGCATGATGATATGTATATGGAGATAACCTCTGGTACTCACATTGAGAATACATATATGGTCTAAATTCTAACTACGCTATAGCTGTATTATCTTACAGAGAGCTTAGAAATCAGCTATTAGCTTCCTTTACAAAAATCAGTCTTAATCTAGTCGAAGATTACACAGTTGTGTTAGAGGCTACGTTAAGGTTGGTTGGTTGGTTTTATGGTGGTTAATACCACTTTCAACAATATTTCAGCTATATCGTGGTAGTCAGTTTTATTGGTGGAAGAAACCGGAGGACCCAGAGAAAACCGCCGACATGCCGCAAGTCACTGACAAATGTTATCATATAATGTTGTACATCTCGCCACAAGCGGAAGTCGAACCTACAACATCAGTGGTGATAGGCACGGATTGCATAGGTAGTTGTAACTACCATACGATCACAACCATGACGGCCCATCTACGCCAGTGTAAAACCTACTTAGAGAATATCCATGTATATAAAGCATTTATCTAACATGTTACTTTTGAGTTATGCATTAGAAAACATGTAAACAAAATTTAATGTTTCTGATAATTTGATTAGCTAATGTTTTAGTACATTTTATTTCAGCACTAACTATTCTTCCGGTGTTCATCAGTGTTTATGCATCTTGACAATGCATGTCATGCATTGGGGGAGGGGGCGTCGTGGTCGTGATCGTATGCTAGTTGGATGTACAACTACCTGTGCAACAAGTGTCTATCACCAGTAAAATTGTGAGTTCGAATCCTGTTCATGACGAGGTGTAATCGATACAGCATTGTGTGATATAGTTTGTTAGTGACTTGCGACAGGTCGGTGGTTTACTCCGGGTACTAATGTTTCATCCACCAATAAAACTGATCGCCACTATATAATTGAAATATTGTTGAAAGTGGCGTTAAACACTATAACCCCCTAACCCTTGTACTAAATGATCTAGCTAATCCTTTTGGTTTCCTCTGTATTATAAACGTTATTTCTGTGTTGATAACGCATCAGACGTGTGGGGTTTGAACCGTAGGAAAATATACTTTTCTGGGGAAGTCCGATTGTTTTGGAATTCCATTGCATTGAATCCGTACTTTGAAAAATATAAAGGTTGTTCTTGCAGTCAACATAGTGTGTGTAAAGATTATAATTGTGTTATATAAGTATAATGAAAATTAATATGAGATAACCACTGTTAGCAGACAGGTGCGGATCCAGGATTTTTCAAAGGTGGGAGTGGGTTTCTAGACCATATTTCTACATTTTATTTTTCAATTCTTCCTATAAATTGTTAAAATTTGTCTCGAAAATGTGGATACTAATTATTCGTCGTATTTGTCACAATTGACACAATCATTGAATACTGCTTTTCATTTTTTTTCATCCATACGGTAGCGATTATGATAAGTGGTGTACGTACTTGGAATTTTCAGATAAAGTTATCAATAGATGGTTAGTATAGTTCCAATCTTTCTTACTAAAAGCAGAGGTCCAGTAAAGAACGTGGTGAGATGGGCGTAAACCTGGTGCAGATACAGGATTTTCAGCAAGAGGGGATGCACATTTTGAAGAAGAGGAACGTCTCCATATTGTCCAGGGAAGTGCCTTGTGGTGGAAAATCCCATATAAAATCCTCACAATTCGTTATTAGATGGTATTAATGGTCATAAAGAAAATAGTGTTTCACTCTCGGCAGCCGATATATCAGAGGGGGCGCCGCGCCGGCTATGGCACCGTCTGAATCCACAAAAAAAATAGTTTGGTTAAAATAGATCGAGTTAACCAGTAGACTGTCTTACCCCCTCATAATAACTGAAGATGTCATCAATATATTCACTTTAATTACTTTATCTATGTTCAACAACAACCATCCCGAGTGATTGATGACAGTAAATCAAATTTATATCATGATATTAAAGATACTTAAAGATGGGGCTATTATCACTGTTAAGAATACGTGAATGATCAGTGATAGCTAGATACGGCATGGAAATCGATCAAATCAAATTGAACCACAGAAACAAAATAAGAAAAATAAAATATTTTTTCATTTAAATCTGATTTATCAGCACATTTCTACTAAGTTATCCATTAATGTTCTTTTCTTAACAGTTTGTCACCTCGATTCACACGTGCGTACTATGGAAACCTTTTAATCAAGATAAATTTTCACTTTCAACGATATTTTATTTATATCGTGGTGATCAGTTGTATTGGTGGAGGAAGCCCCAGTACCCGAAGTAGGCCATAGACCTGCCGTAAGTCGTGACAATCTTTATCACAGTTTGTATCGAGTACACCTCGCCACGAGCGGGTTTCTTAATCACAACTTTAGTGGTGATAGGCACTGATTGCACGGCCACACTTGTTTTGTGCTTGAATATATAGTTGAAATATTGCTTATTTGACGCTAAAATATTATCGATTCTGACATGCTGACTAATGTGATAGCAGTCAGTTTTAATTGTTTTGATGAAATGAACATCCTACTATAAGATATCGCTAAATCTTAAGTGGCACCATAATGGTTTTCTCATCCTTTTTTAATTAAATTTCATGTCCATCAGGCTACCAGGCGCAGATCCGGGTATTGGCGTTATTGGGGAGAAGGCGTGAAGTCTAGACGAGGTGTCTGAGAGCGGTAAGGTCCCAAAGAGGGTAAAGGGGAACCAGGAAGTGAATTCCCAAATTGAAGCTCCGGACAATTTCATGCCTGTCGAGCGCAGATCTAGATATAAATGATAGGATGGGTTGTGAAATCTAGGCGAGATTCTAAGGTGCATCAAGGTCCCAAACGGACAGCTCTGGTATGGGACCAGGAGGTGAAACTCCGGAGGTTTGAATAATTATAGCCATTGCTGGTATTCCAAAGAGAATGAAATGCTGAATATTATATGCTTTGCAAATTGTAGGGCTCTATGCCAGCATCTGCTTATTAACTGTTATAGTACCAATATAAAATTGTACGGATATGTTCGTACTACAACTTAGATGATTCCTGATATACCTAATATGTTATGTCTTACCAATACGCTACAAGCCAAATTAATTATACATGTATGTCAAGGAACAGAGCAAATACGAAATGTTGCAAACGAGTAGTTTCCAGTTAATTATAAAAGAAAGTTTCAACAGTGATAATAAACAATTCCACCAATATCAACAAAAGTAAAAATCTCCTCGCACCCTCACTCACTAAACAGAAAAAGGGGGAAAATAAAAAAAATGATGTTGGAAATCCAGGTCCTGGATTGAGACAATCACAAAAATGTGGAAGTGTTAAACCTTTTAATGTGATCACAACATTCGCCTCATGATAACTTGATCTCTAACGGCAATACACATATAAACAAACGACGCAAATAAAAACATGTACAGATTTGCTTCCACTCAAAAAAAACCCACATAATATCACAAAAATGAATGACAATAAAAACATGAACAGTACAATAACATGGTCAATGAATGCTCGTAGTTTGCTGACTATTAGGTTGTTTGTTAGAGACATTACTCTTGGGACAAAAAAATTATAATAACTGGTGTCTTTATCTCATTTTTTTCTTATTTTTATCAGTGAGCTGATCACTTAACGGTATAAAATCAAAGTTCAAATTGTTTAAACGTGATACGATCTCAGTTCTGTAATACAGTAATCATTTAACGAACTCATCATATTTTAACAGATAATTAATTTTTTGATTTATTATGATCGTCATTATGTGTATAACGGGTCTGATATTGATCAATGAATAAAATAAAATGAGTACAAATGTAAATAACATCAGAGACAACTGAAATATCATTACTAGAACTGAGCATTTATAATATATACCTTTCACTTTGATGCTCATTATTTTGAATTTCTCAGTTATGCTATGAAAAGAAAGTTTCAAGTGATAGTAATAAATCCACCAATATCAATAAAACATATGAGTTGGAAATCCAGGTGTTGGCTTGGGACAGGCACAATAATGTGGCAGAGTTAAACGGGTTAATGGGATTCCAACCCCTCTTGATAATTGGATCTCAAATGGCAATATATGTATACAAGCTAAAAAAAAACCTGTACGGATTCGCTTCTACACAAATAGAACACATAGTGACATCCTATCACAAATAAACATGGACAGTACATGTTTACACTAGCAGGGTAATTGAATGCTGTAGTTAACTGACTACTAGCAACTGAAGGTATAATCTGTTGGTTAAAGACAATTAATTTCTCTTGAGATTTGAGACAAAAAAATAAAAGCTGACACTTCTAACAGATTTAATATAAATCTTGTGTGCAAAAACAAAGATATATCGAATTACTTTAGGCGTTAGGTACTGAAATATATATACTAGTTCTACATAAGTGTCAGTCAATGTTCGATTAGTCGGTCCAAATTTTTACTGAAAGCCAGTGTATCAACTCTTTTCAATCAGAACATAAGAATACTAGTATTTGATTCTTTAATTTTCTTTGGTAATTAGAGTTTTGGGGCGGGAGTCATTTCTGGAGCAGGATAAGTTAGCTCTTCCGAAGCACATTGTAGTCACACTTTATTGAGCGAGTTTTGGTTGTTTGGATGCTTATTCTTTTGCTTTGATTTACCTTTGTGTGTGTACCGGTGCAGCCGTAGGAAGCCCATGTCGTCTTTCTTCTGTCGTACCATTATGCACCAGGCGTAGTCCTTGTTATGTTTTATAAGATGTTAACGTCAATCTGACAATAACACTGTTTATGTTTGAAGTCCCCAGTGTAATGCAAAACATAACTGTATCTAATTAACTTGTCAGGGGCAGTCGTGATCGATTTATTACTACCTATGCAATCAGTGCCTATCACCACTAACATTGTAAGTTCGAATCTCGCTCAGGCGAGGTGTACTCGATACAACATTATGTGATAAAGTTTGTCAGTGACTTGCCCGGCAGGTCGGTGGTTTTCTCTGAGTACTTTGATTTTCTCTACCTTTAATACTGATATATCGTTGAAAGTCATCATTGATATTCATTTAATATGCCTCATAGTCATAGACGCAGATCAAGGTTAAATTTATTATAAGAGGTCATGATGACAAACACAATGTTGGACCATATATCTTGTACAAGTAATGTTGTGATATTTTGAACACTTATGTACATTGTAAATAATAATATATCGGTGAGTACATAGGTTCATTGTCCACAGTGTATTTATCAGTACATTGATAATTCATTTCTATTATTGTACTAGACATATCACACCATTTGATAACACCAATAGATAACTGATCAGTATAAAAGGACCCGTCCTCCCAGTCAGCAGTTCATCAGTCTAATTTGTTTTGCTGCGTCAGTGAACGTACGGACAAATAGTCTGCAGAAATAACCAAACTTACAACAACTTTTAACATCCAGTATCATCTCTTACCAACAAAGATGTCTCAAAGTCAACCTCGTCAAAATTTCCACATCGAAAGTGAGGCTGGAATCAACCGCCAGATCAATATGGAATTGTATGCCTGCTATGTTTACCAGTCCATGGTAAGTACACGTATATTAGTTGGTTTAAACACGACAGAAACGGACTGGGTCTTAAAAGTGACCAGGGCATCCGTCACCTATTAGATCGGCCCATGCTTATGTGAGTGGCCTACCGGGAAATGCCCATATGACCAGTCTGCTTCTCAACACATATTTACTAGACCTAACTAAATCAGAAGCAAACACGCGGGAGATAAAAGAAGTATCATAGATATATCCCTTTAACTTCACGGAGAAATCAATGACTAGGCATTTCAATAACAATCATGAAAACAAGATTCCGTAGCTTCCGTATAATATATTCTGTATTATTGCTATCCATGCGAGTTTACATATAAAGGTATATTTGCATTTCAAAGGAATAAAGAATTGTGCATTATATCCGTAAATTCGTACTAACCGAATTCGCTATAACAATACTTTTAAGAATAGACTTGTTAAAGCGTTTGCGGGGGTTCAATAAAAATTATTAGCTGTAAGTGTAAATTCGTTGTAAGCGTGTTTGTTATATACGAGTTTTACTGTATAAACTTTAAATGTTTTTTTTTCAGTCCTATTACTTCGATAGGGATGACGTAGCCCTCCCAGGATTCAGTAAATTCTTCAAGAAATCATCTGACGAAGAACGTGAACATGCTGAAAAGCTGATGAAATATCAGAACAAGAGAGGAGGACGAATCGTTCTTCAGGACATCAAGGTAAACAAAAGTAATAAGATACAATAAAAAACCAATGTCAATAACTTTATATGCAATCAGTGTCTATCATTGCTAACGTTGTGAGTTCAAATCTCGCTCATGGCGAGGTGTACTCGATACAACATTATGTGATCAAGTTTGTCAGTGACTTGCGACAGGTCGGTGGTTTTCTCCGGGTACACCGATGTCCTCTACCAATAAAACTGGCCACCACGATATAACTGCAATATTGTTGAAAGTGGTGTTGAACACCATCAAACAAACTAAACAAACAAATATAAAAAAATCATAGAAAATTATTTCGAACAAATATTATGGATACAAGAATCGCCTTGATCATAGTGGATATAATTTTGCGATACAGATATTCCATGTTATGCTCAAATTTGTGAAGAGACAAAGTGTTAATAAGAGTAATAACAAAATTACCGAACTCCGAGCAATCTTACAAAGGGAAAGTAAAAACTCATAAGTATATAAACAGACAAAATCAGTCAACAATCGGAAAACTATGAAAACCGTAATGACCCTGACTTTGATCAGGCATTTCTAAGGAAATGGTGGGTTGAATCAGATTTTAAAGCTCCAAACCTCCCGTTTTCATTACAGCTCAAAGGTTCGGGCTGTCACTATAATAATATTATTATTCAACATTTCATGTTTTTTCATCATACTTTGTGAACAGTATTTACACTCACAACTAAAACTCAATTAACGAAATCTAACCTTTAAAGTACTAGTAATTAACATGTTTTTCTGACGCTTCATTTCAATGAATAACTCATTTGTTGACTAACTTCAAACTAATGATATTATATTTATCTAATAGAAAGCTGACCGTGACGAATGGGGACAAGGCATTGATGCTATGCAGGTGGCTCTCTCTTTGGAGAAGACCGTGAACCAGTCACTACTGGATCTTCATAAAATGGCTGATAGTCATAATGATGCCCAGGTAAAACACAATATTTGCAGTCAAACCTGCCCATGTGGTCATCTCTATTAAGCAGTCACCTGTAATAAAAGATCACTCTTTTCTTGTCCTGTCATTAAAAATTTCTTTTAAAAGGTCACCTGTCTTATAAGGCAACATTTACTTTGTCCTAAAGGTGACCTCTTAATACAGATTTGACTGTAAACCTAAAAAAATAAACATTCGATAGACACAAATGAAACACATGAAGGAGTCGTTATCTAACCCGAGTCGCAAATGCATAGTATGTAAGATTCGAAGTATTGGTATACTGGCAAAGTTTGTAGCGTATATTTTTTTTAAATGATGGTCTTATGGTGTTTAACGCCACATTCAGCAATATTTCAGTGATATCGTGGTGGTCAGTTTTATTGGTAGAGCAATCCGGAGTACCCGAAGAAACCTACAGACCTGTCGTAAGTCACTGACGAACTTTAACACATAATGTTATATCGAGTACACCTCGCAACGAACTCGCAAGCTTAGTTGTGATATCTATTAATTACACAACTTACCATATGATCACGACCACGACGGCCCCCTCTAAAACATTGAATATTACATATTGTTAGTATTATACTATGTATGATTTGAAAAAACATTTACAAATTCAGGATAAGAAGTTTATAGTTTTAAGCACCAGTGTCATATGTTGCAAAAAAGGAGTCAAAATTAAGTCTATTTGTTGCTAAAACTGTTTTTGTACAACATATAATCATGGTCAAAGGAATTATTATATAACTAGTGATATTTCTATACTATTTATTCATCTAAAATCTTGTTGATATATTGAAATAAATATTTGTTTGTATTGTTTTAGATGACTGATTTCATCGAAGGTGAATATTTGGAGGAGCAGGTGAACGCCATTAAGGAAATATCTGATCATATTACCCAACTCAAGCGTGTTGGGTCTGGACTAGGAGAGTTCACATACGACCGTGAGGTCATGGGGTCTTAGAATGGACTTATTTGAATTGTATATGACATTTAGCAGGTCATGATTTCATATTGATCCAGAGTTTATAATTATCGTTTTGTTTAGGTGGACTGAATTAAGAACAATCGAAATATAATAAGATCTGTTAAGATATACAAAGATAAAAAAAAAAACTTACTTGTCTAATCCGAACCTCATTATATCCAAAGAGATGCTTTAGATAGAACGGTAATCGGTTATAGATTTACTGTATTTGGACTGTATTGGTCTTTATTACATGATATCAATTTAGACTGTAATTAAAAAATAAAATAAAAAATGAAAAACCTTATTTTTATCCATTTTGTCAAGATATTTCTTGTTGTTGCTTGAAATATTACAAATTTCACAAGTTAATGTCATATGATTCCAATATAGATTTGTGTAGGTGATCATGAAAGAAAATCCACAGGAATGCTAAATTCTAGAAAAAAACCCATCACTGGTTAAGGGACAGCGGTTTTAGTGTTGTTTAGTTCTTTGTAATTTGCACACAAACAATGAAATCTTGAATAAAAACGTAGAAATCAAAACTTGTGCACACGACACGTTTCTGGAATAACCTTCATTAGGTATGCTCAAAATCGAAAGATTGGAAAACCAAATAATTTAAAATTTTGGAAGCAATATAACCAATTGGCCTAAACATGATAGCCAAAATCGATTAAGGTCACCTATGACCGTTTTTAGTTAGTAAATACAATTCGCACAATACAACAAGTAGGAAGCAGCCATTGCACTGCATTGGAACAGTACTATCAACTCCCAAGGGCGTTTTATTACTCGCAGAATCAGACGCATCATACCAAAATAACAATACAAGCACAGTCAATGGATTCTCATCTATTGTTTGCAAGACATTAAGTAAAATGAATGGACTGTGAAACCAAATAAAATTACTCATGCACTAGTGTAGATGATACAATGCCTAAAAACGACTCACAAACTTATATGTACAAAGACACTATAAACCTCCCCACACCACAGGTACAAAGCCATATCACGTCCTAAGCTGAAAGAAGAAAGACGTAACCCTTACACTGAAAGTATAAAGGCGCTAAGTCTCCCACACTGAAGGTACAAAGGCATGACACTTCCCCAACTGAGAGCATAAAGACACCCCCCCCTAACTGAAGGTACAAAGACATAACACCACCCAAACTGAAGGTACAAAGACATAACACCACCCAAACTGAAGGTACACAGACATAACACCACCCAAACTGAAGGTACAAAGACATAACACCACCCAAACTGAAGGTATACAGACATAACACCACCCATGCTGAAGGTACAAAGACATAACACCACCATAACTGAAGGTACAAAGATATAACACCACCCATGCTGAAGGTACAAAGACATAACACCACATAAACTGAAGGTACAAAGACATAACACCATCCATGCTGAAGGTACAAAGACATAACACCATCCATGCTGAAGGTACAAAGACATAACACCACATAAACTGAAGGTACAAAGACATAACACCACCCAAACTGAAGGTACAAAGACATAACACCACCCAAACTGAAGGTACAAAGACATAACACCACCCAAACTGAAGGTACAAAGACATAACACCACCCAAACTGAAGGTACAAAGACATAACACCACATAAACTGAAGGTACACAGACAGAACACCACCCAAACTGAAGGTACAAAGATATAACACCACCCAAACTGAAGGTACAAAGATATAACACCACCCAAACTGAAGGTACAAAGACAAAACACCACATAAACTGAAGGTACAAAGACATAACACCCCCCAAACTGAAGGTACAAAGACATAACACCACCCAAACTGAAGGTACAAAGATATAACACCACCCAAACTGAAGGTACAAAGATATAACACCACCCAAACTGAAGGTACAAAAACATAACACCACCCAAACTGAAGGTACAAAGACATAACACCACCCAAACTGAAGGTACAAAGACATAACACCACATAAACTGAAGGTACACAGACAGAACACCACCCAAACTGAAGGTACAAAGATATAACACCACCCAAACTGAAGGTACAAAGACATAACACCACCCAAACTGAAGGTACAAAGACATAACACCACCCAAACTGAAGGTACAAAGACAAAACACCACACAAACTGAAGGTACAAAGATATAACGCCATCCAAACTGAAGGTACAAAGACATAACACCACCCAAACTGAAAGTACAAAGACATAACACCACTCAAACTGAAGGTACAAAGACATAACACCACCCAAGCTGAAGGTACAAAGACATAACACCACCCAAACTGAAGGTACAAAGACATAACACCATCCAAGCTGAAGGTACAAAGACATAACACCACCCAAACTGAAGGTACAAAGACATAACACCACCCATGCTGAAGGTACAAAGATATAACACCACCCAAACTGAAGGTACACAGACATAACACCACCCATGCTGAAGGTACAAAGACATAACAACACCCAAACTGAAGGTACAAAGACATAACACCACCCAAACTGAAGGTACAAAGACATAACACCACCCAAACTGAAGGTACAAAGACATAACACCACCCATGCTGAAGGTACAAAGATATAACACCACCCAAGCTGAAGGTACACAGACATAACACCACCCATGCTGAAGGTACAAAGACATAACAACACCCAAACTGAAGGTACAAAGACATAACACCACCCAAACTGAAGGTACAAAGACATAACACCACCCAAACTGAAGGTACAAAGACATAACAACACCCAAACTGAAGGTACAAAGACATAACACCACCCAAACTGAAGGTACAAAGACATAACACCACCCAAACTGAAGGTACACAGACATAACACCACCCATGCTGAAGGTACAAAGACATAACAACACCCAAACTGAAGGTACAAAGATATAACACCACCCAAACTGAAGGTACAAAGACATAACACCACCCAAACTGAAGGTACAAAGACATAACACCACCCATGCAGAAGGTACAAAGACATACCACCACCCTAACTGAAGGTACAAAGACAAAACACCACCCAAACTGAAGGTACAAAGACATAACACCACCCAAACTGAAGGTACAAAGACATAACACCACCCAAACTGAAGGTACACAGACATAACACCACCCAAACTGAAGGTACAAAGACATAACACCACCCAAACTGAAGGTACAAAGACATAACACCACCCATGCTGAAGGTACAAAGACATAACACCACCCAAACTGAAGGTACAAAGATATAACACCACCCAAACTGAAGGTACACAGACATAACACCACCCAAACTGAAGGTACAAAGACATAACACCCCCCAAACTGAAGGTACAAAGACATAACACCACCCAAACTGAAGGTACAAAGACATAACACCCCCCAAACTGAAGGTACAAAGATATAACACCACCCAAACTGAAGGTACAAAGACATAACACCACCCATGCTGAAGGTACAAAGACATAACACCACCCAAACTGAAGGTACAAAGCCATAACACCACCCAAACTGAAGGTACAAAGATATAACACCAACCAAAATGAAGGTACAAAGACATAACACCACCCAAACTGAAGGTACAAAGACATAACACCACCCAAACTGAAGGTACAAAGACATAACACCACCCAAACTGAAGGTACAAAGACATAACACCACCCAAACTGAAGGTACACAGACATAACACCACTCAAACTGAAGGTACAAAGACATAACACCACCCAAACTGAAGGTACAAAGACATAACACCACCCAAACTGAAGGTACAAAGACATAACACCACCCAAACTGAAGGTACAAAAACATGCCATCACCCAAACTGAAGGTACAAAGACAAAACACCACCCAAACTGAAGGTACAAAGACAAAACACCACCCAAACTGAAGGTACAAAAACATGCCACCACTCAAACTGAAGGTACAAAGACATAACACCACCCAAACTGAAGGTACAAAGATATAACACCACCCAAACTGAAGGTACAAAGACATAACACCACCCAAACTGAAGGTACAAAAACATGCCACCACTCAAACTGAAGGTACAAAGACAAAACACCACCCAAACTGAAGGTAGAAAGACAACACCACCCAAACTGAAGGTACAAAAACATAACACCACCCAAACTGAAGGTACAAAGACATAACACCACCCAAACTGAAGGTACAAAGACAAAACACCATCCATGCTGAAGGTACAAAGACATAACACCACCCAAACTGAAGGTAAAAAGACATAGCACCACCAAAACTGAAGGTACAAAGATATAACACCACCCAAACTGAAGGTACAAAGACATAACACCACCCAAACTGAAGGTACAAAGACATACCACCATCCATGCTGAAGGCACAAAGACATAACAACACCCAAACTGAAGGTACAAAGACATAGCACCACCCATGCTGAAGGTGCAAAGACATAACACCACCCAAACTGAAGGTACAAAGACATAACAACACCCAAACTGAAGGTACAAAGACATACCACCACCCATGCTGAAGGTGCAAAGACATAACACCACCCAAACTGAAGGCACAAACACATAACACCACCCATGCTGAAGGTACAAAGACATAACACCACCCAAACTGAAGGTACAACGATATAACACCACCCAAACTGAAGGTACAAAGACATAACATCACCCATGCTGAAGGTACAAAGACATAACACCACCCATGCTGAAGGTACAAAGACATAACACCACCCAAACTGAAGGTACAAAGACATAACACCACCCAAACTGAAGGTACAAAGACATACCACCACCCATGCTGAAGGTACAAAGACATAACACCACCCAAACTGAAGGTACAAAGACATAACAACACCCAAACTGAAGGTACAAAGACATACCACCACCCATGCTGAAGGTACAAAGACATAACACCATCCAAACTGAAGGTACAAAGACATAACACCACCCAAACTGAAGGTACAAAGACATAACACCACCCATGCTGAAGGTACAAAGACATAACACCACCCATGCTGAAGGTACAAAGACATAACACCACCCAAACTGAAAGTACAAAGACATAACACCACCCATGCTGAAGGTACAAAGACATAACACCACCCAAACTGAAGGTACAAAGACATAACACCACCCAAACTGAAGGTACAAAGACAAAACACCACACAAACTGAAGGTACAAAGACATAACACCACCCATGCTGAAGGTACAAAGACATAACACCACCCAAACTGAAAGTACAAAGACATAACACCACCCATGCTGAAGGTACAAAGACATAACACCACCCAAACTGAAGGTACAAAGACATAACACCACCCAAACTGAAGGTACAAAGACAAAACACCACACAAACTGAAGGTACAAAGACATAACACCACCCAAACTGAAGGTACAAAGACAAAACACCACCCAAACTGCAGGTACAAAGACATAACACCACCCATGCTGAAGGTACAAAGACATAACACCACCCAAACTGAAGGTACAAAGACATAACACCACCCAAACTGAAGGTACAAAGACATAACACCACCCAAACTGAAGGTACAAAGACATAACACCACCCATGCTGAAGGTACAAAGACATAACACCACCCAAATTGAAGGTACAAAGACATAACACCACCCAAACTGAAGGTACAAAGACATAACACCATCCAAACTGAAGGTACAAAGACATAACACCACCCATGCTGAAGGTACAAAGACATAACACCACCCAAACTGAAGGTACAAAGACATAACACCACCCAAACTGAAGGTACAAAGACATGCCACCACCCAAACTGAAGGTACAAAGACATAACACCACCCAAACTGAAGGTACAAAGACATAACACCACCCATGCTGAAGGTACAAAGACATAACACCACCCATGCTGAAGGTACAAAGACATAACACCACCCAACCTGAAGGTACAAAGACATAACACCATCCATGCTGAAGGCACAAAGACATAACACCACCCAAACTGAAGGTACAAAGACATAACACCACCCAAACTGAAGGTACAAAGACATAACACCACCCAAACTGAAGGTACAAAGACAAAACATCACCCAAACTGAAGGTACAAAGACATAACACCACCCAAACTGAAGGTACAAAGACATAACACCACCCAAACTGAAGGTACAAAGACATAACACCACCCAAACTGAAGGTACAAAGACATAACACCACCCAAACTGAAGGTACAAAGACATAACACCACCCAAACTGAAGGTACAAAGACATAACACCACCCAAACTGAAGGTACAAAGACATAACACCACCCAAACTGAAGGTACAAAGACATGCCACCACCCAAGCTAAAGGTACAAAGACATAACACCACCCAAACTGAAGGTACAAAGACATAACAACACCCAAACTGAAGGTACAAAGATATAACACCACCCAAACTGAAGGTACAAAGACATAACAACACCCAAACTGAAGGTACAAAGATATAACACCACCCAAACTGAAGGTACAAAGACATAACACCACCCATGCTGAAGGTACAGACATAACACCACCCAAACTGAAGGTACAAAGACATAACACCACCCATGCTGAAGGTACAAAGACAAAACACCACCCAAACTGAAGGTACAAAGATATAACACCACCCAAACTGAAGGTACAAAGACATGCCACCACCCAAACTGAAGGTACAAAGACATAACACCACCCAAACTGAAGGTACAAAGACATAACACCACCCATGCTGAAGGTACAAAGACATAACACCACCCAAACTGAAGGTACAAAAACATGCCACCACTCAAACTGAAGGTACAAAGACATAACACCACTCAAACTGAAGGTACAAAGACATAACACCACTCAAACTGAAGGTACACAGACATAACACCACCCAAACTGAAGGTACAAAGACATAACACCACCCAAACTGAAGGTACAAAGACATGCCACCACTCAAACTGAAGGTACAAAGACATAACACCACCCAAACTGAAGGTACAAAGACATAACACCACCCAAACTGAAGGTACAAAAACATGCCACCACTCAAACTGAAGGTACAAAGACATAACACCACTCAAACTGAAGGTACAAAGACATAACACCACTCAAACTGAAGGTACACAGACATAACACCACCCAAACTGAAGGTACAAAGACATAACACCACCCAAACTGAAGGTACAAAGACATGCCACCACCCAAACTGAAGGTACAAAGACATAACAACACCCAAACTGAAGGTACAAAGACATAACACCACCCAAACTGAAGGTACAAAGACAAAACACCACCCAAACTGCAGGTACAAAGACATAACACCACCCATGCTGAAGGTACAAAGACATAACACCACCCAAACTGAAGGTACAAAGACATAACACCACCCAAACTGAAGGTACAAAGACATAACACCCCCCAAACTGAAGGTACAAAGACATAACACCACCCAAACTGAAGGTACAAAGACATAACAACACCCAAACTGAAGGTACAAAGACAGAACACCACCCATGCTGAAGGTACAAAGACATAACACCACTCATGCTGAAGGTACAAAGATATAACACCACTCAAACTGAAGGTACAAAGACATAACACCACCCATGCTGAAGGTACAAAGACATAACACCACCCATGCTGAAGGTACAAAGATATAACACCACTCAAACTGAAGGTAGAAAGACATAACAACACCCAAACTGAAGGTACAAAGACATAACACCACCCATGCTGAAGGTACAAAGATATAACACCACCCAAACTGAAGGTACAAAAACATAACACCACCCAAACTGAAGGTACAAAGACATAACACCCCCCAAACTGAAGGTACAAAGACATAACAACACCCAAACTGAAGGTACAAAGACATAACACCCCCCAAACTGAAGGTACAAAGACATAACACCACTCATGCTGAAGGTACAAAGATATAACACCACTCAAACTGAAGGTACAAAGACATAACACCACCCATGCTGAAGGTACAAAGACATAACACCACCCATGCTGAAGGTACAAAGATATAACACCACTCAAACTGAAGGTAGAAAGACATAACAACACCCAAACTGAAGGTACAAAGACATAACACCCCCCAAACTGAAGGTACAAAGACATAACAACACCCAAACTGAAGGTACAAAGATATAACACCACCCAAACTGAAGGTACAAAGACATAACACCACCCATGCTGAAGGTACAAAGACATAACACCACCCAAACTGAAAGTATAAAGGCGTTACGTCTCCCACACTGAAAGTATAAAGACGTTACGTCGACACTTTCCATATCAGAAATTTATTGGGTCAGTTCATCATTTGACATGTGCTGACCAACGCGGAAGTATATGTACTGTGACGCAATCATACTAGGTCAATGTCGGTCGTCGCTAATGAAAACAATGTCACGCTGTTTCGGGAAGTATATTGTAAAATGTCGTTGTTTGCAATAAAATTCAATTAAATTTGAAGAAAAAATAAATTAATATAATTCACTTTGTTTCCACGGTAAATTCCTATTAATTACACTACATCTTGGCGAGATTTCCATCAGGAAATCGTCTGCTATACGCAAATCTACAAAAATGCATGCAACATGAACTATTTTAAGATGATCAACTAAAGAAATGTAGATGTCTTGATGTTCTATTTGCCATATACACGAGCTACAAAAAATGTACTAAGATTCAACATAAACAAAGTACTCTCCAGTAACCAGGAAAATGACAATCTTTTTACGCCTAGATCATTATTGGATGGTATTATGTTTCTCATGGCATGTGATGATGATTTAATCTTAAAATGTGAATGAATACACATATCCGATGGAAGTATTTGAAATGTTTACCTGTCGAAAACGAAAGTACACCATGAGTCATGACAGTTTGACATAACGTGTGCCGCACATTATCATGTGTACACAGAAAAAAACTGCTTGAGGAAAATGACGTCACATTCATAGTTCAACTGAAAATGAAGCGCGCACGATTTGAATGAATGACGCTTCACAAACCAAAATACGCTAAAAAGTAATCCCCAGAAATAATAGTTTTTGCATAGAAATAGAGTTTAGACCCGAAATCTTTTCTGTATCTGCAAACAATTTTTTTTCCCAACGTTGTAATGATTCTTGTATGTAAATTACCGATAAAAAATTAAAGGGCTATTTGTTTTCGATACTGTCTTTATCGAAAACAAAATGCCCTTTATTCTATATGTCCATAATATGAGAATGAAAAATGAAAGAAAAATACAAAGAAAAAGGGAATACATTGTCGGAACAGTTCAAAAATCTAATCGAAATATCGTAGAAACAGAGAACATCCCTAATATACCACTGTTATTTCATTAATATTATATATATCCAGTTCTATGGTTATAATTATGGTGTTTAACGCCACTTTCAACAATATTTCAGTTATATTGTGGTGGTCAGTTTTATTGGTGGAGAAAACAGGAGAAAACGACTCCTCAGCTGCAAGCCACTGACAAACTCTCATCTATTGTTAATAGAACGTTCTTCTAATTATTTGTATTTCTTTAATAAATAAAACATTCACATGTGTTGAGTTATAATATATAGTTAACAGGACTCTATGCATGAATTATTTTTTATTTGATAAATTGCAATTTTTTTTGTATTGTAACTGTTTGACGTAATTATTTCTTTAAAAATACATGTGTTTATTTTGATAGCAAGTAATTATTTTATATCAATATTAACTGTATGGATCATTTAATTTCATTTACAGACGTTCAGAAATTAAAAATAATGACAGACAATTTCAATCGTCGTTAGGAGACAGATTTATAAAAGCAATAATTACTTGTTTCTTAATCCTGTCTGTATTTACTATGTTTGATGTACTGTATATTCTGATTATTTTCTAAATAAATATTGTTTGGTTTACTGAAAGACAAGACAAACTTTGATCATAAATCAGGTGGGTTTTTAAGACGCCATAATTAGGAATAATTTTGCCAGATACAGTTCCTAATATCTCGATATGTTGTTTTGAAACCAAGCATCATTTGTGTGGGATCAAAATCAATATCGTTCATAAACGATATTGCCTGTCAGCATCACATCTCCGTACGTCGCTCGTTAATAAAAAAGTTTCATTGTTTTATCTTGAATTCCGACTACATCGGTGATATTAACCTTTCGGAGCACATAAGTTCAACTCAAGTTTTTAGCGGTGTTCTTGTGGCTTGCTCATTGTATTGTCTGTACTTCTTCGATATACGTCTTTTGATATGACATGAGAGGGTTTGTACTTTGTGTGGACAATCAATTGGTGATGAGTTCCACTTGTTATTTGTTTGTTGTAATGTATATTTAGTAAACCTGAGACGTATATATTTCCCTAGGTATTATGTTATTTATCCTAGTATTGTTAAAATGAATGGTCTCCTATCTTTTTGTAATGTAGAAGTATATAAAAGGTTATCATTGTTTTAAAGAAAATTGCTGGTATGTTTTAATGTTTTTGATAATATATGATCATTTTGCCATGCAATACTGTATATATGTTATGTCTTCATGTAATACATTTATGTGTCTGAGTGTTATCAAAAAACTCTTGTAAAATCTTGATAACTTCTTTTGGTATCTTTAAACTTGTCTTACAATATACAAACGTATGGCCTTGTTTACTCAATCGTAACTACTAGGCCATTCTCGCTACCCTTCCAATAACCTCGTAAGTATATAGTAGTAATTCTTCTGAAATTTGTTGTCGGAAGATAAGCCGCACAAAAATATAGTCCACGAAAATCCAATATGGAAGACATACTAAGTAAAATCTAATCATGCAAAACTAATTCAAACTTTATCTTTTATTCTTGAAAATAATTGAAATATAGAAAATTGTTTAAAATATAACTTTATCAAACATTCATGTAATTGACATGTGAAAAGTAGTTATATTTATCCGCCACCTACTTACGAGGTTATATTATATGTCCGAGTAGTTACGATTGCTTGTTTACTATCTAAATTTAGATGATGTTGAGGCCATCGTCTCTCTTTTAGAACTAGAATTATGCACAAGGCAAGCTCTGTCATTTATTGCAGAGGGTCGGCAATTTACTCACATATGAAAAACACTTGCAATGGCCGCATCATTTCACGAAGAGGTGTTGGCCCATAAAACTAGTTTAACCTCACCCTTTCTATCCACACCATGAGAGTGAGCCGTGATGTGTATCTATGGTAGGGATTGTGATCTAGTCTCGGTTTCTACGACTTTATGGTTGGACTTTGGAACTGTTCTTTAGTTTTTTACACTACTTGCTTAATTTGTTAGGAAACCGAATAACAATGGTCTAGGTTATGAATGAGTGATCACAAAAATTATTGTCTATGCTGGTTTCTACTATTTCTTCGTCATTGTGAAATAGGTTGTATGTAACGATACAAAACGCTTGAAATTAACACGATTTCCTTGATGGAGGATTTTTTTCTTCCAAATTTAGTTTGAACTAATTGCATACATGTTTCCAGTGTCATAATAAGACATAGCCGAGTGTTATATTCCTACTACAACATGATTTATACCACTATTGATGTTTTTTATTAGAATCTACCAATCTAGATTTGTTCTACTGGGAGAAGTTCGTTTTATCCTGGACTTTATATCTTTATGTTTATTGTAGTCTCTGTATTTTATTTTATCCAGATTTTCCTTCGTTTTGAATGACATCTTTGCACGTTATATTCCTCCATTCATCTATGAAAAAATTAGACGTACAATGCATGTGATATATCTTGGGGAATTATTCTAAACTATATCTCGAGATATACAAATTGAAATTTTAAATACAGGTAACATTATTTAATTGAATATACTCAAAGATATTTACAACATCACATAATATAACAGAGAACTATAGTGAGCTAACAAGTTGACTGAGTTTATCTTTTCATAAATAAAGCTAATTCCCCACTTATTACCTTTTAAGCCTTTTCAGCTGCGGTAAAAATAATTCTGACATGAATACGATATACGTAGTAGCTTTGTAAATAACAAGAAAACATGAAAAATCAAGATTGAAACTTTAATAAATGAGTTTTGTATGAACAGATTAGAGTCAAGTGACAAACAGAAGATACTAGAATGATACGATTACCTTATAGGTATTTCAATAAAGATATTTTCAGTTCATCGCTTTCAATTACAATTTTAACCTTTAGATGTTCATCTTCAATAACCAAAAATGACATGAAAAAATTGAATGAAGTGTTTGTTACATTTCCAATTGAGTAATTAAATGTTTGACAAGTCGAATAAATTCGATGGATATAATTTATCCGTGATGTGAGGTTAGAATTTAAGCAAGCGTATTTTAATGAAATACATGTACTGTGACCAGGAGCGGATCCAGGATTTCAAGTTAGGGGGGACGCAGCTACAAAATTTGCGCCGATCGGAGGTAGGCGCGAAAATTTTTGGGGTATTTCGTGTGAAAAATCACGATTTTACGCCAAAAAATCATATTTTTTCCAATTTTAGCGGGGCGCGCGCCGGGTGCGCCCTCTCCCCCCCCCCCCCCCCCCTGCATCCGCCCCTGGTGACAACGTCTATTCACGTGGTAACATTAATCAAATCTGGTTACTGAAAAACTCTAAAGACTTCTGGATAATATAATTTATGGTTCTTTTCTTTTAATTCATTTATTCAAACTATATACTTTTCTACAATTTACACTACAATTCCCTATGAAAATTTCAAAACCCGTTTAAAGACGTTTTCGGTCAAAGATGTTGTACAATCTATAGGATACATTTGCGGTATACATGTACATGTAGGTAGCTCATTTATTTAATCACTTCTAAAATTGACATAACATTTGAGTTAGAAATCATGCCTCAAATTCAGAGAAATTGACAATTTGTGTTCTTTTTTTCAAAACTAATCAACTTGATATCTGTGTATTATGATATTGACTCGATTGTACATGTATTATTCCACAACAAATACATGTGGAATAGGGCTTGAACACAGGTTATGCAACAGTCCCACAAAACCCCACCTGTATATTTTACCCACACATTTTTACGTAGTAGTGATTTATTCTTTCAGTAATTGAAACTTTGACTAACAAAAAATATAATGTTATTAGATACTCGATCCGTTACGTACCTTAAATTATCGATATTAATGTCATTTAAAATAGAAATGAAATGAGACCAATTTATCTCATAATATCTGTATCTGACACACTCTACATGTATAGATTCTTCGTGGGGAAGCATCATTTGTCTTACAGGTGCATGAAACCCGATATTTGCCCCCACTCGAGACGTAGACGAAAATAATATCATAGTTACAATGTATAATGGAGCTTACAAAAGAGAGTGCGTTTCTAAATAAACATGATAGAAATTACAATATTATATTCAGAAACAAGGAGGCGTCGTGGTCATAATCGTATGATAGTTGGATTTATACATGTGTAATCAGTGTCTCTCACCACTACAGTTGTGTGTTTGAACCCCGCTCAGATGAGGTATACTCGATGCAACAGTATGTGATAAACTTTGTCAGTGACTTGCGGCAGGTCTGTGGTTTTCTCCGGGTATTCCTGTTTCCTCCACCATTAAAACTGACCGCCACGATATAACTGAAATATTGTTGAACATGGCGTTAAACACCATTAACCTAACCCCCTTTTCAGAAACAAACTAATGTAATGGAGCGTTCGTGTTGATGTTGTGCATCTCACAGTCACAATATGGTGTTTAATTTTAAAGAAAATTAATGGGGTTTCCGTTGCTTACTGTTTTGTTTTCTATGTAGAGCTTTGCAGATCATTGCTTGTCTTTCTGTTCATTTTATTTTGACCGTTGCATTGTCTGTCCCCTTCGATTTACGACTTCTTACCACTACTTTAATATCCTCAACTTTTCTTAGAGTGATTGTGGAACATCGGAACCTTTTGCAAGTAATCCCAAACCATATTGTGTGGTCTTTTTTTTGCGCAATGGTTTAAAGTGATGGGTAGTTGTTAGTTTTGTTGATATTGGTGAAAATGCTGACCATCACTGCTTAAGCATTATTTCATGACTTAATATTATTGTTCTTTGAACAAAAGTGTTACATCTTGGCCTTTAACATGGCTGATTCAGTATGGTCCTTTTTCCACGATACAGACCTATTCCAGAGATGTAGTCAATGGGTGTTATAATCTCTTAATTGAAAATAGAGTTCGTCTTTCCTAAGTCATTCGTAACAATAGCTGATTCTGACAATACTGTTTAGGTCCTTTGGTTTTCTTTCTCCAAAATATTTATTCATTTATTTATACATTTATTTATTTTATCTTCCGAATCTTTTGACTTTAAGCGTACATGATGACGGTTATTCCTGAAACGTGTCGTGTGGACCAAATCATCAAATATCTACATTTTTATGGCATAGAAAAACATTAAGATAAAACACAGGGAAATTTTAATAAATCCGTCAATACATACTTACAAATTCAGATCATAAATTCATAAATTTGAATTTAAGTGTCAATAAAAAAAGATATGAGAAATTCCGTAGTACCTTGAAACACATTAAGGTAATAATAAAAAGGTACTCTTGATAACAGTAATTTATGGCCTTAAGTCAATGTCGAATAGCCTCTAGTTTGAAGACATCTCAAATGCAATAAAATACTCCTGTTTCCTCCATCAATGAAACTGACCGCCACGATATAGCTGAAATATTGTAGAAAGTGGCGTTAAACACCATTACCCTAACCCCCTATTCAGAAACAAACTAATGTAATGGAGCGTTCGTGTTGCTGTTGTGCATCTCACAGTCACAATATGGTATTTAATTATAAAGAAATTAATGAGGTTCCCGTTGCTTACTGCTTTGTTTTCTATGTAGAGTTTTGCAGATCATTGCTTGTCTTTTTGTCCCTTTTATTTTTGGCTGTTGCATTTTCTGTCCCCCTTCGAATTACGGCTTCTTATCATTACCTTAGTATCCTCAATTTTTTTCTTAATTTGATTGTGGTCCGGTCCGGACCCCTCTTGCATGTAATCACATACCATATTTCGTGTTCTTTGTTTTATCTAGTAATTTATAAGAAAAGTTGACAGTTCAATGCAATTTACAGCATCCAGAGTAGCAAGCGCCATCTGATGAATAAAGATAGAAGCAGAAACAATGCACATCACAGACAAACACACCTATACGTAATATGCCCAGTATTCACTGTTTCAACAAAGACATTGTGTATCAGATATATTTATTATTGAAATTTACAGTTTCTCAATAATGTATGTATTATTAAAGCTAAAGTTCATATTCCTCAGGTAGACGTAACATTAGCGATTTTGACTATCCTGTTTAGGCCCTTTGGTTTTCTTGCTCCAAAATATTTATTTATTTATTTATTTATTTATTTATTTATTTATTTATTTATTTATTTATTTATTTATTTATTTATTTATTTATTTATTTATTTATTTATTTATTTATTTATTTTGAGCGCACATGATGTCGGTTATTTCTGAAACTTGTGCGCATTAATCAGATATCTACATTCTTATGGCATAGGAAAAAGTAAACGAAAATACAGTGAAATTTTCTGTAAATCCGTAATTCATAAATTTGGATATAAGTGTCAATAAAAAAAAGATATCTTGCTCCCAAAGACTTTTATATTATTTGGCTTTCAAATATTTCGGCTTTGATTCTACCTGACGAATGGTTATTCCAGTACCGTGTCGTGTGTACTAACTTCAGCTTAGTTTAATATTATTTTATTGCAAATAAAACAGCAATGGGATTGGACAAAAAGTTATCACAATTTATGGACTGTCCTCTCCCTACAAATAATACACATATAAGGGAACGACCATTACTAACTTTGATATATAAATCTACAAATATAACCTTGGCGATGTTCTGTTGTGTCTACCTGTAAATTGGATAGTCTCACATGTTCATTTACATCCATATCTTTTATTACCAATAAAACAGATGTAAACTAAATATACCATGCAGTGGAGTTCCCGACACAGCAATAAAAATCAGATCCGGTAAAATCTATAGTGAGGTGTATATTTTAAGTTGTTTTATTTAGCTGTAATCTATTTACATATGACACATTAAAGATAAATTTCTGAATATATAAATAAATGAGTTTTACTTACGACCCATTTTATGTAACATTTTATTGTAAATTCTCATTATAGGAAATTTTCCTATAGATAATCTTCATATATGGATCCTAAAATTGTTTACATTTTAGTATAACTATAAACAAAGATATGTGCGAACCTGATTATAGTTGAAGTTTAAACGCATCTATTTATCTATTAAATCTCGGATATGATATTGTGATCACTTAAATACCCAGCCATAATAACATTCAGTAATTCTACACCATAGTTTTTAAAGACAACTGTTACAATATAATTTGGCCATTAAGGCTTCTGATATCGTACGTAACGGCCTGCAGCTTTTGATATAAGTCGGTCTAATTCATCAGAGTATTAGAGATCCTCTTATAAAAACATAATACTTGATTGGCACACGTAGTGCACCTGACAACGACGGGAAACTGTGGTGGTGGTGGTGAAGCGCTACGAAAATCAATCGGGTGCGAGATTGATCATTGTCTGTGTGCTGGCAACGGTGATATGTTTAAACCTATATCACCTTTTGACTAAATGCAAGGGTACAAAAAATAATACAATTAATATTCACGTCAATGGAGCGATTAGTATTTTGTGTATTGTCGAAGCTCGTCGATATTCAATATTTAACAAACAGTATGAGTAAGGGGAAATGCAGCGAAGACGATATTGATTAGTTACCAATTTTTTTTTTAAATAGGATTAGGTTTTTACATTTGGACTAAATTAGAAGCTGTCAAAAAAAATTAAAAGATGACTGCATATTTATTACATATTTAATACCGTGACAACGTTGGCCCATATCTGTTTGGATAATAATATTATTTACATTGAAAATTGGATTTTAAAATCGAAATATCAACATAGAAAGACGATTTGAACAAACACTTTCTCACTGAAAAATCAACATTCAAGATTTATTATTTAAAATGCTCTGTGTGGTGGAAATTTCATTTGAAGAAGGATTTTAAGACCCATTATAGTTTCTGAGGGATATATTTACTTTGGAATCTTTTCTTAAACCCACCGTAAGTAGTAGACATAGTACACTAAATTGACCTGTTATAATGAGCAATTTCAATTACCAATTAATGTATACCTATTTAATGGCACGCATGTTCAACTTTACATAGAACCAGGGTTAATGGAAATATGAAGCGAAAATAAATAACTGTTTCTATAGTGCTAATTAAAATTAACTTGTTCATAATGTCGGCAAGTTCCTTTTCATCAATATCCACAACGCATGGCGCTTGTAGGACTGAATTCAAACGACAGAGAACTTATATTAACATGGAAAAACAATACATCATTGAAAACGAATCTACCGATCCGTTACCAATTGTAGAACTAAAGCCCTTTGTCAAAAAAGTATGGAGACGGGAAAAAAGTCTACCCTCGTTCTATGACATGTTGCCACCGTCAAAACCACTAACAACAATTAAAAAGAAAAGAGAAAAGGACAACCAAATAATCCAAACTCAACCACCACCACCAGACAAAGTTGAATTATATATAGGAAATGGTCTGAATGAACCAAGGACTGAATCAAAAGGTCGCCATAGCAGCGGCGGAAATATATCACCGAGATGTAAGTCAAAAAATCTAATGCATCCATCGGCTGAAACAAAGGCACCAAAACAAATTGAACATTCTCAAAGTCTGGTGCCTGGATTTATTTCTAGAGATGAACGAAGTAAAACTACTTTAAACGAAATTCAACATTCTGACAGTCCAACTAAGATCCAAACAGGTCTGATGACCTGCTTAGAACGAAAGGAAGTAGATCAACCATCAATGTTTATAAATTTGAGAGGCGATAGTTTTAAGCGAAACGGTACTGTTAGAAGACCTCTAAGCTATTTTGTTCCGTTTAGAAATTCTATGAAGAGGAATGGTATATGGCAACAACTTCAAAGCACCGAAAATTTGCCTCATTATTTACCAAGACAGACAGCAAATCAAAGCCCTCCTTCAGATAATTCTACTCGTTCATCGTCGCCTTATTACGACTCCTTCGATAAACTTGGTACATTGCCTTCGATCAAAATTTCTTATCAGACACTGGCTGCACGTGATCAGAAATCACAAAAAGTTGCCTTTGATGGCTTGGAATATGAATCGTATTCTCCTTATCATCAAATAAAGAAGATAAATAATTCTCTTCATCAACTGAGTAAATATGGTGCCGCTTCTAAAATAGAAAGACAATTGACTTTCCAGCTAAAAATAGATTTGCATAAATTTAGGAAATCTAGGGACTACTTTCCGTTTGATATGACACCTAATGAATTAGCTAAGTATTATCCACCATCAGCCCTTAACCTTACAAATGGAGAATTACAAATCAAGAAAGCACAGGAACAGAATACTCACAAGCGACGACGTACAATCAAAGAAAAATCGAACGTTCCATTCGATTCGAGCCCTGATAAGTTTGAGGCACATGAATGGGGAGGAGGTAGGGAAGATGAACAGGAGAGAATCATTGATACTAGGACTACAAATTTAGAAAGTGTGTTAGAAAATGAAGAAGAATCTGAATCGGAGGAAGAACTTAAGATCCAAACAAACGAAATTACAGTGCCAAGTCAATTTGACAATATAACTAATACGCAAGAAAGTGATAGTGCTTTACAATGCTTAGTTGACTCCCGAACAGATTTTACGCAACCAACAAAAACGGAAATCGATGTCGGATTACCATATACTTTCCAATCTAATATTGCAGAGGAGACCTCTACACAGGAAATGGATATCGAAGCTGGAGAACAAAATGAACGTAGTGTTATATCAACGAGAACATCTGGAATTATATCGGGTGTAAGGGACGCAAATATTTCTTTCTTGAACGCAAGCGACATTCAAAAGAACAGCGTGGGCAGAGATGATGCTGGGCATGGTAATACGGAAAAATTAGAACGAGACAGTACATTTCTCACGTCTGAACTCAATACGGATTATGATAATACAGATTTGTCTGTCGTGAGTTGATATCTGAACACAAAGGTTAATGCTTTAATTTAAATTTGATAATCTCATTAATCCATTCTGTAAACTATACATAACCTCTTAAACAAGCTCAACTGTGATATAAAGTAAATGTGCAAAAGTATTTTGTTTTATTGATATATACGAAGGTCAATGTTGCGAGGATTAGTAATTAAAAGTCTGGACAACGTAAGGACATTATTTAATCCAAATATATATAAAACAATCCTTTGATATTAAAACCACATATATCAAGAACAATAAGCACATTTTAAACATGAACAATCATAACAACCAAACAGATTCTTTAAACGCCCCTTCAAATACCTCTTCTCCATTATGTGCACGAGTGCATACCGCTGATAATCTAGTTTCTCTGGATTTTTCGTTTTTGATTGCCCTTTCGGTATTCTCTATCGTTTATGTATGAACAAATATTATGTCACTTCAATAAGATATAATTAGTTACTGCCATTAACGGATAATTCATGAAATGTTTTTTTTATGACTTACTTAATCTAAAATTTACAAGACTGACAGTCGAAATATTGAACTCATTATTTGGGACCATCAAACTAGTTTAACCTCGCCACTTTTCGTTGAAGTGCCTGTACCAAGCCAGGAAACTGAGCGGTTAGTTATGTATTTGTGTATTAGGGGTATCAAGTTTGCCTCTTTCTGTGATTTTGATACTGTTCCGACTTCCGAACGTGTCGTATTTTTGATTTTTGATTTTATTATTGAAAACTAAATTAAATATGATTGATTGATTGATTATTGCTTAACGTCTAGCAGCGAGCAGTATATCAGGCTATTCTCAGAACGAAAACAAGTTTAATAATACATGTATATAACACAATCTATATAGAAATGGAGGGATATACAACGACTTTTGACTGCCACTAGAAAAATATGGAGATTTTGGTAAGGACGTGAAAGGTGGTGTTCTGTGGCGGCTGCCATACGCCTACTCTTTTTCGAAATCTACATAAGAGGCCTTTGATGTGCAGGGAGCGTGGCACTCTCCAAACAGGCTACCCCCTGCTATGGTCCACAGACGCTTCCGTTATATCACTGCCCCATCCCATAACCGCCTTCCGGTGCGCACTGAGCAGCTTGTTAGGTATGGGTTTTACTACTCAATTGAAACAAATGTTTATATTTTGTTCGTTAGTATGCCCCACAAAATCCAGATTCTTTTGAGATTCAATATGAAGAAGGGCGGTATTTATCACACAGGGTTGTACAAAATCAACACTTTAATTTTGTCGTCTGCATTTCTGACAAAAAAGACAGTACACAGACATAATAACACAAATAGTTGTAATTAAATTTAAATAATGTAATTCGAAGGTTAAAAATAGTGAACCTACTTAATTATAAATACTCTGATAATTATTTATCAACCTATATTTCGATTTTGATAAAAGACTAAGTAGAATAACATAATAAATGATTAGACCTTCATCTATTTTTAGACTTGGTGATTAATTATTTTGTGAATGAAACGAACTACTTGCATGGTGTTAATATCTCCCCATTGAAGAATTATTTCAAGTAATACTATTTGTTACTTATTCAATAACTTTCTCCACTGATTATGAAAATACTAACTATAATGCTATTTCAACTTCAGCAATATCCCACGTATATCGTGAGAAAAATCTACAATGTTCAGAAATTTGAATAAGTAAATATAGATTAAGACACTATCATAAAACTACTTATAAAAAGCTTATAAAGAGGAATGGTCAACATTTCCATGGTCAACATTTCCACATATATCAACAAGACGAAAAACTTTCTCTCACCTCTAATTACCGATGACAAGTAATACATGAATATACATTAAAAAGACTACAAAACCTCATAAAATAAATGTGGAGCAGGAGCTGTCTACCCTTCCGGAGCACCTGAGTTCACCCCTTGGGTTTTAGTGTGGTTCATTGTTGCTCGATCTTTATCCTTTTGTGTAGCGTTTTGCAGATCGTTGTTTGTCCTTTCGTTCTTTGGACATTATATTGTATGTCCTTCTTCGAATAACGGTTTCTGATTTGTATTTTCTGTCATCCTTCGAATTACGGTTTCTCAAGATTGATTACGCCTTTGGTATCTTCAAGCATTTCTATACCACAATAAAAGCGCAGATATCCAATTTAGTTTAGAACACATGACGAGTTTCTGAGATAACTCTCATCGGGTATGCTCATAGTCAAAAGGTTGAAAAAACTAATGATTTGATACTCTTTGGGGACAGAAGGGCTTAATCATTACAGCCATCGTCTGCTAGGTTTACGTATACGTTAGAGCGATTGACCTTAGAACTGCCCTTTTTTTTTACAGAATTAATTTCTGCGGAAACATGGAGATATCTATCCATATCAATGCTCACTGTAAACTCACAAAACAAGATTAGATTTTTCGTTGAATCTTACAATTTTAACAGGATATAGGTAAACATGAATGTAAATATATAATTGAAACTCTGATAATTAGCATCACTTCTATTGTTGTTATTTAATTCGTCGATTCAACGTCATGTGATAAACGTTGTCTGTGACTTGTGACAAGTCAATGGTGTTCTTCGATATAAACAAACGGCCACCTATCGATTGTTAGAAGGCGGTTGTTGGCGAATCAGCAGTCGTCGTTCCATGGAAACATCACATAGATATGCGATAACGTTTGTCAGTGACTTATGGTAAATCGGTGGTTTTCCTTGGTTTCCTCCACCATTTAAATTGAGATATAGCTGAACAAATGTGAAAGTGGCGTCAAATACCACTAATAAATCGATAATCTATATTTATCGTATCTAATTAACGTGATTCTTACGATGATGATAGTGGCTTACTTTTATATATTGTAGAATATAAGCACTAATACAATAATAATAAAACAGGAACTTGCATATGGACTGTCAGTTTGCTGCCTCTCACAAAAAAAGTCACAAGGTAGGACGCCATTGTGAACCAATCCTTGCTGCAAATCCATTATTTATATTTCTTTTTAATGTTCTACTTTATCTCAGAAAATGATAGAGATATTTTCAATATTACGTTTTGCACTGACATATCACATAATGTATCCATTGGGTATACCCTAATACACATCCAATTATCGACCTAAATACCGTGTGGAGTTCAGAATTGGACTGTCGCAATGCACAGAAGTGAAAGTGTGAACTTGAAGTCACGTATTGAATTTCGGACTTTTGGAGCGTTTCATACAATAGGTTAGCATAGAGGCAACATTCCCTCCTTTTTCGAATATCGTTTGGTAGTTGTACGCATTATGTATGAAAAGGTGGGAAAGTCTGAAGTTTCACCTGACCTCAAGGACGTTTCTACCTTCGTGTCTGTCAACCAAAGTTGTCCAATTGTGAACTCCACTTTGTTTTGATCGATGATTGGGTGTGCATTAGGGTATCCAAAAAGGATAAATTATATAACATGCTGTGGAAAAAGGGGACTATTGAAGTGATCTCTGTAAACAATCGGGTAACAAATTCAAGAACAATACAAATAAAAAGCGCTGAAGCGATTGGGTTTGTTTTATGCTGTTTAACGCCACATTCAAACAATATTTCAGTTATATTGTGGCGATCAGTTCTATTGGTGGAGGAAACCGGAGAGAACCACCGACCTGTCGCAATTCACTGATAAATTTATCACAGCATGTTGTACATCTCGCCCTGTGCAGGATTCGAACTCACAGTGGTGATAGGCACAAATTGCATAGGTAGTTGTAAATCCAACTACCATACGATCGCGACCACGACGGCCCTTTTGAATGGAATGCATATTGATATTGAACAATTATATAAGCCGACGACAAGTTCTTGTGATCACAGGGAAACAAAAAAGTGTAATATAAAACACTAAACATAGGACCATTTATGAATTCGTCATGATCTACAATAATAATACTGGTGGAACGTGACATAAAAACATAACAAAATAGATCTGTTCTAATTGTATTGAAGTGCTACTGGTTTAATTATGTTGATTAACACAGTCCCTGGACACATTTCATAATCAGACATATAGTGAATCGGATAAGTTTGTCCATATCACTAACTAATAACTCGGGAAGACTGTATACAATAGATCAAACAAATGTCTATATTCAATGGTGGGTTGCAATTGGGTCTACTGAACAAAGCTTTTGCGATTGATTGATTGATTGATTGGTTGCTATATGTGCAGTTTTGTCCAGCCAGGGCCGCCAAGAGAATGTTTGGGCCCCAGGGCAAAAGGAAATTTGTCCCCCTCCTCCAATTCTGCAATTCCACCACGGTGTGTCATAAGCAAGGAATCAGTACAACAAAATTGAATTGATGAATTGTGATTTAGAAAACAGCTTTCTACTTGTTTTTTTGTCTGAACCCTTAATCATAACTCATGGGCCCCGGGGCGCCCCCGGTTTTCAGTGGGGTTCGTGTTACTCGATCTTTAGTTTTATGTGTATGTTTTGTAGATCGTTGTTTGTCCTTTTGTCCTTTTTCTCTTGGCCATTGTGTTGTCTGTCCTTCTTCGATTTACGGATTCTGATTACCCCTTTGGTATCTTCAACCTCTTCTTTCAGCATACATCGTGACGAACGGTCTCAATGAGGGGAAAAGCTAGTACATGTAAAACAAGTTGAAAGGTGAATGACCCGATCTTACACATAGAATTACCAACTCCCTGACAAGAATTATATTTGAGAAAATTCATATACAATATTATGGTCTGGTTAAAGATTTGCACTGTGGAATTATATTTCAGTATCCTAATCAAATATAAAGCTAAAGCATTATATAACGCCACAAGCCTGTCGACTTTATTTCCTGCAAAATGGTTTCTGAGCTCTTATTAAATTAATGAAAAATATGACATGGAATTGTATCTAAGCCTATTAAAATGATAAAAGGTGAAAATTATAATCACAGGATTTGTAGCTATAGTAGCATGACGTGTGCCACTAGTGGAGCAGGAACTGCTTACCCTTTCGGAGGAGCACCTGAGTTCACTCCAGATGTTAAGTGGGGTTCGTGTTATTCGGTCTTTAGTTGTTTGTGTAATGTTTTGTAGATCGTTGTTTGTCCTTTTGTCCTTTTTCTGTAGGCCATAGTGTCGTCTGTCCACCGATTTACGGATTCTGATTGCCCTAGCCTCTTTCGTATCTTCAAACTCTTCTTAGGAAGGAAAAAATGCTTTACACCGACCGTGTAGTATTTTTCGTTCTATTTTATTCCTTGAAAAACAAATAAATTTCAAATATTGATCGACAAGTTTGTTATAACTAAGGTGTTTAACGATTAATGTGATTGGACAGTATTGACTAAAATGACAAGTTCTTAAGATTCTGTAAATATTTCTTTATTACTTTTGTGTACAAGTAACATTTTCGTTTCAACAAGTCTACAAACACGTCACTTATACTTATATTCCAATTTTCTTTAATATACATTATATTTAACTACTATATTACTTGTTTATTATATTAGATAGGGGAATCTAATAGTCTTGACGGCAAAAGTGGTGTATTGCTTCGTGTGTTTGTCTCGAGTGAGTGATTGTTGTTTAGCGCCAACTCAGAAATTTTTTAGTTATATTATGGCGAGAACTAGTTAATTTTTAATGAAATGATGATGAGGTCCACTTTGCACTAGACCAACACGCTGAGTTGGAATTTGCATAGTACTAGCTCACTGAAACAACAGTTCGCGGATAGACATGTCGCTCCACTTTGATACATTATCCTGAATCCAAGCCAACCAGTATTTGCACTCTCTCCTTAATGCTACGTGCTTAACGGAGAAGCAACAAATACCAATTTCATAGGCTTTGGTTTGACTCGATCGAGGCTCGAACCCACATACTATCGCACTCGATGCGAGCACGCAAACCATTACCCCACCGATGCTGTTCGAGTGTGGTGGGCTCTATACCGAATCAGATAAAACAGAGACCCTACAATTAGTATTTGCTGCTTCTCTGCTAAGCACTCCTGATTAAGGAGTCAAACAACAATTACTCACTCTTATGTTCGTGATTGGAGTAAACTAGAAACCTAGAGACTCGACTTTTAACTTTAGACGAGGTGTACTCGATATGACATCATGGAATAAAGACTATCAATTATTTTTGGAAGTTATGTAGTTCAATTTCGGTGATATGAACTCGGTATATCGCTTTCCTGCACTAAAATTGACCCCTGCATTATAATCAAGCTATGACAGTAGATACCGTTTACAAAGAAATGAATCCAAGTCCTGCATTTTAATACCTATTATTGTTATAGTGCCATATATTTATATATCTTATACTTAAGCTATCAAATTGAAACGAAATTTAACTGTTTAACAAATTATACAATTGGTCATCCCTGTTTAAATGGAGATTATTTTATGTCAGATATTTAAACTTTAAAAATCCAACAAAAAAATACATATTGGAAGATAAAGGAAAAATTATGTATGTAAATCTTTGTATTCTTGACAGGTTTGTAATTTGAATGCCTACAAATGTTTCGTATTTCAAATTAAACAAAAGATCTCGAAACGATTGTCAGAACGTTTTTCAATCACGTTAACATATTAAAAACACCGATATCCTCAGGTTAAACGTTTTAGTCTCGCAAATCTTAAGTCTTGTTTGAGGTTGCCTATCTGTTGACAACGACAAAGGTCACAATATAGATTGTTCATTGATATTGCTCCCAGTGCTAGGTCGATTTATTATGTTGATATTTCTTTACAAATTATAAATTCGGTCGAATCTATTTGTGAAATGTTATTCTTTATTCAGTGGTTGAATTCAATAACACCATACAGAGTGCTCTTTTTAGAAGCTTCAATCATCTGTTCCGAGAATTTCTTTTTATTTGAGGAAGCACTTGGCGGGAAAATTAGGTGATACATATTGTTATTAAAATGGAATCTACATACGCAGGTTGTCATAGGTCAATGTTTAGTAACTGAAAGAAAATACAAATCTTTTATACAGTACAATTCATCAATTCGTATATTTTTCCTATGCTATGTACATTTTAGGCCTAGTAATGGCTGATGAATAGAGGTTTGTTGTACCCAAGTTCACCGATAAGAAATCGTAAGTCCTATTCATAGCAAAATGTGGATTTTGCTACATGTACATGCAATGCAATGTGAAATAGACATCACCCAGATATTTAATAAATATCGAAAACTGCTTTATATATTAAAATTTTGACAGTTCTATTGGTGTTTAACAAAAGGGCTCATTTTTTTTAAATACATACATTTTATTGAACAAAAGGGCTAAATTTTCATTTACGTAAAAGTCACTTGATTGCAGTGTACACAAATCAAAGCTGTGGAAAAACGATCGTGAATTATGCTGTAGTTATTACAATGCGCTATGCACAAACAGAAATACCAATATCAAAATATATGAACCAATCCTAGCAATTATCACAGGTACTCGCTGAAAGAACCCCTACCCCCTTTTTGTAAATTTACTTACCCACTTGAAGTAGTTTTACGATAATTTGAAGTATTGAGTGTTGAAGTATCACTTAAGTCCACTTAAGAACAATTAATATTATCATTAATTTAGCATCCGCTGCGCTTTGCTATAATATACATGAGTATATTATAATAGTTAACTGCAGCGTAAAGTAAATTAATTGATTTTAATTAGATTTATAAGTGACATTTTAACAATATCAATACCACAAATAGCCATCAAAACCTTAAAGATTCAATCAATCACTTTGATTACATTTTACTCGGTTACGGAATTCAACTCAGCTCAAAAAAGTCTATGGAAAACCTGCTAAGCTTGTCATCCTATGGATGGGATGTCTACTTGTTATGAAGCAGATAACGTGGACGTACCATGAAGGCCAGCATAACATAAAAGTCTCGATGTACATTTGTTTGGCGCAAGAACAGCGAAAAAGATTACTGAAAATAATTTCAATGACATTATTATTTAAAGACGTAGGCAATTCCTACTGACCATTTAGTATATACAGTGACATAATCTATTGACGACACACCACGTACAAAAGAGGTGGCGGGGCTTTACCTACTCTCTTGGTAACTTTTTTGAAGCAGCTGACCATTAAATTTCTTCAAGTGAATTATTGATTAGCAGTGTTTAACGCCACATTCGATAGTACTTCAGTTATCTCTTCGTTTAAAGTTACATTGTATATTAATAGAGGAGACCGGATAGTCCGTAAGAAAACCACAGATATTGCGCAAGTAACTGACAAATGTTATCACACGAGCGGGAGTCCAACTCATGCACTGTTACGTAGTGGTAAATATGATTACATAGAGAGATGTAAAGAGGATGGTTTTCGAACGTCATAAGTTGTTGTCTGTTTTTTTGTATAATTGCTTGAAATGAGAGGTGTTTGTTCGCTTTGTTTATATTGGTGGAATTGTTGACCATTACTGTTTAAAATCTCTATTCGTAATGATACATGCGACCGCGGTATAGCTATCCTTTGTCTAAAGGTAAAACACTGAGAAATAAATTAAACTATTAACTTGCGCTCAACGAAAGTACAGAAACCCAAGGTAACATTTTACTGTCAAAGTGAAAATTAATTGCTCAAATCACTGAATTGTTAAACTGCCTTTTTATGCTATACCGGTATTATAGTTTTATGTGTGTCAATTGAGGTCTATCTTCAGACGTTTTAACATGCCATTCCTTTTAAAACGATATTATACTTTAATTATTAGCTGTTAGGGGGAATAATATCGTAGATATTGGATAGGTTTAAATCTTTCTAAAGATCTATAGTTATCATTCTTGCTGATTAAGAGTGTTTAATGGCCACTTTAAAATTAATAAAATTTCACTGATATAGATTTTTAAATAAAAGCATGAATGACTTGAAAATGTCCGTTGGACTGAAATGAACCTTATTTGACATAGCCGAATACCAGGTCCTAATTCTTAAGGTTTATGCAGGTTAAGATAGCATTGTATACTAGTCATATTTCATATCCACAAACAATATATAAATATCTAGACTAAGTAAGTAAACAAAATTAATTTATTAAAATGTGTAATAAATGTCATAGAAATATGGATATTAATACCGGTATGTAACGTAGAGTTCATGACTCGTTAGGAAATGTGTGCTCAAACGACCACATTACAGGTACATTGTATATGAGGTTAACGCCAGCTTCACCATTATTATATAAGTTGTTGGGATTTTATATAAAAAAGAATGTTTAAACAGTGATGATCAGCAATTCCTCCACTTTTAACAAAGCGTGCAATCACCTTTCACTGAGCAATAGAAAATGACGACATATGAAGATGGCAATCCAGATCCAGGTCTGGAATAGACATAAAAATATGACGAGTTCAAACCGGACAATGGGGTCCTACCTCTTCCCTCTTGATGAGATGTACATGCTATTTTTGTTATGCATTAAGCAATAAGTACAAAGAACAAAGAATTGTTGGCTCGAAATCGGGATAATGCGTCCAAGTGGAGAGACATGTCTACACGTGGACTATATTTTTAGTGAGTTATCACTATACAAATCTAACCAGTACAAAGCAGACATCATCGTCGTCTCATCGAATGTAACTTGCTCATTTGGCATTAAACAACAATTACTCAATTTTTTGTGGAGAAAAACATGAGCACATGGAAACAACAATCGACCTGTCAATGTATATAACTTGAAATGAGAAGTAGAACAGATGACAGACACTTGATTGTATATAGTAAGTATATATCACTCTAACTAGCATTCAGACAAGTCACACATAAAACTTTGTATTATATATAAAAACATCAACACAAGCAGAACTACATTGGTAGTGTAGAGAGCATGTATTTTATTTAAAAAATCAAACACATAGCATTTCATAAATAGATTTGATATCTATGTTTTCATTAATAGCAGCATGTTTATGGCATTTTTTTTAATTCATAGCATAACACAATAAAGCAGATGGATACGACACCCCAGCACATCCGTTATAAGAATAACATTTTAATGCAATAAAATGTTCAAAGCAAACAACATTTAAATAAGAGCATTCTGTCATAAAACACTGTAAAATTGTTCCTAGTTATAAAGGACAAGGATGTAAACGAACATGAAAGACTATTCAACATTACATTTAACACAAATTAAAGTAAAGAAACCGTGTTTTTATTGCTGTTCCACATTTCACATTCACAGTTGGGTTTTCAATGCGTTTGAAACGTGGTACTCTTTACTTTTGTCGATAAACGCTACATCTGGGAATTTTGTCGTATTACTTCGATGTATGGACATCGTGTATTGGTGGGTGTCTTTTGAAAACCCTCAATACACAGATTTTAGATCATCATACATCAGTGAGAAGAGGAATTCTGAAATGAAATCGTAGATTAATTGTTCTTTTGTATCAACTTAGCAATATTTTTGCTACATTCATGTATATTCATGACCTGAACAAGTTTAGCAATAATAAATACTTTAGATATATCAGTGTCATTGGAATGTGTCACTGGACGGACGATTGATTGGCAAAAGTAAAATGGGATGTAATGGATAGGGTCGGTGCATTATCTATTTGAACAGCCCACAAATGCCTTCTACCTCGAAGGGTTTATGGCCGGAGGTATTTGTCTATTATTTATTTTTGAAACTTTTGTTAGATTACTTCAATAATATTTTAGTTTTCAATTCATTTTACTAACTAGCCAAAATAGTTTTTTATGCAATCAATTTTGTCCCTTGGTATAATGTAGATTATATAACATATTTTAAAACGTGGATACAAATAGAAGAATACACAGTTATTATGTCAACTAAGTATGTCGTAGTTAATAATGCACTCCACAAGCAAGCAATTAAATTACAAATGACTTACTAAAGGAATGTCAATATGCAAATGACTTGGAAGCCATGTCGTGAATTACATCTTCTCCATCGTGGCATGACTCTATGAAAACGTGCTTATTGCTGTATCCTTATAAAGTTAGAACATAGGCATTTTATGTTGACATTCAATATTTATTTAATAGATGCATTCTATTACAAAACATATCGTTAAAAGAACTCTAATGAAACACAAATTGGAGCAATTCTAATAACAGTGATAAGTTATAGAAACAAACGAAGTCATACACACCATCACGGAAAAACAGTTTTCTCAAATTATAGCAAAATTAAATTTCGCAAAATATTTTAATAGAAATCAATCGAAGTGATAAAATAAGTATAATGTCACTGTCTTTGAACCTTTAAATAAGTGTCTTTAATATGTTTTTGTATGCATAGGTCTTGCGATATGTTCACTATTATATTCCATTTACAAATATATGTTAGGTACTAGTAAGGGTCTGATCACATAATTGGTTTTGGTCAGAGGATGTCAAAGTCATTTACTTCCTGTTTTTAAATAATCATTAACAGTGTCATGTCAGTGAATTCTGCGAGAACGATGCAATAAAACTAATCTCTGACCGATTTGATATTGAGAATCATTGCATTTGCTACCCATCTAGGCACCTCATTTCATCCCCGATTTTTTTGGGATTCATGTTGCTCAATCTTTAGTTGTCTGTGTGGTGTTTTGTCCGTTTTTGGCAACTGTATTGTTTGTCTTTCTTCGATTGACTGCTTCTGATTACCCCTTTGGTATATTCAAACATTTATTGTATGTATTCTCACTTGTTGACATCGGAAGTCTCATCAGGAATATATTAAAATTCCTCCGTTAGAAATCTCACCTTTAATATTCTCAGAGGTCATGAAAACGTACAAGGCTACAGACAAAAAGAAACAACCAGTAACCCCATTAAATGGTGCAGTTATCCATTTGTGAACGTAATGTCAACTTAAGATATATTATTGAAAAAGAAGACAAAAGATCTCCTACATTGAAGTGAAAAAAGATGTATTTTCTAATATGATTTTTATACAGAAAATGTATTCGATTTCATAATTTAAAATGTGTGCATTCTACCACAACTACGAAATTTCTAATAAAAAAAAATCTAATTACGTAATATATAAAATGTCATTGACAGTTCAAGGATTAGAATTGAGACTTGAATTTTATTTTTTAAAATGCATCAAGCTTATTAAATTTCATCACAATTGTAACTAACATTACTGAAAATGCTCAATTTTTCAATGCTGTTTTACAAAATACATTATAAGTTACACTGTGTATTTTGACAATTCCAATACCTGTTCAATTTAGACGCAAACAATTTAAATACTAGCTTTACATGTAAGTAATTTATAAATCGAATCTTTGACACATTTTTAAATACGAATTAAAATCCGATTTAATTTTCTTTTAAAATCTGAATAAAAGCTTTAAATCTCGAGAGAATGATATTTTATACAATTGTAATCAAGGATAATTAATATCGTTATAATCACTATAAAATTATCATGAGTTGAGTAACAATTTGCCAATTTAAATTATGAAGTTAATCCACATGACTAGAAATCTCCGACTCGTCTTAACATCCGAAATCTACACGGAAATCCCCTAAAGTGAAATGACCGATGTACCACTGGTTCAGCATTTTACAAGATAAATTTAAGTTGAATATAATATATAATAATTATGTCTTTTATTTCAACAGGATGAATAGCACATTTAGTTATACAAACTAGTTTACAATGTGGTCCTGCATTATACATGTATACAGTATTTACACAATAAATTATAAAACTATGAAATCAATATGAAAACAGTGTTATACAATAGATAATGAGTATATTTCAATTGAAATATTCATTTAAATATTTGGTCTTAAAAATTTCTAAAGATGTACTTTCTCTCATTTCATTTGACATATTATTCCAAAGAATGCATGAAGATATAACAAAAGAACTTCTATTATATTCTGTTTTAGCTTTTGGTACAACAAGTAAATTGTTAACACTTTGTCTAGTCATACAATATTCATTTAATTAAATCGACGTGTCTACTCAACAAACGTTTTAGTATTGATGGAATAATTATATTTAAAATATCTATTATGTGCTCTCCGTTCTTTATGAAGTGGCAGTTCTGACCTCCTGGAGAGCCGAATTCTAAAACCCATGCCAAATTAAGTTATCTACAACGTGATGTTACATAGAGAATAAACAGGATTACCTATCCTTAAATTTTTTATTTTTAAAATTAAATATTGTCAAAACACTTGATTTTTCATAGATTATTACACAAGTAAATATTTCTACTCGAAAATTTGATAGCTGTTTAAAAATCGAACAAAAAAGAATGAAGAGGTTTGATATGTAGTCAATTAGGAAATTGTTCGATGAAGGCATGGTTGGTAACGATGTTTGAACATCGATTGACAAATGTAAAGAAATTATCAATTATGTTTTTAATATCAGGTGATACCAGACAGGAAGTAAATCTTGTTAACTACAGATCAATTTGTATCCACAACAACGTTATAATATGATACTTCAAGAAATTGACAGACCAATATAGAGGACGCTACTCACGATACATGGAATACATTTTTTTTAATTTCACGATACGTTGTAGACCCCTGACTCCAAAAAAATGAAGTTAAAGAAAATATCAGACCATTATTTAGGGCGCTATCCACAATTTATGGAATGTAGCATTTTTTTTATATTTTACCAAATGGTTTGAAAAATTTGAAGCGATGCTTGAGAATTTTTTTTAATTCATAGTATTCAATACATCGCAGAGACTATAATTGTCAACATGAATATCAACCGAGTGGTCTCAGAGTGGTACTCTTTATTTTGAACTTAATTTATTGTGAAAAAAACTAACATAATGACAAATGAATAAGACACAAGTATCACATTATAAAGTCGTCTCCTTATAAAGCGGTACTCATTTATTTAATCATATTAATTGCCAATTGGAAAAAGTAGTGATACAACGACGAATCTGAGTAGATTAAAGTAGTTGGATTCTTTGTGTCATAACACATGCACACACAGGGGGGAATCATAATTTTCGAATTGTTTGATTTTTTGTGTCATAACACGTGCACACGCAATATGGGGGGGGGGGGGGGGGGGGGGGTGGGGGGGTGTCATAATTTTCAAATTGTTTGACTCTTTGTGTCATAACACTTGCACACATAGTGGGAAAATCTTAATTTATCAAATTGCGGTCAATGTTGGTACGTGAAACAATATCAAACCGGTTATTTCAGATTTGACATACTTTATGCTATTAAATATTATGATAATATTTACAGTTGTTATTAATTCAATTATTATACCATATCATACATCTGTCGATAACGGTTTTTTTCCGTAGGCCTATAGCCACTTGATTACTGATTTAGCAAACGTTGTTAAATTACTGAAAATTTGCATAATCAAGATGTGTAGACCACAATTGATACATTAAAACAATGAATTTCCAATTATCAATACAACAAACAAATAAACAAATACAAAAACTTTATTGTCATATGAATTGTGATTTGTGACAAAACAAATATATGAAGTTATTAATAGAAGAAACCAGATTAATACACGTTTAAACCAGTCTATTTACATGTACAATGTAGATCCGTTTCATACATTGATCTACACATAGAAATTGACAGTGATGACTGGTTGAGAACGAAACGCTACAACAGAAGACATTATTTCAATTTTTTCATTGTGTAAATTTCCATTATTATGTTTCAATATTCCAGAATAAGGAGTATACATTTCTAAGTTGATACGATATTCTAGAGCTTGTGTTCTATCCGGATGTCCTTGATAGAGGGTTGCTGCTAACAAGAAAGCTACTGAATCAGAGATTCCTAGTTGCTGGAGCCTACACTTCAAAAGTTGTATGGTCGCCAACATGACTTAGGAAACCGTTACTATATATATGTGACCGTGACAAATGATCGCGGACAATGTTACGTTGCTTGTAGTCATAATTATGTCCTTCTTTTCTCGTTCATGACTTATTATCAGATTTATGCCATGAAAAACACTATCGATGTAACTAGTAGAACATGAACTACCTAACAACAGCACACGAGCTCAATCCATGTGTTAGTGGGGTTGGTGTACAATGCATATCATGTTTTTTAGATTTCTGTGCTTCTTTTGCCGAACATTGTTTTTCTATTTTTACCCTTTTTTCTTGATTGTTATATTCACTGACATTCTTTGATTTACGTCTTCTGACTATGCCTTTGATATCGTCAAACATATTTTTTCCCAACATGTTGAGCATAATGAAAGGAAATTATAACTGTACGATTTCCTTGACATTGTGTAGTACATGTAATTGTTTTTTCAACATCTTGACCTGCCTCAATATTAGTGAAATATAAACGTAGATATCTAATTTAGTGCACACGACGAGCTTCTAGAACAACCTTCATCACGTACGCTCCAAGTCAAAAGATTGGAAAGCCAAATAATTTAAACGTCTTTGGGAAAATTGGTTTATGGTGTTAGACCAGATAACCATGAAAACGAAAAAGAAAATGATGATAAAGTGAATCTATACCCGATATCATGTAATCGTAACTTCGGTTTCTATATGTTCAAGCTATTTGTTTGTCAAAAAAATACAATTAGCAGCAGCCGTCGTGATAATATGGTAATTTGATTTACAACTATCTATGGAATTAACCATAGCCAAATTTAAAATGTTGGTTATAATATGGTCAACTTGATTCCCAAAGAAGTGTTAGGGTTAGGATTATGGTTCTTAATGCCACTTTCAACAATAGTTCAGTTATATCGTGGTGGTCAGTTTTATTGGTGGAGGAAACATGAGTACCCGGAGAAAGACACCAACCAGTCGCAAGTCACTGACAAACTTTGTTACATAATGTTGTATCGAATAAATCTCGGGATTCGAACTCACAACTTTAGTGGTGATAAGCACTGATTGCACAGGTATTTACAAATCCAACTACATACACTCACGACCACGACAGCACCGATCACCTCAAAATGGCCGATTATCTTTGTTTTTCGTTTCTGAACGCAGACTTTGACATTCAAATAAATCTAAATATATATGTCTTTTGGGGGACCTTAACGCGAGGACGGCAACTGACACTGATTTGGTTGATTTGATCAAAAACCGACATGTTGATGATTATATTACTGACTTTGTTGACAATTTTACAAACGTACTGAATGATTTGAAAATGCCACTCAACAGAATTAGTATGGATAAATCTAAAAATAAGCTTGGTAATCTATTGTTAAATTTTTGTAAAGGAAATAGTATGTTTATAGTTAATGGAAGAGTGGGTAATGATAAAAATATTGGTAGATTTACATGTAGAAATGCTAGCGTTGTTGACTATTGTATAACTAGTCCTGAACTTCTACAATTATTTTTTGACTTTGATATTCTAGAAAGTAGTAAATTGTTTTAAGATGTCCACGCACCACTACACATTTTATTATCTGTTAGCTTAAGCAATAATGATAGCAATAGTAATACTGTTAGCAAAACTAATCACTCGAAAGCTAAAATAAAATCATGGGAAAATGAGAAGGTAACAGATTTTCAAGAAAACATAGACGAAGAAAAATTACATACTTTCGAACAGAAACTTTCACGTTGGCAAAATGAAATTGGTGTCACAGATCAAGCGATAATAGACTCATTGTTAGAGGACCTATCTTCACAGGTTCTGCCAAGAAAACGTTTGGAACATTTAATTGTAAAAACATTGATAGTAAAATTAACAAGAATAAAAATGGTCAAAATCAAAAACCTTGGTTTGACCAAGACTGTAAATTTGCCAGACAAAAATATCGAAAATTTAAGAGACGCTATAAGTTGAATAACACTATAAGAAATCGTTCAATTATGATCGATGATGAAAAGGGTTATAAGAAAGCTATGGATGAAAAGTATAAAATTTACAGTAAAAATATTTCAGATGATTTAAAAAATGCCTCAAGAGATAATCCCAAACATTTCTGGAAAATATTAGGTGGACATAAGAGAAAACAACAACCAAATATTGAAATCAATACCTTATATGATTTTTTTAAAGATTTAAATACGAAAGGACCCGATGAACAACAGTCAACGACACTACAAAATGAACTCTAATGTACATATTAATGGGTATATATCTCAGAATGAAATTTTCAAATGTATTAAAAATTTAAAGAATAATAAAGCTTGTTTGGAAGATGAAATTATAGATGAGTACATTAAATCCACATCAAATCGTTTCATTCATATTTATGAAAAACTTTTTAATATAATTTTTGATACAGGTGTATTACCTCAAAGTTGGTTAAATGGGATTATTAAGCCAATTTATAAAAACAAAGGCGATGTTAAAGACCCAATGAATTATAGACCAATCACAATAGTTAGTTGTTTGGGGAAACTGTTTACTGCAATACTGAATGCAAGATTAAATGATTATACTGAAGAATTCATGATACTTAAAGAAAATCAAAGTGGTTTCAGGCAAAGCTATTCAACACTAGAAAATATTTTCTCTATATTTACACTATTTCAAATCTTAAAGTCAAAAAAGAAGAAATTATATTGTGCATTTATTGATTTTGAAAAAAGCCTTTGACAGAGTATGGAGAGATGGCCTTTTCCACAAATTATTACTTAAAAACATAAATGGTAAAATGTATAATATTATATTCAATATGCATACCAGTGTTAAGTCATGTATCTCATATAACAATCACACTACAGGATATTTTAATTGTGAAATTGGAGTTAGACAAGGGAAAAACTTGTCCCTTTTCTTTTTTCATTGTGTCTTAATGATCTAGAAGAATTTTTGCTGACAAAAGATATAGTTGGTTTAAAAAGTATCACCGACGAGTTAGAAACTGAACTTGAAATTTATCTAAAAATATTTGTAATGTTATATGCCGATGACACAATTTTATTAGCTGAATCAGCTGAAGATCTTCAAGTACAATTAAATGCTTTTGGTGAATATTGTGACAATTGGAAAATGAAGGTGAATGTGAACAAAACAAAAATAATGGTATCTGGATTTGGAAAACTACGACAAAATCTCAAATTCACCTATGAAAACGTTGATATCGAAATAGTCAAACAATTTAATTATTTAGGGGTAATTTTTACAAAAACATGTAATTTTGATGTTACTAAAAAGCATCTTTCTGACAAAGCGCTTAAGGCAATGTACGAAGTTCTTAAAATGGGAAGGCTATATAAATTATCAGTGAAAATCCAGCTAGATCTCTTTGATAAAATGATAAAACCTATTCTCTTATATGGTTGCGAGGTCTGGGGATTTGGAAAAAATGAAGTACTAGAACGAGTTCACTTGAAATTCTGCAAAATACTTTTAAATTTAAAGTCCTCTACTCCAAACTATATGGTTTATGGTGAGCTAGGCAGGTATCCAATTGATATTGATATAAAAGTAAGGACAATTTCATACTGGGCAAGACTTTTAAGTGGTAAGCAGGCTAAATTTTCAAATGTATTTAATAGGCTTTCTAGAAATTTGAATGAAAATGGTGATACTAATTTAAATTGGGTTTATTTTATCAGAACAATTCTAAATGAGTGTGGATTTACATATATATGGGAAACAGAAAATGTTAATAATAAAGAATGGTTAAAATGTGTTGTGAAACAGTGATTGATAGATCAGTTTGTACAGAATTGGCAAACTTCTCTGTCAGATTCTTCAAAAGCATTAAATTATAGGATTTTTAAAACCAAATTCGAATTCGAGGAATATTTCAATATTTTAAATATAGGTGATGCAACCAGACTGTGTAGATTTAGGACAACAAATCACTATCTACCGATTGAAACCGGTAGATGGAGAAATATTGATAGAGAAAACAGGTACTGTAATTTATGTAATTGTCAGAAATTAGGCGATGAATACCACTATGTTTTAGAGTGCTCCTCTTTAAGCGATAAACGCAAGCAGCTTCTTCCAAAATATTTTATGAAAAGACATAATGTTGTCAAATTCTTTGAACTTCTATCTACCAAAAAACAATCGCTGTTACGAAAATTATGTATATTTATCAAACATATCAATAAGGTCTTTTGTACTCCTGGCTTACCCACTGTTGTTCCTTAACCTATGTATATTTTGTAAAAAGTCTTGTTATGTTATTATGTTGTTATTTTTCTCTGTACCATTGTATTTGGCTGTATGAGAATAAAGATATATAATACATTGTCACTGAAAACTGAAGCAACATATTAATATTAATAGACAGATTTAATAAAGCGGAACATTATGAGAGAACATAACCTTTTAAAAAGTCAGATCAAAATCGATTCCATCTACACTAAATACATTGTGAAGAAATGTTGTTCAGAAAAAGTAATTTGTTTACTTTCTGACCTCTGTGCCGTAATGTTTTCACGATCATTGTTTGAAAAATAAACAAGTTATGAATATAAAATGGAATAAGTTATTAGCCCGTCCTTGTTAAAACGAATATCAATATTGTGCTGTATTCTCTATTTGAAAAGTTCAAGATGAAAATAATGTATTTTTTGTGGGAAAAGTCAATTTCTATTTCAAACTTGTTTTCAATTTAAACAATTATAATTTTGCATTTCAAAAGGGATTTAATGTTATAGTTCAAATAATCAATAAAATAATCTACTGTGAAGATCGATTGAAAAGTTTAACTTTAAATTTAATTAAGTCTACATTGTTATTATACCACAATTAAGGTGATGAGAAGCAAAAGGTCAACATGATTGTTAACATCAACAAACATGTATATTGAATCTCTTCTTGTGAGTTGTATGGTCTGTTTCGTGGGAGATATTTAGCGTGCTCGCCTCGAGTTTGGTAGGTCTTTGGCTGGAACATCGGTCAGATCAAACTAAAAACCGTCATAAAACTGGCATTATAAGCACGGACGCAACATTATGAAGTAAAACCAAAGACTCGGGTTGGATAATAACCACTCACTGTTTCACGGTCGAACTGTGGATCCTTTAATTTCACGTATTTATGCGCACTTTATTACAAATGCGTGTGGTACATGTTGTTTTTTTTTTTGAATCGTACATATCCAATTTAATGCGCGCGACGTTTTTCTGAAATAACTTTCATCAGGTACGCTCACAAAATATACATGTAAGATGGGATCACTTACTATATAAAGGTATATACAAACCTGTCGCTGGAATGGTTCGACTTTTAAGCATTTAGATTCGTTTTTAGATTCAGCTGTCGTGCTTCGCCTACAGATCAATTACATTTATTGTAAAATTGAATGGAAACAATATTGGGTGTTCAGAAAGCAACACCAGGCGAATTTCTAAACAAAAATCCACCTATATGTTATTACAAATGTATTTGATAAGTGCAGAGTAGGGATTTGATCCCATTAAACTGTTTAACCACGATTTTGTATCTGTACAAAGCCGGGACCAGACGCTATAGAGAATATATATTGTGTTTTTTTATGTTCAATTATTTGAGGTTAGAGATGTAATTGTTCGTTTTGTTGATATTGGTAGAATTGTCGACCATCACTGTTTAACCTTTTTTTTCATAATATAAACCACAATGAATTGACCCATGCCCACCACACTGTAAAAATGTTTAATAATATCATTTCTATAATGTATTATAAAGGCATTTGTATATTCAATAGCAATAAAATGGTTGAAAAATACGTTTAAAATCCTGCTACAAATAAAATTCCACTGTTGTCAGTGCGTTAACTAAAACACAATAGAGATTATATCTTTACGCCAACCTTTAAGTAATTTATATCTTAAAATCACCTATTGTTAATCCCACAATGTAACAGGTAGAGTAATTGATCTTTCTTTTGTGCCATGGTAGGTGTACTTTGTTTTATTTTAAATCAACACATTACCGAATGAGGAAGAACTATGCTATTGCGTACTTTGCTAGGTTTTCGTCCACCTACTTTAAATTTAAACGATACATGTTTTGGCTCACATGTGTGATACTAGATTTTTTAATAAATATATGTATTCATAATGACATCATATTGTTTACGAGTGAGTGAGCGTTGCTTAACGCCAAATGAGCAATTATTTTCAGCTATACCATGGCGAGAACAAGTTCCATTTTGATGAGATGATGATGATATGTCTACTTACTACTAGACCAACACGTTTAGTAGGATGTTGATAGTGCTGGCTTACTGAAACAACAGTCCATTAGTAGACATGTCGCCCCATTAAGGCACATTATTCAGATTCCGAGCGAAATTAACTGTCATTGCTCTTACTCCTTAGTGCTGCGTGTTTTGCGAAATAGTAATAATTTTACAGTCTTTGGTTCGGACCCACGATCTGTCGCATTCAAGACGAGCACAATAACCGATGTGGTTTATGTCGTTTATGTAATTTTAGTACAATTTTACTTATTAACTCTAATATTTGTATTGATTGATTGATTGATTGATTGAGTGAGTGAGTGAGTGAGTGAGTGAGTGAGTGAGTGAGTGAGTGAGTGAGTGAGTGAGTGAGTGAGTGAGTGAGTGAGTGAGTGAGTGAGTGAGTGAGTGAGTGAGTGAGTGAGTGAGTGAGTGAGTGAGTGAGTGAGTGAGTGAGTGAGTGAGTGAGTGAGTGATCGATCGAATGATCGATTGATCGATTGATTGATTGATTGATTGATTGATTGATTGATTGATTGATTGATTGATTGATTGATTGATTGATTGATTGATTGATTGATTGATTGATTGATTGATTGATTGATTGATTGATTGATTGATTGATTGATTGATTGATTGATTGATCGATCGATCGATCGATCGATCGATCGATCGATTGATTGATTGATGTTTAACTGTATATCAAAAAAATATTTTATATGAATATATACCTTCCAAAATGATAACATGTTATTACGCTGAACATATACTGAATTTAAGAATTATAGTAAATTCTGATACTTAAAATAACCAAATTCATATAAATTTGAATGTTCCTTGTGGGCCCTGGATTGAAAATAAATATTCTTTTCATTACACTCAAACATCAACGTTGAAACTAATGTGTGTTAGCTTAGTTATTTTATCTTAGGCGTTAGAAAGCTTTTATATTGACTGGTGACTAGAAAACAAATGAACGAAACTATTGAACTCGTTTTGGAAACACGTAAAAACAATAGGATAAAAAACAATCCTATGCTTGTCATCAAAATCAAATATTTTGTTTCTAATCAATTTAATATTTTTTTAAATAAAACTGAAAACTGTAGGCAATTCTGACCACTTAACCTGGACATTATGGAACATCCGTTGAATGGGTTCACCCACGCGAAAAACCTTTTGAATATTGACTTTTTTTTTTAAATATGTTCTCTCTACATGTATATAGAAAAGGGTCAAAACGTAATGTAAGGTACCAATTGAATTACATTACAAAATATGTCAGCTTTCCTCTCTTTCGACGTTAGCCGTCATTTCAGGATTTACCTATAGGCTTGGCAGGCTGAAGCCTATGGCTTCAAAATCTAGGGGACCTCCGGTAAAGATGTATGCTATCTTTTATACTGTCGTAGGCCTTTCTTACATTATGATGTGATAATGCACTGTAGCCTCTAAACAATCCTTCAGTAATCTTCCTTGTAGTTGTAAGGGTAGTGGATTTTGAAGGGGAATCACCAGTGGAGAAGACTAGGACATCTCTTTATCTAAATCCGGCACTGCTGGTCGTATCTGCTGAGGTTCCTGCTTACCATAGCCAGAAATCATGGGTGATTTTGCTCATGAATATTCATAAACCAAATCACGTCATTGATGACGTCAGCAAATAAGTTGAACCATATTTGGAAGAGACTGATGAAAACTCGTATCTATTTTTTTTAAATGATATTTCATCACAGTTTTGATCACATAAATAACTTCATAATTATATATGATCGTATCAAAATTAATTGTCATCATATGTTTATTAGGAATCCGATGATGTGTGTAAAAGATCGAAAATATATTTAATGCACTGCCCCCCCCTTTTTCCACGAAATAAAAATATATAAATAAAAAATATAATGTGCATTTTTTTTCAATTTCTGCCCAACATAAATAATAGTATGTCATTGAAATCGTTTAGTATATATATTGTAAATTTTTTTGAACTTTATATATCGGCAGTATTGTTACCAATTGTATTATAGTTACTTCTTCTGTTGTTTTGTCGAAATAAAAAAATACCCTTGTGGAGCCTTTTTTTAATTGTTTTGTTTACATTTACAATGGAATGCGGTGCTTACTCAAATAATGCTATGTCTAGCAGAAGCAGTTTTACGAAATAGTAGATTTTTTGCATGAACCTCTATTGAATCTCTACTAGAAAGGTAAAAAAAAACTTGTGAAGCCCTCTTTTAAATTATCGTGGGAACCTTTAATTTTTCAGCAAAATATTTATCGATGAAAGATTCCTCAACAATGTTACCGGAACTGACCGAATGTGTCCCGGCAACTAGAATGGGGATTGTAAGAAAAGTGCTTTAAGGTCTTGAAAACCGTGCAGGATGCATTTTTTCACTTCTTCTCAATGCTTTTGAATGCTGCTTACGCTTCAAAATTTGAAACTGGGTGGGAACCTTGAGTTTTCATGGTACAGTTGTAATATTTTGAGATATTGTTCAAACCGGTGCATAGTTTGATTTTTTTATCCTGGCAAATTGTCCGGCCCAAGCTAACAGAAAGTTTCCCGTTCAACTATATGTTAAAATCCAAATTCTCTTTGAGCCGCCATTTTGAATATGCAAATAAGCAAATCACCTATCATTTCTGGCTATGCTAAGTTAGATATCTTTATGAAAATGTGATACAATTCAATTCAATAAGGTATATAGGATTATGATTTTTTTTTTAATATTTCTGTCCTTTCGAAAATAAACTACTATTAATATGCAAATTATGTGATGTTTGACAAAAACAAAATAAACAAAAAACTGATGCGCACGTTTATAAATGTAACGCGATCTAAGGGGAATAACTCAAAGTTGAATTACGGTCGTCAATCGTGAAATAATTTCTTATACTAGATAAAACCAACAGTTGTAACTATATGTTTTTTGTGTAAAACTGTATTTTAAATCTAGATACTTATACTCTGTGTATTTGTACAGTTTATTTTGTCGCTCAAGAATATGGACGGCCATTTTTATATGTTATCATTAAACCACAAAATGGAGTCTACCAGGGTTCAACAATTAGTTCCTTTTTTAAAAATATGTTTGGCTCTGAAAAGAACCGTTTGGTTTGTAGAAGACAATCTCGTCAGCAATGTATAAAACATTGATTCTGTCTCTAGACGTCACTTTCCGAGAACACATCTAGGTCTGTTTCACTGCTGTCGTCATTAGGCAAAAATCCATACAACTTTAGTCTGAGATTTCTTATATCTTGTTGCTTGATCATGGCGTACTCATAGTACAAGTTAATGAAACCTTCGACTGTAACGATTCTCATACGAAGAGGGTACTTCATGGACCGGAAGTTTGATGTTAGGGCTGCAGCGTACCTCTTTTTCATACCTTCTAGTTTGGCGTGAAGTAAGATCATTTGTTCACACGCAAGCTGGACGTATCTTTCAGCATCATGTAATTCTCCGTATATAGCGAAAGTCTCCATGTTTTTGATCATTTGATAGATGTATGAATCGGCTGTTTGTCTGATGCAAACTGACTATTAGAAAAGTACCTTGTTCTTTTATACAGAAGTTACGGATTGATAAAAATCTGGATTTTTATTTTCCATCAGGGAAGATTCTTATCTATATATGAATGGGTCTATATATTGTTTTTTTATCCAACCTTTAGCTGTATTTGTATCATTGTTAAGATATTTCACCCCTTTGGCTTGAGTGTTCATGATACGTGTGTATTTATAATTTCGTATATAATATATTTTCCCCTTTGGCTGGAGTGTTTATAACCATAATTGTGTAAGTAATTACGTATGTATGACAACCAATTAATATTATTTATGTCTACTACAAGTAGATAATTTAATAAACATTCAATAGAAATTAAGAAAAAGATCAACATGGACACAATACAACTGAATAAAACGGCAATCAATATATTATTGCTAAGTCCAACAACACGAATTAACCTTGCTCTGGTAAACACGAAAATCTTAACTATAGAAAATTACAACGACTTATTATTTCTTAGTTTATGACATCCACAAGAATTGTATGGTATTTTGTGCATCTACATATTTTTATTACATTTTGTTAATATAACATATTAATGCTATTTACTTAAAATATAAACAAGAAAAACAAGTATCTACAATATTATATTATCCTATTACAAGATGAGAAAGCAGATAAAAATGTCAAAATTTATTTTAATCACAGTACGTACGCCACACAAACGAGTGTTTACAATATTCTATCAAAACCTGAAACAACATATAAAAAAAAATTCCAAGTTTGATTTTTGCCATGGTAAAAGATATTTCTCTTCTGTCTTCTGTTGAAATATGAAATTAAATAAATATTTACACACACAAAAAATAATAATGATTAAAAAAAATTATTAGTGTAGAAACTCGAGATATGACACAATGTTATTTTCAATGTTAAATAATGTTCAAATAAAATAAATTGAGAATTAGTGACCACCAATAGAGAGATGACATGAGTAATCTTTATTCACACGTCACTGTTTGTTTTCATTAAACACCAAACTTAATTTTATCCATTTAGGAATTAGCGCGTCTTACAGTAGAGTGAACTCGAACATTACTGGCAGACTGACATGTTTGTATACGAAAATATGGTATTTAAGATTGCCTGCAATTTTTATTGTTTAAATCAATCTTCGACTTTTATTATTATTAAGACGCATTTGGGCGATTTTTCGAACGCAAGCATGATTAATCTACCAGTTCAAACAGTAAGTCTACTCCGCTCCGAGATCAGAAAAGCTGAGATCGAATACACCCAGGACAAGTGCGATGTGAAAAAGTTGAAAGAAAATATCAAGTCTTTGAAACTTCAGTACCATAGAGCGGATCAGATGAGACAAACGAAAGACAGGGAATATTTTAAAACCCAGCTGCAATTGATGAATGATCTGGTGCGCATGTTAAAGGAACTGACAAGTCAGAAGAAAACGGCCATCTTGGATATCAGACGGAAGATGTTGAGATACACGAAGAAACGACAACACTCTGATTGAAAAAAACAACAACAACATGATTTTGTCCACTGTGACAAATGAAAAAGGTCCTTTTCAGAACCACTCATATATTTAAAAACGAAACTAAGTTGTATTGTAATGACATTCATAATTTAAGACTACGTATATATATAAAACAAGATGCATGATTCTAGTTGGGGATCAACGATCATAAAAATGTCATATGCCTGATATATTAGTCAACAATTAAAAAAAAAAACAGATTCTTCTCGTGAGTAGGGTGTACAATGTTTATTTGTTTTATGGTGTTTAATGCCACTTTAAACAATATTTCAATTTTATTGGTGGAGGAAACCAGAGGACCCGGAGAAACCACCGACCTGTCGCAAGTCACTGACAAACTTTATCACATAATGTTGTACACCTCGCCCTGATCGAGATTCGAACTCACAACATCAGTGGTGATATACACTGATTGCATAGGTAGTTGTAAATCCAACTACCATAAATCACGGCGACGACGGCCCCTATGAGAGTGTACAATGTTCCCAAAAGCTGACAAGAAACAATCTCCATTTAGGGTATAAAACAAAATATAAACAATATTCTTGAATGAATGATCTTTATTCTCATAAACTATTCTATTAAGTTACAGAGAAGATATACAACATATATACACAATTGTTAAAGTATATGTACAGGAACAAAATATCTTTCTTAACCACGAGGAGAGACTTTCACAGTTATTACTTTGATAAATTTACACAATTTTTCTGGTACAACAATGTTATTAGATGAAAACAATTCATTAAATTTAAGAATATTTGCATTTTTGACTATCTCGATCTCTTCATTATTAATATAAAATTTCACAAAGTATTTGATATTCTTCCTTTTGAGAAAACCAATGCCTTTGTTATTATTAATTTCTAAAAGACACGAAATATTTTGATTTTTAGATATTGTCCAATCTAACAAAAAGATGGAAATTTAATATTAATTCAGAAAAAAATTACCACCGATTATCCGGATGGAGAAATATATGACTATCAATATTTCAACTACCACAAGCAGACGATTTTTGACAATATCGTGGCTTTCATATAATGTGCACAATCCATACCGGGTAACGGTTTCAGCGTTCATGTATACAATGATTTATCAAATATTGAATGGGAACCAGTTGTACCATATACATCTGTGGTGATGACTAATTTAATCTGAGTATATTTTCATCCTGTTATTCTGACAGTCAAACTCAATGTATTAATGTACATTTGTATTCCTTAATTTTGCTCAATAATTTAAGACTGTGTCGAAAGGTTGTCAAAAATATTGAAAAACAAAACCCATTTATTCAATTTTTGTGAGGGACAAACCATTTATATATATAATTAACTTTTAGGGAGGGGGCTATATGTTTTCCCCGTGTCAGAATTTTTTCCACATAAAATACAAATCAGATTTTTTTTTTTATGGGATCGAAAAATCATTAATTGTTTGAAAATTAAATAAATACATTTTCGTTTGAACTTCCTAAATTCATACTAGATTTTATAGTTAATTATTGTTTTCTTTCTTTCTCTCTTGTAATTTATCAATTACATGTTAATAATTTACGATCATCGACTACAATAACATATTCATGCACGGTCAGGTATTTTCAACAATTGTTCAAACTAATGTAATTAGCATTGAGATCTTATAAGAGTGTTGTAAATTACATTAAAAAACACAAGTCTTGACTGGAAATATCAAGTACATACGAAACCATGTAATGATATAACATAAAACTGAGAACCTAGATTATCGCATACTTAAAAAAAAATCCCAGTAGCTACATGTATACGGAACTGGTAAACATGGACGACACTGTAACAACAGATAAAACCGCTATAGAGAGAAGGCGATTGTGTCTAGAAATAAATTCCGCACAACAGAAATTCGATAAAGCATTCGTTCAGATTAGGAATTTAAAACGAACCTTGAGAGAAATAAAACACAGATACAAGATGGCGGATAAACAGGATGACGAACGGATCAGGGGCAACATGAGGATCAGGATCATGGTGTTAAAAGGGATGTTGTACGTGTACCATGAATACGCATGTCTAAAAAGACACGAGGTCCTTGAGAGGCGTATGGAGTTATGTATTTTCAACAGTTAGAATCTAGATACATAAAGGGGACGTATGTAATATATATATCCTCTGGTTCTTTTTAAGAACCACCAAATTGTTCAAAAAGGATCTAAATTGTATAAGTTGTACACACACTGTTTTACTTAGAAAAAAACCCAAAATGTCCATCATGTCACTTGATTGATTGATTGGCGCTTGACGCCAACTTTTAGCACTATTTCAGCTTTGTCGTGGCGATCACGTCTCTTTATTTCAAAGTGATGTGAAATGCTTATTTTTCGTCATTAATATATATAATTAGAACAATTATGTTATTTTTCTTTAAGTTAAGCGAAACTAATTCAAAATAGTGAAAGTCTAATCTTGAACTCGAGGCTTCATTGTAAATTTACTATATTAGGACATTCTTGTCACAATAATGACCACCGATGACAAAAACATACCGATTATACCCGAATAACGAAATATACTTGAAAGATTGATTGATTGTTGCTTAATCAAATCAAATAAAATCTGGCTCAGGAGGAAACCATAGCCCCTCTCCCCCCATAAGTTAAATAGATTACACCTTGTTTTTGTTTCGTCCAAGGAGGATGGCAGTCGAATCTTCACACGCGAAGAGCTCATTTGCCTCTCGTTCTTAGTCTAAGTTGTATATTTGACCCGCAAGCAGTAGTCACGACTCCTGTGCATTTCTATTCCAATTGCTACGATATTCCACAACTGATGTCTGGTAAATGACATAATCCGGGTTCAGAAATTTTATAATTGGTGTCATAATTTTGTTTATCCATATGGAAATTCCAGTGTTTTGGCTGGTTGTCGACATGGTCCGAACTATTTGAAGATAGTATATTCCGATTACTGTACCATTATACCAAAATAAATTCTTATTGAAAATGCTTTATCTTTTCGTATGTACTTAGTTATACTTCAAAACACATCTATGTACGTGTACGAAACAGCATGCACGTCTGGTCATTCTTTTGTATTAAGATACACGTACTTGTTATTGGGAGAAAGATTCAAGAATTATCACACGGATAGGAGAGTCTGTCTGAAAGATTCAAGAATTATCACATGGATAGGAGAGTCTGTCTGAAAGATTCAAGAATTATCACACAGATAGGAGAGTCTGTCTGAAAGATTCAAGAATTATCACACGGATAGGAGAGTCTGTCTGAAAGATTCAAGAATTATCACACGGATAGGAGAGTCTGTCTGAAAGTATTTGCAGTATTTCGTTTATTCTATTTCACCCCATTTTTTTGTTGTTGAAAATTTACAGGAAATGTGAATCAACGGATAAACATGATATTTTGCCTCTCTAAATGAGGGCCGGGTAGATTCTGAGCCGGGTTAACGTTGTAGCAAAAATAGCATATGATACCCCCCACTAAATACTTGCTAGCTGTGGTGAAATCGGCCCCTCACGATCTGTCAAATTTGATGCTTACATGTCGGGGGCATTAGGGAAGAGGGGGTTGCTTCTTTAATAAACTGGGTTACCTTACTGTGCAAGTAATTAACTGATGATTTAATATTTATGTGGTTTTGTTTTAATCTAAGACCCTTTATAATATATGCTACAGACCCCATACTAGCTTAAGCCGACATTTGATGGGTTGATCTGAAATTAATTCAAGGAAAATTCAATATAATTGTAAAACAATTAAGAATCTTTTTGTAATAATTATGTGGCTCTCATAAGAGCCTTTTTTTAAATTCTGACTATGTTCAGAATATCATCTACAGTACTATTTCGTCTCCCGATTCGTCTGCACCATCAAGCATCAAATATTCTGTTTCTTCGCCAAACAACTTCTGACGCAATTCCTTCGCCTCGTTTTGTTTCTTTAGTGTGTATTCATAATACATGTTTATCATTCCCTCCAAAGTAACAATCTTTGTTCGGAGTACACATCGGAATGACCTCTTGTTCTGTGAGACAGCTTTTTTGTACCGCTTCTTTAAATCTTCTAACTTTGAGTTGAGAAGTAAGATCTGACTGCACGACGTTTTCATTCTTCTTTCTACTTCTTGCAGCTCTGTGTACATATTAAGAATTTCCATATCAAATTGTTTAACTTATCAAAAATCAAATATATTTATATACATAATCTGTCATTTTTTGTTCATGTGCCGGCATGTTTTCTCATTGCGTCAAAAACACGTTTGTTTTGTCACCTTACCTGTAATTAACAAATCCATGTCTTTACATGTTCGTTTACCTTTAATTAATGGCAGGTAGGCTGCTGTCGATCATGTCAATATCTCTGATCAAAAATAAAATATATTTATATACATAATCTGTCATTTTTTGTTCATGTGCCGGCATGTTTTCTCATTGCGTCAAAAACACGTTTGTTTTGTCACTTTACCTGTAATTAACAAATCCATGTCTTTACATGTTCGTTTACCTTTAATTAATGGCAGGTAGGCTGCTGTCGATCATGTCAATATCTCTGATTATTAAACAAAATTGTATGACAATGAGTTAATTAGTCCAGTGTTTGTAAATATCAATTTCGACACTTCTCATTCTGTCGGCTAAAATCATAAGACGATTCCTCAACATAAACATTAATAATATATATGTAAAAGTAAAATGTAAACTAGATTTAAGATCAAATATATTGTTAAAAATAATATTATAATTAAGGTGTTATCCTATTTTTCACAAACATTTATTATTTATTTAAGTTGATCTATCCCATCACCTAAATTTGAAAATGTGGGACAATTAGAAAGTAAGATAGAAGACGAACAAAATGATTACAAACAACAATAATTGATGTAGGTACAATGTGGCAATTTGGGGAAGGGAATGAGCTGTGTACATACATTTTGATTGTCACAATGAACTTGAGAGAAGATGGATAGGGAAAAAATGTGCTTTGCAACGGACTACCAACGACCAGTTCTATCTTAGAGCTGCGGAAAAATATATTTCTATTGACATTATGTATACTTGTTATCCAGCATGAGTGAAGTGTGTGAGTTTTTGCTAAAACCAAATGAGCAAGTCTTCATCTATATCATGGCGAAAACAAGTTGCATTCGATGATATTATGATGACGTTCGCTTTGTACTAGACTAACATGCTTAGTTGGATTTGTATAGTACTAGTCCGCTGAAACAACAGTCCGCGGACTCATTATACTGTTAATGCCTGTAGACCTGCGTTTGAAGTATTTGGATATTTGTGTAGCATCTATCCTATTATTAAGGGCCGTCGTGGTCGTGATTGTATGGTAATTGGAATTACAACTACCTATGCAATCAGTGCCTATCATCACTGATGTTGTGAGTTCGAATCTCGACCAGGGTGAGGTGTACAACATTATGTGTAAAGTTTGTCAGTGACTTGCGACAGGTTGGTGGTTCTCTCCGATTCCTCCGGTTTCCTCCACCAATAAAACTGATCGCCACGATATAACTGAAATATTGTTGAAAGTGGCGTTAAGCACCATCAAACAAACACACATCTATCCTATCATATTCTTCAGAAATATGGGGTTTTGAATGTAAATCAAAGAGGGAGAGGCGCTAAGGTGCAAAATTGGCCCCACATTTTATCAAAAAATAATGCTTGACATAGAATAGAAGCAATTTACTAATTTAATTGTTATATTTACAAATTTTCAAAAAATATATCTTTCCGTGAGATTGTGTACGCTATGACGTCATAATGACATAATGCTTAGAGGGATAATGCTAAAAATGGACTATATACGACATATTCAATGTACATTTTAGCTATTTTATATACCTCCACAGTCTTCCACCAACACCAAATTGAGCAGTTGTTTTGAGTATAGAGGGTTAATGATTGTATCAAAATATTTTGTTGGTGGAGGATTGTGGAGGTTGTTAAATATTAATTTATTTATTACCTCGGCCAGACCCTTAAAATCAATATTTTCACTCTTCTGATTGTATATATGATACCATTATGTATATATACACAATCTCGGTACATTTTTTGATTCATTTCAAGTAATGAAATTCATCAGTAAATAACTTGTTTCTGTAAATAATTGTATTTATTTTAAATACAGTTTGTATAAATTGAAACCAGGAGAAAAACTCAGTGCATGCAGTCCGGCGTCAACGCGATAAAAAGAACTGGGGACTATAAGTTCCATATATGGCCCCATATTTAATGAATCATTATCTTAGAAAATACTTGATTAAAATTTTATAGACGACATCATACTTTTGATGTTAAAACTTGTTTCCAACAAAATCGATACGTATTTGACGTCATTGTGACGTCATGAGCGTTATTTGTTTTCTGTATTTCGTGGAATTTTGCCCGCGATATTTCGACGGTTTTCGAAGAAATTAAGCACCTCCGTAGTCGTGCACCAGACAATATTTTACCAGATTATTAAAATAAATAAAAACACAACTAGATCTACTGTTAAAGTATTTTTTTGGTACACGAGGTGTTAAATTTCTTGAAAAACCACGGGCAAATGTTCAAATATTACAAGCGCTTAGATGACGTTTTGATGTTTGAGAAGCAATATTTGCCGTAAAAAACGATGGTATGTCGGCACGTAACAGTTATATAACATAAAAATAAAATAAACACCACTTCATCCAAAATAGTTTTTTTTTCATAAGCCCCCAATTATTGATTATATATTTTCTTCCGGGATACTGAAATAGTTATTACTACCGGGATACTGAGGTAGATTTAATGGTCTATCGATGCTACTTCTAAAATGAAGTAAAAATAGTTTGATCCAAAAGGAGTAGATATGTTTTGGGCACAATCCAACATATCCTTAAGAAGAGTTTGAAGATACCACAGGGGCAATCAGAATCCGTATATGCGTTCTGTCATGTGCATAAGTTATTGTGTGCATGATTGACAGACAATATTCATCATATTGTTTTCTAGTTTCTGAACTGTCGATCGAGAAAAAAATAAAATATTCTAGACAGGCAGCATATAGCCAGTCAATGAGGTTTGCAATTAATATTTCGCATGCACACTAGCGACCCACCACCACAAGGTGTGGAAAATAGAAATATTCTTCTGTGGTTTAAATGCGTATTAACTGCATTACATGTACACTGTATTATTCTGTTTGATAAAGTCCTTTAACTAGAACAGAAATTTGTTTACCCTTGAGTGAAATTGTGTTGTAATAAAATATCGTAAAAGTATGAAAGCATTTCAAGGTATATTTTAAATGAGGTTGAAACATGTCGCCATTTGATATCAATTCGGTTGTATTTCATTTTGACGATTTTAATTACGGAAGACGATCACAACCATATTTTTTTTAACAATTGCAACTCAGCTGGTTTTTTTTTCATAGCATATAATAAAATGAAAAAATATATATCACACTGTCGGAACAGTTCCAACATTCAATAGAAAAATCGTAGAAATAATATCATTTAGTGTCCGTCGTCTGTTATCCATAACTTTTCATATTAATATTTAATCTTTTTCTTAGAAACTGCAAAACCAAATGCTTTATTTTACGGTATCAAGGACTATCAAGTTCTCTCAACCCGCACCTTGGCATTTTTTTTTTATAGATTTATGATGGTTGTCCGTAAAAATGTACTGGAATATATCATAACATTGGTTGTCGTTAAGAATAAAGTACGGTTAAAAAAGTGTTTAAAAAAATTTCAAATATGACAAAGTTCTATTCCTCAAATAAATCTATATATTACTTCTTTAAGTAATATAACAAAATTTCGACCAGTTTTCGACAATCAATGTTAATAAGTTTCTGAATTGATATGATCTCAATATGTACATTATCAATGTCATAGCAGACGATGAAACCAAAATTGGTCTGTATGAGATATATTTTTTAAATGATTCATGCAATTTCAGCATCATAATATAACCTCTGACAAATGAAGCGATCAAAATAATGAGAGATTTTATCACGTGAAGCAAACCGTCGAAAACAGGAGACCGTCGAAAATGGGTAACGTTGCGACATTACTATTCGTTCACTTTAATTTCACAATACAGTTTCAGAACATGTTTTTATTCCTGAAATCAATCCACATTGCATATTAAGTCAAATTTATGCTTTGTTTATTGAGTTTTATTATGCTTTGTTTTTGTTTTTCTTTTTGTTTTTTTAAAGATATGCATTATAATACAATGATACGTACATTCTGTATTCTGAAAAAAATTGACGTTCAGTGCTTTTCATTACCTGACTTTGTCGGTCCACTGTGAGGAATTGGATGCACATATTAACTAACTGTATTTATTTATGAAAAGCACATATTGTGAATACATTTTGGAGAAAATTTTATAGACATCTGAGGTGGGGCCGATTTTGGCCCTTATAGCTCCCAGTCCTTTTGAAAAAAATGCATGGTAATTTTTGCAAAAACCGTTCGATGAGTTATTTCTTCTTCACACAGTCTTATGGTTTTCGGAAAACTTGGCATGCATAGTCTGTTCGACTTCAATAAATCTCTAGGGGGAAAACTCCATTTTTAAAATCCTCATTTTTTTCTAGATGTATGTTAATATAAGATATATACGAACTGTGGCATTTAATTTCAAAATTTTTGGTAATTTGTTTTTTCTACATGCAAAGTGTAAAAAAAATGCATGTAGTAAGTACAAATAGTGTAAGGGCTAGCTATCATCTGTTTTGCCTTAAATGTGGATTCCATTGTACCATGTGACCTTGAGGTGATGGGGCAATACGGTTGTTTCGAATCATTTCCATTCCGTCAAAATTTTGTTATTTTCGTTCGCCAGATAACGTGATTTCGATGGAATATAAAGCACTGGACTTCCGGTGTCAATGTACACAACAAAAATTTCAATTGATATGTGCCATTTTAACGTTCGATCCTCAAACATCTTAACATTTTCTGTAAAAGACAGATATCAATTAACTTATTTTATGTGTATCAAAGACTTCAATGCAGAGACAATTACTTCTTTAAAATTATATTTGTTTTCTTTCTTTATTTGCGGCTCTCAGTGTCAGCATCATGAAAGGGAAACGTTCTGCCTTTATGTATATATTTCTGATATCAGACAGATAGTGGGGTACCGAACACCAGTATTTATTCAGCCGTTTCCTTGGCGTCTCCATATTACAATTTATTATAATCTACCGCATCTACGACTATGATATGCTGACATTGTCACAGTAATAGCGTATACACCGGAAGCCGTCTGCCGGACATTTCAGAAGTCAAGACATGAAAAAGACGGAACGTGGTCGGAATTGACATGATTCGAAACAACCGTATTCTCTTAAAATACTGAAATGTCCAAAGTCACATGGTACAGTATAGTGAAATATACACCGACAGCACATGTCTATTTCTTTTGCTCTGACAAGGTGTTTTTTACACTATTTTTTCTCACTCCATGCAGTTTTTTTGTTTATTATTCAGAAAATTTAATTAACCTAGAGACCTAATGGGTAACTTTTTTTCATCAATTGACAAAAATTTTGAGATTAATTGTCAATAGTTCGTATATATCATATATTTACATACATCTAGGAAAAATGTTGATTTGAAAAATGGATTTTTTTAGATTTTTTTCTGGAGATTTATAGAAGTCAAAACTATACTTATAAATGTACACGACAGTGGAAATTACTATTGCATGTGAAGGTCGTTATGGTCGTGATCGTATGGTAGTTGGATTTACAACTACCCATACTATCATAGCCTATCACCACTAAGGTTGTGAGTTTGAATCTTGCTTATGTCGAAGTATACTCGATACAACAGTTGCAGTCAGTTACAGAAGAAATTAATAAGAATACTCGTAATGTAACAAGAAACTCTATATGTTTTCTTAAAATCACTAATACTAATGTAATTTAAGTGTGTACATATGGATAATGAGTAGCCAATTATAGAAAAGTAAGAGTTATCTCGCTTAGATCTAACATCATATGGCTTTAATTCCTTTGGTTAACTATGATACCAAATTTCAAATTTCAGATATGGAATGATCCTTCTGGGCTTTCGTATTACCATTATACATGTACTCCAATCAAAGTATGAGTAGAAATCCTACTTAGTTCGGCCTTGAAATAGAAATAAAACTTATCATTATTATTTATTTTTATTCACTACAAAAATAAAAAATCTTTTGACAAACAAAAGCCATTATAATATACAATATAAAATATAAATTATTTGCATTGCTCACATCTCATTAACCATAACAATGATTGACGGTATATACAACTACATACGTAAAAGAAATAAATTATTACAACATAAATAAAAGAAAATAATTTAAAATCCCAATATTAGTAAAGGAATTGTGGGCAAAACTTAATTGTTCATGCTTGCAAAAAAAAACCCAACACAACTTCAAGCTATTTATGCTTTGCATACTTTTAAGTTACTTTGGTATGACATAATTAAGTACATGTAGTTGAGTCAGGGAAATAACTTGCATTGAATAATAGAAAAATAACTTGCATTTGAATAAAAGAAAAATAACTTGCATTGAATCATGGAAATAACTTGCATTGAATCATGAAAATAATTTGCATTGAATAATAACAATATTACTTGCATTGAATCAAGGAAATAACTTCCATTGGATAATAGAAAAATAACTTGCATAAATAATTTACATTGAATAATAGAAAAAATAACTTGTATAAATAACTTACATTGAATAATAGAAAAACTAACTTGCATAAATAACTTGCATAAATAACTTGCATTGAATAATAGAAACAAATAACTTGCATCATGAAAATAACTTGCATTGAATAATGAAAATAACTGTAATTGTAAAATATCATATTATGCTTTGATATAGTACCATGCCTTATTTATATACTAAAGCCATACCATACACAAACTATTGTTTAATTATGCAATTTGTCACCGTGTAAAAGTTTTTACGCAGGCGAAGGAATTCGTCTTGGCAGTCTCTGTAATCCCTTACTTATCATGTCATAGTGAGATATACAATCGGTCCCCACATGTTGGTTCCCATGGTGAAAGTATTTATACTTGGACAGCATGTTGCATGTTGATGCGCATTCTAATATTTCTGCCGGTGTCGGGTTTTCATGAAGAAGATTATGTGCAACTAAATTGTCAACAAAAGGTTGATATTTCGGGTTCGTCAAGTCCTTAGGGTGGCTTGGAAATTCTGTTATTCCTGGATCGCCGGTTGATTCAGCCTTTTCTAAGATTATATGAAATTTCTTAAAGAAGCTAGGTTGGTACCCAATTCCAGCCATTGTATATATAACCTGAAAAATAATACAAGTTTACAGTAGAGAATATTTAATCTCTTATATAATCACTATATGAATTTCTAAGAAAGGCTTGAAGATACAAAAACGAGAATGGTAAGTAGTTCCTGCTCCACTAGTTGCACCCGTCATGTTACTCTTTTTACACAGATTGTGAAAACGACAAATGGAACATACCCATGGTCATTTGTTAACCAAGTCATGGTAGTGACCGTAAAACGTTCGAAGTGGTGATGACTTCAACGTAACCACTAGAAACCTTTGGATCAGTAGCTTCCTTGTTAGCAGCAACCCTCTATCAAGGAAATCCTAATAGGAATCACAAGTTCTGGAATATCGTTTCAACTGAGACAAGTGTTTAGAAACATTTTGGTATTTTAAGATCGATCTTGCGCGGTAGATTCTATCGACTTAACAACTACTAGATTTTCTTTACAAACCAAAGGGTATAGTAACAATATTATTCTTAACATTACAGTAATGTGATATACATGCATACCCATAATAAGATAATCATGCTATAATGCAAGTAATAACAAGGCAAATATTCGATTTAAAACGTTCGATGTTTGTCTCGAAGAAAAGCCTTTGCAAGGTACGCCCATAGTCAAAAGATTTTAAAGCCAAGCAATTTTAATGTCTTTTGGAATAAAACCCCAAAGGGCCTAAGAGGGATAGCCAAATTAGCTAAGTTAGTACGAGGTAAGACTACAATTACGCATTTGTTGAAATTCAAGTAACCTTTCCAATTGATTGTTGGTCCCTTTTATTTTGTTTATGTTATATACAATTGCGTGCTAGAGGGTAGTTACATTTTTTGTGTCCATTGCACCTATCTGATACATTCATGGCCATATCTGTGAGATACGCACTTCTATGGACAAGAAATTAATTTAACAAAAATGATACATTCATATTAGATGAAACTTCAGTATATGTAAAAGAAAAAAAGCCTGCTGTCTAGTAAGATCTAGATAATGTTGGATAATATATTTTTCCTTAAATATTCGTTACCTCTGTTCCAATCAGATGAGGCCATGAAAACCATGCCACTGCTACTGAGAAAACCGGAAATGCTATCAGTGACATCACAATGAAACATAGGCTTGTACATTTCTTGTTCGAGTCTCTTTGTTTTTTGCAGAAAAATACATGCAATGACTCCCAGTGTTGATAACCTGCAAGAAAATAATTCTGCATTACTTTTATATAAATAATATCCAGCTTCTATGCTGAGGGGTAGACTCTATAACCACTCTGAAATTGTCGTCTGTCCGGAGAGAATCTAAGACACAACATTACATAAGGACTGAACTTACGCGAGTGGCTCTTGTACTATGGCTAATACCAAGCTCTGTTAACAATAACAATAAATAAATAAATAAATAAGTGTAAATAAATAAATAAATGAATAAAAAATAAGTAAATCAATATGTGTTTCATCATTATCATCTTATTAAATAAATATTTTATAATAGCATACAGATTAGATTAGTATATGAGCCGTCATGGCCGTGATCATATGGTAATTGGATTTAAGAACTATCCATGCAATCAGTGCTTATCACCATTAACGTTGCGAGTTAGAATCCAGCACAGGCGATGCGTACTTGATACAACATTATGTGATGAAGTTTGTCAGTGACTTACGACAGGTCGGTGATTTTCTCTGAGTACTCCGGTTTCCTCCACCAATAAAACTGACCTATAATATCACGATATAACTGAAATATTGTTGAAAGTGGCGTTAAACGCCATAAACAAAACCTAAGCCAAACCATTAAATAAATATATTATAATAGCATACAGATTATTGCATAGTACTCTGACTTCAAGTTTTTGTAATTATTTTTCTCTAAACCATAATGCGAATCGTACTATAGGAAAATGTAAGAAAATGAAATAAATATATATCGCCATAATTATCCCGCAATAAACAAAGACATACTTTGATCTATTACACTGATTCAGCATAGGTTCGATACATGCTATTTCTGTCTTTATGGAATAAAAAAAAACGTTTGCAATCGCTACAAAAATTATAACGTCGTCATCACAAACCGGTCATTACGAAATATCCATTTCTCAAATTGTTATGGATATTTTCCCTTTTGCATATAATTGTTTCTTTTCTCTATCACCACTAAGACTTTTAACGGACTTGACAATGAGGTATATGATGGGCGTCATATAAGAAACAGGAACCTGCGCGAACACAAAATTTTACCCCCAGTTTTTTGGATGGGTCGTGTACCTCATCATTTTAGTATTTTGTGGTGTGTTTTTGTTTTGATTGTCGTCATTTTGTGTCTTGTGCCCAATGTGGGTGCCTGTCTCTCCTGATTGTCCATTCTTGATTGCCCCCTCCCGTTTTCTCTAACGTTTGTTTGTCAATTAAGCAAAACAATGTGGTGAATGGTGATGCATTTCAGGCTTAGCACCTTACAACAAGGTTTGACTAGACCAAAACATTCTATAATACAACATCGCACCCACACGTCAAAAACGCGTGTGCGACAGGTCAGTCGTTTTCTCTGGGTCCTCCGGTTTCCTCCACCAATGAAACTGACCGCCACGATATAACAGATATATTGTTGAAAGTGGCGTTAAACACCATCAAACAAACAAACAAACGTATGTACGAATACAATACAGAGCAGTTCTAAGTTACTGTCAATTAACAGATATGAATGATGATCCATTAAATCCCGACAATAACAGGTGGTTGCTAAGGCCGAGGTAAATTGTAATTGGATTCGTATTTGCAAAAGAATATATTAGAGCGTACCCGATGAAGCTTATTTCAGAAACGCGTCGTGAGCACTAAGCTACATGCAGATATCTATTTTTTTTTACCAAAAAACGTCTGGGGATTTCTCTGGGGATTTTAGGTCTTATCTATAAATACAAATAACTGACTTGATTCAACTTATTTATTTTTGAAAATTTTTCACCACGACTTGGTAAACGATCCCGGAATATCTGAGTCACGGATATGTCCATTTGTCGTAATAACAATCTGAGTAAAAAAGAGTAAACATGAGGTGTGCCACTAGTGAACAGGAACTATTTACCTTCCAGGAGCACCCGAGTTCAACAGGACATTAGTGGAGTTCGGATTGATCGAACTTTACTTTTCTGTGTATTGTTTTGTAGATCATGCTTTTATCCTTTGTCTTTTAGCCGTTGTATTGTCTGTCCTTTGTCTTTTAGCCGTTGTATTGTCTGTCCTTTGTCTTTTAGCCATTGTATTGTCTGTCCTTTGTCTTTTAGCCGTTGTATTGTCTGTCCTTTGTCTTTTAGCCGTTGTATTGTCTGTCCTTTGTCTTTTAGCCGTTGTATTGTCTGTCCTTTGTCTTTTAGCCGTTGTATTGTCTGTCCTTTGTCTTTTAGCCGTTGTATTGTCTGTCCTTTGTCTTTTAGCCGTTGTATTGTCTGTCCTTTGTCTTTTAGCCGTTGTATTGTCTGTCCTTTTTCTTTTAGCCGTTGTATTGTCTGTCCTTTGTCTATTAGCCGTTGTATTGTCTGTCCTTTGTCTTTTGTCCGTTGTATTGTCTGTCCTTTGTCTTTTAGCCGTTGTATTGTCTGTCCTTTGTCTTTTAGCCGTTGTATTGTCTGTCCTTTGTCTATTAGCCGTTGTATTTTCTGTCTTTTGTCTTTTAGCCGTTGTATTGTCTGTCCTTTGTCTTTTAGTCGTTGTATTGTCTGTCCGTTGTCTTTTAGCCGTTGTATTGTTTGTCCTTTGTCTTTTAGCCGTTGTATTGTTTGTCCTTTGTCTTTAAGCCGTTGTATTGTCTGTGTCCTTTGTCTTTTAGCCGTTGTATTGTCTGCCCTTTTTCTTTTAGCCGTTGTATTGTCTGTCCTTTGTCTTTTAGCCGTTGTATTGTCTGTCCTTTGTCTTTTAGCCGTTGTATTGTCTGTCCTTTGTCTTTTAGCCGTTGTATTGTCTGTCCTTTGTCTTTTAGCCGTTGTATTGTCTGTCCTTTTTCTTTTAGCCGTTGTATTGTCTGTCCTTTGTCTTTTAGCCGTTGTATTGTCTGTCCTTTGTCTTTTAGCCGTTGTAGTGTCTGTCCTTTGTCTTTTAGCAGTTGTATCGTCTGTCCTTTGTCTTTTAGCCGTTGTATCGTCTGTCCTTTGTCTTTTAGCCGTTGTATTGTCTGTCCTTTTTCTTTTAGCCGTTGTATTGTCTGTCCTTTGTCTTTTAGCCGTTGCATTGTCTGTCCTTTGTCTTTTAGCCGTTGTATTGTCTGTCCTTTGTCTTTTAGCCGTTCTATTGTCTGTCCTTTGTCTTTTAGCCTTTGTATTGTCTGTCCTTTGTCTTTTAGCCATTGTATTGTCTGTCCTTTGTTTTTTAACCGTTGCATTGTCTGTCCTTAGATTTACGTCCTCTGATTACTCCTTTGGTATCCTCAAACCTTTCATGCAATGCAAATTTAATACATATAATAAATAAATGTATCTCATAGTACAAATATATTGAATTATTTAGCCTTCCAATCGTTCGACTTTGAGCGTACCTGATGATGGTTATTTCAGAAACGCGTCGTGCGCACTAAATTTGATTTTATTAGACCATAAAGCGGTTGTCGGCAATGACAAGTTCATTAAAACTTAAAAATACAGTAATTAATTACCTGAAATATAAGGTGGCAGAGTCCCTGTTGCTACGTGTGACAGCGCTTGAATAAATGACATCACATAGCTCCATATTATAGGATTTGTTGGCCATGTTGTCGGGTTGTACCATGGATTAGTTGGTGTCTTGTAAATTGTGTACCAAAGATTTCCCGTTATCAAACATACAAAGATTACAACCGAAGTAGCCAGACCCCATGGAGCTGAATGTGCAATGAAACCTGCTATCATATATAGAATAACAAGTATAATCATAAGTGCAAGTCCAGCATTCACCGTGAAAGCTCCACACCCCTCTGTTATCCCAAAGAACGAATACTGCGCTAGAAAACACATAGATAGCATTACATTGGTCGGAATGGTAAAGAAGTGAACAAATTTAGGGAGGAATCCCTGATGAAAGATATCAAATGTGTACATTTGGTAAAGAAGCCCAAAGAACTTCAACTGGACGCTTGGAATAATTAACCACCACTTCAGTAATTTCTCACAGCAGTTGCCAGGTATCTGATCCCATCCCTGTTCCCCATCGTCGTCATGATTGGCTAGTGGATCTCGTGCTATATCATGAAGCAGTTCGTGAACAACGTATGACATGGTCACATTTTGAATTTGATTTTCATTCAGTCTGTCTTGCAACATCTGTTTTACGCCAACATGGATTTCTGTATTCCAATATCTTCCAGAATACAGGAAAAAATGAAATGTATATCGATGGTTCAAGCCATCATCTGTCATACGCTTATAAATATTTGCCTTATAAAATACGGCTCTCTTATCCGTTCCATAATCGGAACGGTTGACAACTTCCTGTGCAAATCCGCGGAGGCTGCTTTCAAAGTCGACCACATTAGCGGGCTGTTGACATTCGACATTAAGAGTGTATTTTTCAACCTTTGCAAGCTCATTATTGCCGATTGCGTTCTCTGAAAACAAATTATAAGGAAATATGAAACTAATATACAAAAATAACTTTTAATTTATTTGGCTTTCCAATGTCGTGACTTTGAGCCTATCTGATTAAACACATGTTAGAGATTACCGAAGGGAGAATCAGGAATGGGCAATTTAGAGAAACTGGCAACATAGGGTACACAAGACGAAGACAAACAAAACAAAGACACAACACAATATGTGTCGGAAACCACTATACGCAGAAACATGCCGTTCACCATAAATTAGATATCTACATGTGTATTACATGATAATATACCATTATGATTCAATATGAATTTGCTTCTCTGTTGTTTAATTTTTTAGAGCAAAAATGGCATATCGGTAATTCTAACAGCATATATTGTTTTCTCCTTAGAACTTTATACTTGTGAGGAATGTATTATTAGTCGTGGCATCATACAATATGATAGCCGGATGTCGAATCTAGTGAAGAACAATCCCGTCATTTCGCTTGATATAGCACTGTAGTCAATGTAAAATAATTATCTGACGGATACCACTAGTGGAACAAGGACTGCTTACCTTTCCGGAGCACATGAGTTCACCCCCGGTTTTTAGTGGGTTCGGGTTACTAGGTCTTTAGTTTTATGAGCATGTTTTGTAGATCGTTGTTTGTCCCTTTGTACTTTTTCTTTTAGCCATTGTGTTGTCTGTTCCTCTTCAATATACGGATTCTGATTACCCCTTTGATATCTTCAAACTCTTCTTAAGACCGTGAATTATGCTATGCTATATATTCATCTGGCGAATATACCCCCACCAACACACAAAAATGTCAAAGTCCAACATACAATTTTTTACAGTACCAGGTTACAATGTATATTATCATGCTGTTTTTGACTAACTGTTATTTTACGCTATTTAATTAAATCAAAGATTTTTGTGGGTTCGTGTGTCTCAATCTTTAGTTTTCTGTGTAGTGTTTTGTAGGTCATTGTTTGTACGTTTGTCCATTTTCATTTGGGCAATGTAATGTCTGTGTGTTGTAGTTTAAACGAATCTGTGTTTATCATTTGTTTATATCTGTATTGCCGTTGGAGAACGAATTATGAAGATGGAGTTGTAATTCCATTAATCGGTTAAACCCCACCACATGTGTATGCCTGTCCCATGGTTGGATTTCCAATGACCACATTTGAGAGGTGGTTGTTCGTTTTAGTGATATTCGTTGAATTGTTGACAATGGCCGTTTTAATTTTCTTGTGTTAATTTAGGCCATTAATATTACTACTATAATTATTATTGCTTTATATTTAAGAATCACAATATGGTGTTATCCGAGTTCATCATTTGTAACGTCCTTCTCCATTTCATAAAACCGCATCGGTTTGCGTGCTTCTTCAATGAAAATAGATATGATTGGTATAATCATGTGTTAGTCTGACCTGGGATATTTCGATTTATTACATTGCCATGTGCTCTTGGATCTTTCCTATATATTAATCGCGTTTTAGCCCCACTCCTTAGGAAAATGCGCAATTTAAACATATATGTTGGAACTAATAATTTTATATTTTATATGAATTTAGTTTTAGTCACATCCCTATTGAAAATTAATGCTTTTAACATAGAGGTTTAGCTTTATGGTGTCTAGCGCGACTTTCATCAATGTTTCAGTTATATCGTGGCGGTCAGTTTTATTGGTGGAGGATACCGTACTACCCGGAGAAAACCACCGACCTGTCGCAAGTCACTGACAAACATTTTTACATAGTTATCTTGTAGCCCAACCCCATGGAAAATTTGTATTTATACAACTGTTAGTAAAACATGGTATTGTTATATGTCTCCTTACGACGTCTAGTTAATCCCAGGCATTCGCAAACTGCATTTGGTTCATCATCAGCCATTATCGGTTCAACACCTAAAAACATAAATATACATTATTAAAAACGCACATACCTCTACATATTGGTGAACAACTAGTGATAAATAAAATGAAAGGTTAAAAAATAGCACACAGTTGGAACAGTTGCAACTCTGAACGAAAGGAGTAACATATATATCATTTGTACACAAATAGATGACCCCACACAAATAGATGACCCCTACATGATTGATTGCTGTTTAATGCCAATTGAGCAATGTCTCAGTAACATCATCATACGAACATAAGAACAAGTTTCATTTCGATTGGATAATGATGATGTCCGCTCTGTTCCTAGACCAAGATCCCTAGTTTTATAGTACTAGTCCACTGAAACATCAGCCTCAATTGGACACATTATCCTGATCCCGAATCTACCAGTTTTTGTTCTAACTCCTTAATGTTGCATGCGTAACGGAGACGCAGCAAATACCAAATTTATATGTTTTGGTTTGACCCGACGAGGACCCGAACTTACGATCTACCACACTCATGGCGAGCGCGGTTACCATTACATCACCGATGCGGGGTTTTATGCCACGAAAATAGGTAATGTTTGAAACGTTAAACGTACAATTATATTATGCTCCACTAAATTTTGTCACTACTTATTCAACCTTATGCGAAAATGGAAATGTGTTTTGGTACAATGTACGATGAAACCTGTCTAAGCCGAACCATGGATAAAACGAAATCCAGTATAAATCACCTTTTAAATGAATTCCCATTGTTTCAAATTTTTGTAAATTAAACCTGCATAAACCGTACACCTTTCTATATCGAACACACAAATTGACCCTAATGACATTGGGATTAATGTACATATATATATATTTATTCTCATCACCATATTACATATGTACAGAGAAGACATACACAACTACATAAAATATATGCATATAATAGTGGGATAAGCTCATACCCGTTACATTTTATAAATTAAATCATTCAGCCAAAATATTTTATTTTCATGTTATTTCCGTTCCAAAGAATTAATATCCATCATTTAACATCTGACTAATTAAGTCATTTACATTTCCTCTTTGCATGTTGTTGCTATGGTCGTCAATAGCGATATCTAATTGGGTCATTCTCTGACAACTTTTCAAAATACCGTGTTGTCTATATGAAACGAAAATTTGTCACAAACGTTTCATTTGCTACAGTTCGTTTAATTAATCATTCTTGAGACAGAATTAAGTGTTTGGCAAGCTGTTTTATCAAAAATATATATTTTCTACGTCTTTTACTATTGTGGGGTGTAAATATTTGTCTTTACCGTCACAATACCTTAAACGCACATTTTCTGACTTTTTCTTCAACATAAACCATAAAACCGATATGAATATAAACGAATAAATTGTTCTGTTGATATATGTAGAATTACTTCTATAATTTTTCTTATATCTACGGAGTATTTAAAATGTTTGTGCGTTATAATTTCAAAGTTGAGATCCGGGATCTATATATTTTTGCTATATTCTTTAACTAGTGCTCACTGGTCAAAAATAACTGAACTGGGTTATAAATGCGCTACTACAGCGTCATTTAAGGTTACACATGTTGTGTAATTACAATCATAACATAACCTCCTTCTTTCGCTTTGCTAACAAACGAGCGAATTATCCATTCGGTATAATCTCATTAGCACATGCGCCGGTGAATGTGACTGACTTTTCCATTGGCAGCATAAATTGTGTACATTTTCCGCAAGCGTAAATATAAATTACCGTCTTCCAATCAAAGAATACTACCGTATTTGTACTCTTAGACATATCAGAATCGAAATAAATCATGGAAGCCAGCATGTGTTTTGAGTTTTAACATGGATTGGCGGATACTAGTAAATTTTATCCCTCGCTTCTTGCTCAGGATGAAATACTAATATCCGCTAATCCATGTTAAAACTCACAACACATTCTGGCTTAATATACAAAAAACATTTTTTAATTCGTGACGGAAAGGAATATTTGTGACGGTAAAGAAAACGTGTGTGACGGTAAAGACATTTTAGTTTATAACTACCAACATAAATCAAAAGCACGAGGTTGAATATAACACCTTTAACCATCCTCAAAAACATTCCTGATGCGAAGTAAAAGTGATTAAAAGTATGTGGTTGTCTTTACCGTCACGATTGTAATATGAAATTGTGACGGCAAAGACTGTTACGGTAAAGACAATTCCGCATTTCGGTATTGATTCCGTGTATGACAGAAAATAATTCTAAAGGTGAAATATGTGCATTGCTATCGGGAGCAACGTTTTACTTCTACATGCCGTTTAAAATGTTGTAGCAGGTGAACAGAGGAACTTCTATTATGTTTGGTAAAGACGTTGAATAAAGTTACTAATGCATTTTAATGGAGATACTGGTTTGTTTCTTTGAATCCTACTGACAGTCGATCCACGATACTGTTTCTTTACATCGATGAAGTAGAAAGGAAAGCACCAACGTGACTAGGATCTCAGAGTCACATGTATATTAGACGTTAAATGTTCGTGACGGTAAAGACAGAAATTCATAGGACACATATTTCAGAGTAAATAAAGGAAATATTTTACATAAAAAATATATAAATCTTTAAACATATTATTATTTAATGTTTACTGGTATGATTAAAGCTTTAAAACATAGAGAAACACCATTTTTGAAGGTTTAATTCTTCTTTTCTATAATCATCCCTGCTATGGGACATTACCGTCACGTGTATTATTCTATATGTGACGGTAAAAAATAGAATTTGTAAATCCATTATTCGCCTTATCCCTTGATGTATTTCTTAAAATCTTTTAACGAAATAAATACAATTTAACATGAACAAACGACATATCAACTTTTATTGTAATTTAAGTTTGTTGTTTTTCTGTAATATTAATGGAACACAATTGCAGTCTTTACCATCACTATTGTAAAAGTTGTCAGAGAATGACCCAATTATAGAACTATGTCTACCAAAGGTGAAGAAATATGTAGTGCACTGGCATGTATTTAAAAGTATTGAATATATAAAGCAATAATGCGCTATATATGAGGTAAGTCCGGAAATTTCAACGTGGTAATCAGAACCGTTAAATCGAAGGAGAGATAAAACAATGATGGTTATGATTATGGTGTTGAACGCCACTTTCAACAATATTTCAGTTATATCGTGGCGGTTAGTTTTATTGGTGGAGGAAACCGGAGAAAACCACCGACCTATCGCAAGTCACTGACAAACTTTATCACATAATGTTGTATCGAGAAAGTGAGAGACTAGACTCTTTAATAATCAGAATGTGTAATAGGCAGCATGCCTGTCCCCAGTGTTGAAGATCGTGCTAGGTCAAACTTATGACCATTAAATTGGTATTTTATACTTTTTAATAAACGCACATTTTTAAAAAGTAAGAAAAAAATACTGGTTGGCTCGGTGTCAAAAAGTAGGTCGCTTCCGAGTGAAACGACATTTCGACCTGCACCAGCTCCATTAATTGGTCTACTACAAGAAAAGTTTGAAGATACCAAAGGGGTAGTCCTAAGCCGTCAATCGAAGAAGGACAAATATACAATGGTCAAAATAAAAATCACAAAAGGACAGACAAAGATCTACAAAACACTACACAGAAAATAAAAAATCGAACGAACCACGCCGGTAAAATTTCCAAGCGTAACTTTTGTTGGCAACAATGCACATGCATAACTTAAATACAAATGCCTTATGGCGTAATGCGACAATCATTCACTAAATAGCTGTGCGTGCATCATTTTAACTACAATAGGTTGATGTGTCGAATTACATTATAATATCACTTAAAAAGAAGAGACACACGTAACTTCCAAATATTGAATCTTTAAACGAGAAATGCTGTGCGCATATATTATGTTGCGGTATTCTTTTGTTTTTCTTAGTCTTGTGTACCCTATGTTGTCAGCTTCTCTGGATTGTTTATGTTTTGTTTTTCTTAGTCTTGTGTACCCTATGTTGTCAGTTTCTCTGGATTGTTTATGTTTTGTTTTTCTTTGTCTTGTGTACCCTATGTTGTCAGCTTCTCTGGATTGTTTATGTTTTGTTTTTCTTAGTCTTGTGTACCCTATGTTGTCAGCTTCTCTGGATTGTTTATGTTTTGTTTTTTTTAGTCTTGTGTACCCTATGTTGTCAGTTTCTCTGGATTGTTTATGTTTTGTTTTTCTTAGTCTTGTGTACCCTATGTTGTCAGCTTCTTTGGATTGTTTATGTTTTGTTTTTCTTAGTCTTGTGTACCCTATGTTGTCAGTTTCTCTGGATTGTTTATGTTTTGTTTTTCTTTGTCTTGTGTACCCTATGTTGTCAGCTTCTTTGGATTGTTTATGTTTTGTTTTTCTTAGTCTTGTGTACCCTATGTTGTCAGTTTCTCTGGATTGTTTATGTTTTGTTTTTCTTAGTCTTGTGTACCCTATGTTGTCAGCTTCTCTGGATTGTTTATGTTTTGTTTTTCTTAGTCTTGTGTACCCTATGTTGTCAGCTTCTCTGGATTGTTTATGTTTTGTTTTTTTTAGTCTTGTGTACCCTATGTTGTCAGTTTCTCTGGATTGTTTATGTTTTGTTTTTCTTAGTCTTGTGTACCCTATGTTGTCAGCTTCTTTGGATTGTTTATGTTTTGTTTTTCTTAGTCTTGTGTACCCTATGTTGTCAGTTTCTCTGGATTGTTTATGTTTTGTTTTTCTTAGTCTTGTGTACCCTATGTTGTCAGCTTCTTTGGATTGTTTATGTTTTGTTTTTCTTAGTCTTGTGTACCCTATGTTGTCAGTTTCTCTGGATTGTTTATGTTTTGTTTTTCTTAGTCTTGTGTACCCTATGTTGTCAGTTTCTCTGGATTGTTTATGTTTTGTTTTTCTTAGTCTTGTGTACCCTATGTTGTCAGTTTCTCTGGATTGTTTATGTTTTGTTTTTCTTTGTCTTGTGTACCCTATGTTGTCAGCTTCTCTGGATTGTTTATGTTTTGTTTTTCTTAGTCTTGTGTACCCTATGTTGTCAGCTTCTTTGGATTGTTTATGTTTTGTTTTTCTTTGTCTTGTGTACCCTATGTTGTCAGCTTCTTTGGATTGTTTATGTTTTGTTTTTCTTAGTCTTGTGTACCCTATGTTGTCAGCTTCTCTGGATTGTTTATGTTTTGTTTTTCTTAGTCTTGTGTACCCTATGTTGTCAGCTTCTTTGGATTGTTTATGTTTTGTTTTTCTTTGTCTTGTGTACCCTATGTTGTCAGCTTCTCTGGATTGTTTATGTTTTGTTTTTTTTAGTCTTGTGTACCCTATGTTGTCAGTTTCTCTGGATTGTTTATGTTTTGTTTTTCTTAGTCTTGTGTACCCTATGTTGTCAGCTTCTTTGGATTGTTTATGTTTTGTTTTTCTTAGTCTTGTGTACCCTATGTTGTCAGTTTCTCTGGATTGTTTATGTTTTGTTTTTCTTTGTCTTGTGTACCCTATGTTGTCAGCTTCTCTGGATTGTTTATGTTTTGTTTTCTTAGTCTTGTGTACCCTATGTTGTCAGCTTCACTGGATTGTTTATGTTTTGTTTTTTTTAGTCTTGTGTACCCTATGTTGTCAGTTTCTCTGGATTGTTTATGTTTTGTTTTTCTTAGTCTTGTGTACCCTATGTTGTCAGCTTCTTTGGATTGTTTATGTTTTGTTTTTCTTAGTCTTGTGTACCCTATGTTGTCAGTTTCTCTGGATTGTTTATGTTTTGTTTTTCTTTGTCTTGTGTACCCTATGTTGTCAGTTTCTCTGGATTGTTTATGTTTTGTTTTTCTTAGTCTTGTGTACCCTATGTTGTCAGCTTCTTTGGATTGTTTATGTTTTGTTTTTCTTAGTCTTGTGTACCCTATGTTGTCAGTTTCTCTGGATTGTTTATGTTTTGTTTTTCTTAGTCTTGTGTACCCTATGGTGTCAGTTTCTCTGGATTGTTTATGTTTTGTTTTTCTTTGTCTTGTGTACCCTATGTTGTCAGCTTCTCTGGATTGTTTATGTTTTGTTTTTCTTTGTCTTGTGTACCCTATGTTGTCAGCTTCTTTGGATTGTTTATGTTTTGTTTTTCTTAGTCTTGTGTACCCTATGTTGTCAGTTTCTCTGGATTGTTTATGTTTTGTTTTTCTTTGTCTTGTGTACCCTATGTTGTCAGCTTCTCTGGATTGTTTATGTTTTGTTTTTCTTAGTCTTGTGTACCCTATGTTGTCAGCTTCTTTGGATTGTTTATGTTTTGTTTTTCTTTGTCTTGTGTACCCTATGTTGTCAGCTTCTTTGGATTGTTTATGTTTTGTTTTTCTTAGTCTTGTGTACCCTATGTTGTCAGCTTCTTTGGATTGTTTATGTTTTGTTTTTCTTAGTCTTGTGTACCCTATGTTGTCAGCTTCTCTGGATTGTTTATGTTTTGTTTTTCTTAGTCTTGTGTACCCTATGTTGTCAGCTTCTTTGGATTGTTTATGTTTTGTTTTTCTTTGTCTTGTGTACCCTATGTTGTCAGCTTCTTTGGATTGTTTATGTTTTGTTTTTCTTAGTCTTATGTACCCTATGTTGTCAGCTTCTCTGGATTGTTTATGTTTTGTTTTTCTTAGTCTTGTGTACCCTATGTTGTCAGCTTCTCTGGATTGTTTATGTTTTGTTTTTCTTAGTCTTGTGTACCCTATGTTGTCAGTTTCTCTGGATTGTTTATGTTTTGTTTTTCTTAGTCTTGTGTACCCTATGTTGTCAGCTTTTTTGGATTGTTTATGTTTTGTTTTTCTTAGTCTTGTGTACCCTATGTTGTCAGCTTCTCTGGATTGTTTATGTTTTGTTTTTCTTAGTCTCGTGTTCCCTATGTTGTCAGCTTCTCTGGATTGTTTATGTTTTGTTTTTCTTAGTCTTGTGTACCCTATGTTGTCAGTTTCGTTGGATTGTTTATGTTTTGTTTTTCTTAGTCTTGTGTACCCTATGTTGTCAGCTTCTCTGGATTGTTTATGTTTTGTTTTTCTTAGTCTTGTGTACCCTATGTTGTCAGCTTCTCTGGATTGTTTATGTTTTGTTTTTCTTTGTCTTGTGTACCCTATGTTGTCAGCTTCTCTGGATTGTTTATGTTTCGTTTTTCTTAGTCTTGTGTACCCTATGTTGTCAGCTTCTCTGGATTTTCCATTTGTGATTGCCATTTCGATGTTCTCTAACGTTTATTGAATAATGGAAGAGTGCAACATTTACCTTAAAATGGGAAATACAATTTATCCCTCAGTCACTGTATTCTTATATCAGAGTAGCATAAAATACGCTACTTAATCAATGAAAAAAATACTTAGAATTCTGTGGATTTCCAGATTCGATTCAATGATGCAATAATTGTCTTATATGATCAATGTTGTTGTCAAAACATTTGATAAGTAAACAGGATGTACTATGCACTTTAAGCTACTAATTGTCACGAATAATAAATATTGCCATGGTGACTACCACCACATTTGAACTATGTTTAAATGTTGGTTTTAAAATAATGATAAAAATATTAATGATAATAATAATAATTTGTCCCTGCGTTAAGATTAATAATTTGAGACGTTCCCCCGGGTTTATCACCAGTAACCTTTGTCAGTATGTCTCCCGTCCGTGCTGGAGTGTATTGTACATATCCATATATGTATATAAGAATTGTTTTAAGATACGATACCAAAATTGTAATCAGAATCCGTAAATCGAAGAATTACAAAAGGACAATTAATGATCTATAAAACACTACACAGAAAGCTAACGTTTGAAAACACAAAACCCATAAAAAACGATAGTTAACTCAAGTGACGCTAACTGTGTTACCGTATCAGGTTTCTCATTGACTTACAAGTACAATGTATGCAAATGGTCATTGATTTCACCAAGTTTTCAGTTTGTGTTCAATAATAATTCTAAACGACACTATATAATTGAAAGGTAAAGGATTTTCCATTTCCTTAAATATATTGTGGTGACTTCAAATGATGCTTCATATTTTTAATTAGATGCTTATGCAGATTAAACAGTGATGGTAAAGAATTCCACCGATATCAACAACACGAACAACCGCCTTTCACCCCCAGAAATTGAATACAAAAAAGGCCACGCCATATGGCGTTGCAAATCCAGGTCATGGTTTAGGACAGATACAAAAATGTAAAACAGTGGCTGTGTTAATCAATATCAGAAAAATGAATATCCAATGTAGTCCTAATCGGTTGTTACCTTATTGAAAATTAACAAACAAAAGTAACAAGAAAGCATATTAAAACATACATTGTCAATAAATCGTTTTTAAGTGGCCTGTTGTAGAAAAGATGTTGCAAAATTATAAAATTGCTATTAAGGACCGACCATTTAGCTGTTTTGGAGAGGACATGCTTTATTACCGAGCCAGACACTTGTTTCCACACGAAACAAAAATCATATTACTATTTTTGTTATGGATATGAAAAATCAGTAATTTTTTTTATCAAATTTTACCAAACAATTTCTTTGAAAACTACAGAATTAAAAATAATATATATATCCCCATCCCTTAAAAGTTAAATGATCGTTTCCTTAGTGATTGCTACTATTCCTCTCTAAGTGTCGTCTATGCTATATCTACATTGACAGCTATATATCATAAATGTACATGTATGTCTTACCGGTAGAGCATAGTGACTAGTATTGCCAAAACATGTGGAATGAGGCATGATATCTAATAGTTTATCTACTGTCTGAAAATGTCTTTACTGATTCGAACGCCAGTTTTTGCATAGTGAACGCTAATACTTATGCATAGATTCGATTCCCACTACCTCTGAATCAATACACATATTATGTCATATTTTACTTACGATTTTTTTTCATTGCATTTAACAAGAGGAGAAAGAGAATTACATTAAAATTAATAATAAAAACACCATTAATCTCTCCCGTGCATTTTATTTTTGTAGTATTGAAAAAAAAAATTCTAAACAGGATGGTAAATGGGGTGCATTTAATATTACTTTTAAAATCCGTGAATAAATATACATTAAATTTTAAATATTACTAGTGAATAAGTTCACCTAGATGTAGTTGAGTTAAATAAAACATATTCTTTTTATGTAACCTGAATAATTTTTCGCTTTGTTGCTTAACATCAAGTGGCAAATATGTCATGCAGACACAGGACGAGTACAAGTGCAACAATATATAAAAAAGTAAAAAACAAAACAAACAAAAAACCAAACAAACAATGCAGCAATGAGGAGGATGGGACAACGAGACAACAACGTTTGGCACTGGAAATGCGAGGAGATGGATTGGGAAAGAATATTTACTCTTCTGTAGCAGCCACAATGCGCCTACTCCGTTTAGAAATCTAGAAACGAGGTCTTGGACTTTTAGGTAGCGTGACGCTTTCCAGACACGTTTGCCTTTTATAATCCACAGTCAGACTTTTCGCATTATAACCGGACAACCCTCTCTCCCCGTCGAGTTGCGTAGCTTGACTTAAAAACTTATGGGTCATATATTAAAACTGACAAACAATTTTATCTACCCATCATGTAATATTTTATTTTTAGAAAAAAAACCACTTCATATTATGTAGTATTACATATATATACAATATTAGAGCATTGTTTTTAAATATAACATAAGCCTCTCCTTTCGTCCAGTGTATCAGCCTTATGTTTGTGAACTTTATATCTTAAGATACTGACTAATATTGTCTACCGGAATTGATCCTCTAAGACAATCTGCGTATTGTTTTTGATTACACTTTTGGTGTCTTCAAACTTTTCATATCATTCCAGACGGTTATATATTAACATATTATAAGAAAATGAATCAATTATCTCTAATTTGTCCCTTTTAATCTTTTTTTTTTCACTGACAATGAACTGATTTAGAGTTTGCAATGTAGTTTACCAAGTAAACATGAGCTTCCAATGTAGTTTACCAAGTAAACATGAGCTTCCAATGTAGTTTACCAAGTAAACATGAGCTTCCAATGTAGCTTACCAAGTAAACATGAGCTTCTAATGTAGCTTACCAAGTCAACATGAGCTTCCAATGTAGTTTACCAAGTAAACATGGCAAAGAGGTATCAGAAAAAGTTATTTTGCGATTAGATTTTGAAACTGTTCCGACAGTATGGTATTTTTTGTTTTTCCTTTCATTAGGTAAAAATGATTAAAATAAAACCTTTTTTTATCTGACCTCTATTAATAGATTGGAGAGCCGAATAATTTAAAGTTTTACCAGCATTAAAACCAAAGGGCCTAAACAGGATAGTTAAAATCTGTTAATGTCACCTATAGACGAGGGAGGAAATCCTTAGTTTTATTAATACATGTACATGTAATTCCATTATTTAAAAACGGTAAATTTCAGTTATAAAGGAAATCCAGTGTAATCTTTGAGTGGTAAAGCATAGCGTGGCTTTCTGCAATGTCATGATCATGAAAAAATAGTTTAAACTATGATGGTCATGAATTCCGCCAATAACAACAAGAGCGAACAACCACATCTAGACTCACTCAACACAAAACAGGACCACACCATACATTTGTATGATGTTTGAAATCCAGGTCGTGGCTTTGGACAGGTGTAAAAAATGTGGCGGGGTTAAAGAGGTTAATGGGATCCCAAACCCTCCCTTCTTAGTAACTAGATCTGCAATGGGGGTCTATCAATATTTATCTTGAACCTTGAACATAAAACAATATTACAATTTCTGCTGATGATATGTTACACAAATATTTTGGACTAGTCATATTAAAAACATATACCTATATCACTTTTAGCAAAATAATTGCATGGGGAAAAATGTTTAACCATTAACTCGCGATTGCAAAAATAAAATTAACATGCTCGCACAAAATAGTTTTTGTATAAAATCAACAGGAAAATACTTACCTCAGTATGTTAATTTAAAAAGAGGAAACAAAAACAAGCAAAAAATGGTCGTACAATCTGGTATTTAAAAAAAAAAAAATCGAGTTAATGCAACAACCAGAAATACTCGTAATTAGTAATATATATATTAGTATGTTATGGTAAAATTTCTTTTTAACAACAAGTTAAATATCTTGAAACGGAGCATTAATTACTTTAATCTTTAAACATATTTTATTGTCATACAAAACAAGACAAATGGATAAGACACAAGTTGTAAACTTATGAAGTCTTCTCCGGTACATATATAAACATTAGCAGTGACAATATATTACAAATACAGATAATATGAATAACTACTACAGCAAAAATTGAAGATAACATAACAGGACAAAGACAGTTCTATTGGTTGGAATATAAGAGCATTAATTTATTAATAAAGTTGACGGGCGATTTCACTGAATTAGTTCTGTAAAATATAAGTATTCGACAATAACGAGGGCATCACAATTAAAATTCATTAACCATATGAAAATGAAATATACATGTATTTTAAATGAAATTTTCGCAATGAATAATAAAATTACTTATTATATTCTATTTTGAAATATTTATCGTCAATATACACTACATATCTCGACAAACAAATTTAAATAAAATTTATGAATAGATTTAGATGAATTAATCTTAAACACACCTTATTTCTCAGAAGTCCTCCGTTTGATCTGTCAAAAACATCTACTTCGATTCTTGGAAAATTGGCTTTCGAGGTTTATCGCGTACTTTTAAGTCAAAAAAGTTTGATGTTGGCGTATTTTTATTTAAAATGCATTGGTTGTTCTGTAGTTTTATTGAATGGGGCGTTATCAATCCTACCTTTCTGTGTAAACATTTACAATGCTTGAATTGTTTTTTCAATTATAATGGTTTCGTGGATTTATTCATTCCATCAGATTCTGGAAATTTTTCCCCAGTTCAAATGTGTGATAATATGTGATCGTTTTGAGTGGAAGCGAATGTAGGTTATTTTTATCGTCTGTTTTTCTCTGTATTACCTCTGGGGACCCGGCTATCAAGAGGGGGTTGGTTGGGACTCCATTATCCGGTTTCACCCGCCACATATATGTGACTGTCTCATGCTTCAAACGACATATGGTATGGTCCTTATTATGTTCAATGATTTAAGGTGAGATATAATTGTTTGTTTTGTCGAGATTGGTGAAATTGTTGACCACCACTGTTTAAGCTTACTACTTATTAAAAGAAGACATTGCTATATGGAGCTTATTGAGGAGAAAAACCGGGGATGCTTATCTAATCGAGTAACATATCATATCCTTTTGGAAGCCAATTTAAAAATAATTATGTAAAAAGCTTACAAATTTACAAAGTATTAAGAACGGGTATTAATGTGATTCTACATTTCAAAATCAAAATATTTATTTCGAATTGCATTCAGAATTCAGCGTTGTGTCCCCTTAAAGTTAAAGCGGAAATATTTTACCGGATTTAAACAAATTATGTGTTTTTTATGCGCATGCCTATGAATCGCCACCGTCATATCATGGAATTGCAATGCATCTTTTCTCTTTTGCGTAGATTTTTTTCTTTTCAGTCATCGACAAGACTTTACCGGACTTGACTAACAGCAACAGTTATCAGAAACAGGAACTGCTTACCTTCGTGAACATCTTGACTTACCCCTGGCTATATGGTGGGACCGTGTTGCTCATCCTTTTAGGATATGATGAGCAACACGAACCCACCAAATAAACAGAGGTTTTCTGTAATATGGATTAGGCACAGCCTACAGGCGAGCATCGCATCTACGCATAGACATGTACATGTATTTAGTATGATTATGAGTCCACATTTTTTTCTTATTTTATTTTTTATTTTTGAAACTTCAAGTGACTGTGAAAAGTCAAACGTCTATCATTTAAAAAAGTATCCTTTTCATCCGGGGATCGTGCACAGGCCCTGTGTTTATGTACATGTTTTGTAAAATAAATGATGAAAGTTCATAACGTTAAATTTTGACATGATTATTTGCCCAATACTGGAAATTTCCCTCGATTATATATTATTGATAGCTCCTTTTGGTTCCGATAATGTATATGGAATAAATCCATAAATCTACATACAATCTCTACATTGAAGACAGATCTCCAGTGTCAAGGAAACATATATTTTATAATAAAAACGTAGATATCACATTCTGTGCGCACGACCCGTTTTTGGAATAACCTTCATCAGGTACGCTCAACATCGAAAGATTGGAAAACTAAATAATTTAAAGCTTTGGGAGTAATGAAACCAAAGGGCCTAAACAGGATATTTCATTAAATCTGGAAATTTAATAGAGATTAATACATGACCTTTTACATATCAGCTCAGGTATCAGCCCGAGACACAACCCTAACCATAACCATGTGTTACCTTGATATTGTGGTATTCGGACTATTCTGTTACCCACAAATCTCTTGGAATTAGGGATCTCTGTGTTTTACCTTGAGATTGTAGTATTCAGACCATTCTGTTACCCACAATTTTTTTCGAATTGGGTTTCTCTGTGTCTTACCTTGAGATTGTAGTATTCGGACCATTCTGTTACCCACACATCTCTTCGAATTAGGGTTCTCCTCTGTGTTTTACCTTGAAATTGGACTAAGGTGGTTTCTGTTTTACTTTCAGTCTGCTGTATTCAGACTATGCTTTTACCCATTAATCTCTTCGAGCTAGAAAATACCCTCTGCATAAGGTTCTCTGTGTTCGTCGTATCTTGAAATACTATTCAAAATGCTGCAAGTGATTCCATGAGGTTCAAGTGATAGTACTAGCTAAATGACATAATTATTTTACATTGTTCTCTATTAACAGGAATTTTTTTATGAAGAAAAAAAAAAGTTTAAAATACGGGTCCTATAATCACTCTACGTTTCTAAGAACATGTCAATATTTTATGGAGTTTAAACTCTCATTCACAATTTACATATCTTTAAATTAAGGAAATAAAAACAATGAGTCTCTATGTAAAATAATGTAAAGTGCAATGTTTAAACCTGCATTCACAATTTTACATGGAATGTCTCCTAATAGTGCATACCTTAAACGCGTATAATTCAATACAAAACTTTGATTTAAATGCAATAAATCAGTGCACCAATGACAGGAGATTATATAATAAATGTGTACACCAAATAATAAATAAGGTGCAGTATTTACTCAACGACTCTTTATAGTGTTGAATTATGTAACAACTTTGATATATTTATATTACCAAGAAAAACTACATCCGGGTATTCGTAGTATTGTTATGGATGCACAAATACAAACAAAATGATTATTTTTATTATAACGTTATGTTACACAATTACCTAATTAAAATAACTAAAGTATTGATAGCATTCCAAGATTTGTTCAAATAGTATAGTTTTTGAACCCAAAATGTGAAAATAAACATACACACTTAGTATCTATGGGAAATGTTCTTGGTAAACCTTGTTACTAAATAACCATCCATCATCATTATACGAATACTGAATTATTATGACAATTACACAGTTCAGTCATATAGACAGAAAAGAATGAAAATACCAATGGGTAGTCAGAAGTAGAAAAAAGGAGAAAGACAGACATCACAACGGCCACAAGAAAACAGGACAAAAGGACAAGCAATGATTTACAAAACACTACACAGAAAACTAAAGATCGAGCAACACAAACCTAAATAAAGCTGGGGTGAACTCAGGTGCTACGGAAGGGTAAGTTGTACATCAAGAATATGAGTTTCTAAGACGAACCAAGTGTACTTAATAAGTAGATTTGTGAAGGGGTTATGGTTATGGTGTTTAACGCTACTTTCAGCAATATTTCAGTTATATCGTGTCGGTCAGTTTTATTGGTGGAGGCAAACTTCATCACATAACGTTTTATCGAGTACACATCGACTGAGTGGGATTCGAACTCACAACGTTAGCGGTGATAGGCATTGATTGCAAAATGTAGCTTAGGTCTGTGATTTGAGAATGATGACATTCTTGACAAGATATCTGAAAATCTAATTATAGTTCAGTACATGGTCAAGTCTTTAGTTATGTCCAATAATTTATGAACACGGTAAGCGTGATAGACATTTCTGTACCATAAGAAGATTTCGAATGTTGAACGTCTCAATATTATTATAGTTATCAGTATACTCATTTTTCATTTTCATATCATATACTAGTATTTGTATTAAATATAGACCGGTATATCATAAAACGGAAAATAAAAACAACCAGAGGCTAGTAAATAAACGTTAGCGAAAACAACCAGAGGCTAGTAAATAAACGTTAGTGAAAACAACCAGAGGCTAGTAAATAAACGTTGGCGAAAACAATCAGAGGCTAGTAAATAAACGTTAGTGAAAACAACCAGAGGCTAGTAAATAAACGTTAGCGAAAACAACCAGAGGCTATTACATAAACGTTAGCGAAAACAATCAGAGGCTATTAAATAAACGTTAGCGAAAACAATCAAAGGCTAGTAAATAAACGTTAGTGAAAACAACCAGAGGCTAGTAAATAAACGTTAGTGAAAACAACCAGAGGCTAGTAAATAAACGTTGGCGAAAACAACCAGAGGTTAGTAAATAAACGTTAGCGAAAACAATCAGAGGCTAGTAAATAAACGTTAGTGAAAACAACCAGAGGCTATTAAATAAACGCTAGCGAAAACAATCAGAGGCTAGTAAATAAACGTTAGCGAAAACAATCAGAGGCTAGTAAATAAACGTTGGCGAAAACAATCAGAGGCTAGTAAATAAACGCTAGCGAAAACAACCAGAGGCTAGTAAATAAGCGTTTGCGAAAACAAACAACCCATAAAGAATAGACAATCCAGAAATAGTCAACATTTGGGACAGAACAAAGAATGGAGACAAACAAAGCAAAGAGCAAAAGGCAGAACACTAAATAGATGAACAACACGAACCAACAAAGAACCGGAGAGTTAACCCAGGTGCTCTCGAGATGATGCAACAAATCTAAACTGTTACCACCTAAGTAATCATTTTAGACCAGTTTTAGACTTCCAATTAATTTTCACTTAGAAGACTTTTAGGGTAATTGTATTATTTGGCTTTCAAATATTTTGGCTTTGAGCGTACCTGATGAAGGTTATTCCAAAAACGTGTTCTGCATACTAAATTTGATATTTTATATTACAACATTGATTTAATTCCCAAGAAGAGTTAAAAGAAACCAAAGAGGTAATTAAAATCCATAAATTACTTGTGATGAAGTTGTAAAATGACTAGGAATAGATATTGATTACCAACTTAATTTCAGTTATTATATTAAAAATATATGTCGTAAAGCTTCTCAACAGTTGAATGTTTTAAAGCGCATTGGCTGTTTTCTTTCAAAATTAAATAAATTAACAATTTTTCATACTTTCATTTTGTCTAATTTTAATTTTTGTCCTTTGGCGTGGCATTTTTGCAATAAAAGTAATACCTCTAAATTAGAAAAAATCCAGGCGAGGGCTTTACGATTGATATACGAGGACTATGAGAGCACACATGATAAGTTATTAGAAAAAGCTAAAGTTCCATCTCTGAAAGTTAGAAGAATGCGTATCATGGCTATTGAATGTTTTAAGATTTTAAACAAACTTTCACCATCTTGTTTACATGATTTAGTTGTTTTTAAAGATTGTAAATATAATTTTAGATATTCCAATATTGTAGATATACCTAGGGTGCGAACATCTACCAACGGGAAGAATAGTTTTAAATATGCAGCAGCTGTTTTATGGAATGACCTACCTGATGATTTTAGAAAAATTTCCAATTTTAATCGGTTTAAGAATATTTTAAAATCTTGGAATGGAAATGTATGTACATGTTCAGTTTGTGCTGACTTTTAAATTTGCTTAAATTTCTACCATCTAGGTCATATCCAGTTTATATTTATTGTGCTGAATATAATCTGAATAATTGCAGTTATTCAACGACACATATTCAATCGGCTTACTTGTAAATAAATCAGATAAATAATTGACGCTGCTGTACGAGTGTCAGCTACATAGGCGACAATTGTGATTTTTAACAAAGAAAAGTGTTTATCTATTAAAATATAAGTAGAAAACGTACTTTCTGAAGATATGTTTTTTTCCTGTTATATCGTGGCTGTCAGATTTATTTGTGGAGAAAACCGAAGTACCCTGAGAAAACTACCGACCTGTCGCGAGTTACTGACCAACTTTATCACATAATGTTGTACCGCGTACACCTCGCCATGAACGGGGCTCGAATGCACAACGTTAGTGGCCATTGACAATGATTGCATAGGTAGTCGTAAATCTAACTACCATGCGATCACGACCACGACGGACCCTCTGAATATATATATTTTTCCTTTTTGCTCTTATTTGTGTATACAACCTGATTATACACATTTGATTAATTTCTAAGGATCTTCAATGTAGTCATGTTGATCTTTACACAATTGCACGCCACTATGTAGTTAAAACAATGTTGGTATGCATTAAATACAAATCAATCAATCAATGAATGGCTATGTATTGGTGTGTTAAGGGTATCGATTTGTCTACTGAATGTTTTAGAAATGTTCCGACTGTGTTATTTTCAAACAAAAAATTCTCTGGTATAAAAATCCTCATACAATCATTCTAATAAATGTCACCTATTCACGAATCTGATTAAAATTTATTGGTCATTAATCTGGGAGATTTCAATGGTGTAAAATTGTCAATTTGACGTCTGGAGATGTTTTGAAAAAACTTACTATTGTATAAATATCCTATGAGGTAGTAAATTAAAATGATAATTTTTATGTGAATTTTTTTTCTTTGTTTTTTTTTGTAAAACAGGATCATCGTGTCACTAGTACTTTAATGGCAATTGTTTAAGAAGATGAAAAGATGTGATGAAGTACCGTAATTCTTATTGCGATGACAGTTCACATATACGGTGTAGTGAATAAATAATTGCCAATCAATACTGAACAAAACACCACAGTACAGAAAGGGTTTGAAGATACCAAGAAGTAATCAGAAGACGTAAATCTAAGATACCAAGAGGTAATCAGAAGACGTAAATGTAAGATACCAAGAAGTAATCAGAAGACGTAAATCGAAGGACAGACAATGCAATGGTCAAAGGAAAAGGACAACATGACAAACAATAATCTACAAAACACTACACAGAAAACTAAAGATCGAGTAACACGAATCCCACTAAAACAGGGAGTGAACTCACCTTCTTCAGAACGGTTAACAGTTCTTGCGACACTAGTGACACCCGTCATATTACTGGTAAACGTACTGAACATCACTTGATACCGAAATCGTGTTGGACGCCAGTATGCGCAAATCAATACAAATAACAATAATAAAACATGAACTCCCCACACATCAAATGGACGTAAAAAACGAGCTAAATATCCTTTGTACGCGGAAATCGCAGCGGACATCACAATACGGAACTAAACACGGGAAAATTTGACAACTCGAACGACACGTGTAAAAAACGTGAGCGAACTCAGGTATGCAGCTCCTGATCCACTAGTGTCATTGCTTGAAAACTAATTCACTGTAAGCAATAAAACATCACATCATAGCACTGTCCTTATGGTAATAAGTTGTAGGAGGTATGGTTATGGTGTTTAACACCACTTTCATCCACAGTTCAGTTATATCGTGGCAGTCAGTGTTTTTGATGGGGGTAATCGGAGTACTCGGAGAAAACCACCGACAGGTCGCAAGCCACTGACGAAATTTGTCACATTATGGGAATAAAATGTAAAATACTGTCATAATATAAAACAATATTTAATAAATTATATAATACGATCAACAATAAACACTTATAATAAAATTAAAATAATAATAAAATATAATTAATTATAAAAATAATAGGAATAAAAATAAGAATAATACAATAAATAAATAATAATAATAATTAATAATAATAATAGTAAAAATAACGATAATAATTAATAATAATAATAATAATAATAGTAAAAATAACGATAATAATTAATAATAATAATAGTAAAAATAACGATAATAATTAATAATAATAATAGTAAAAATAACGATAATAATTAATAATAATAATAATAATAATAGTAAAAATAACGATAATAATTAATAATAATAGTAAAAATAACGATAATAATTAACAATAATAGTAATAGTAAAAATAACGATAATAATTAATAATAATAATAATAATAATAGTAAAAATAACGATAATAATAATAGTAAAAATAACGATAATAATTAATAATAATAATAGTAAAAATAATGATAATAATTAATAATAATAATAATAATAATAGTAAAAATAACGATAATAATTAATAATAATAATAATAATAGTAAAAATAACGATAATAATTAACAATAATAGTAATAGTAAAAATAACGATAATAATTAATAATAATAATAATAATGATAGTAAAAATAACGATAATAATTAATAATAATAATAATAATAGTAAAAATAACGATAATAATTAACAATAATAGTAATAGTAAAAATAACGATAATAATTAATAATACCAATGCTGCCAGAAGTTATACGGCTTATTACATGTTGTAAAATTAATGACCAGTATAAATATATAACAGTTTATTATATGGGATTTCTATTATGCGCATACCTATTTTGTTCAAGATAATTCAGCATTTTAATATTACGAATTATAATTTCAAAGAAGGATTTATATCAATTTTCTGTTTATTAATTTTTTCTGAATCTGATATTTCGAAAACCGCACAAACCATGGTGTAAACTGAACAAAACTGAAAATTATGTCTGTTATTAATGATTTTTTACAAATATCCATATGCATGTATGTCATAGAATGATTATTTGTTGGATTTTGATTGATTGATTTATGGTGTTTTACGCTACTTTCAACAATATTTCAATTATATCGTGGCTGTGAGTTTTATTGGTGGAGGAGACTGGAGTACACGGAGAAAACCACGATTGTTTAATGGATGCTTAACATTCAGCAGCAAATAGTTCATGCATATTCAGTAGGAGAAGATCAACAATAAATAAAATTATAAAGATAAGAGGGAGGAACTAGCTAAAGATAAGAGAGAGGAATTAGATAAAGATAAGAGAGAGGAATTAGATAAAGATAAGAGGGAGGAATTAGATAAAGATAAGAGGGAGGAATTAGATAAAGATAAGAGGGAGGAATTAGATAAAGAAAAGAAGGAGGAACTATATAAAGATAAGAGGGAGGAAATGGATAAAAATAAGGGGGAGGAATTAGATAAAGATAAGAGGGAGGAATTAGATAAAGATAAGAGGGAGGAACTAGATAAAGATAAGAGGGAGGAATTAGATAAAGATAAGAGGGAGATATTAGATAAAGATAAGAGGGAGGAATTAGATAAAGATAAGAGGGAGGAACTAGATAAAGATAAGAGGGAGGAATTAGATAAAAATAAGCGGGAGGAATTAGATAAAGATAAGAGGGAGGAATTAGATAAAGACAAGAGGGAGGAATTAGATAAAGACAAGAGGGAGGAATTAGATAAAGACAAGAGGGAGGAATTGGACGACTAAATTATAAAGATAAGAGGGAGGAATTAGATAAAGATAAGAGGGAGGAATTAGATAAAGAGAGGAGGGATGAATTTGATAAAGATAAAAGGGAGGAATTAGATAAAGATAAGAGAGAGGAATTAGATGATTAAATTATAAAGTTAAGAGGGAGGAATTGGACGACTAAATTATAAAGATAAGAGGGAGGAATTGGATAAAGATAAGAGGGAGGAATTAGATAAAGATAAGAGAGAGGAATTAGACCATTAAATTATAAAGATAAGAGGGAGGAATTGGACGACTAAATTATAAAGATAAGAGGGAGGAATTGGACGACTAAATTATAAAGATAAGAGGGAGGAATTGGACTACTAAATTATAAAGATAAGAGGGAGGAATTGGGCTACTAATTAATAAAGATAAGAGGGAGGAATTGGATTACTAAATTATAAAGATAAGAGGGAGGAATTGGACGACTAAATTATAAAGATACGAGGGAGGAATTGGACTACTAAATTATAAAGATACGAGGGAGGAATTGGATTACTAAATTATAAAGATAAGAGGGAGGAATTGGACTACTAATTTATAAAGATAAGAGGGAGGAATTGGACTACTAAATTATAAAGATAAGAGGGAGGAATTGGACGACTAAATTATAAAGATAAGAGGTAAGAATTGGACGATTAAATTATAAAGATAAGAGGGAGGAATTGGACTACTAATTTATAAAGATAAGAGGGAGGAATTGGATTACTAAATTATAAAGATAAGAGGGAGTAATTGGATTACTAAATTATAACGATAAGAGGGAGGAATTGGATTACTAAATTATAAAGATAAGAGGGAGGAATTGGACTACTAATTTATAAAGATAAGAGGGAGGAATTGGACGACTAAATTATAAAGATAAGAAGGAGGAATTGGACTACTAATTTATAAATATAAGAGGGAGGAATTGGACTACTAAATTATAAAGATAAGAGGGAGGAATTGGACGACTAAATTATAAAGATAAGAGGTAAGAATTGGACGATTAAATTATAAAGATAAGAGGGAGGAATTGGACTACTAATTTATAAAGATAAGAGGGAGGAATTGGATTACTAAATTATAAAGATAAGAGGGAGTAATTGGATTACTAAATTATAACGATAAGAGGGAGGAATTGGATTACTAAATTATAAAGATAAGAGGGAGGAATTGGACTACTAATTTATAAAGATAAGAGGGAGGAATTGGACGACTAAATTATAAAGATAAGAAGGAGGAATTGGACTACTAATTTATAAATATAAGAGGGAGGAATTGGACTACTAAATTATAAAGATAAGAGGGAGGAATCGGACTACTAATTTATAAAGATAAGAGGGAGGAATTGGACGACTAAATTATAAAGATAAGAGGGAGGAATTGGACGACTAAATTATAAAGATAAGAGGGAGGAATTGGACTACTAAATTATAAAGATAAGAGGGAGGAATTGGACTACTAATTTAAAAAGATAAGAGGGAGGAATTGGCCGACTAAATCATAAAGATAAGAGGGAGGAATTGGACGACTAAATTATAAAGATAAGAGGGAGGAATTGGCCGACTAAATTATAAAGATAAGAGGGAGGAATTGGACTACTAATTTATAAAGATAAGAGGGAGGAATAGGACGACTAAATTATAAAGATATGAGGGAGGAATTGGACTACTAATTTATAAAGATAAGAGGGAGGAATTGGACGACTAAATTATAAAGATAAGAGGGAGGAATTGGACTACTAATTTATAAAGATAAGAGGGAGGAATAGGACGACTAAATTATAAAGATATGAGGGAGGAATTGGACTACTAATTTATAAAGATAAGAGGGAGGAATTGGACGACTAAATTATAAAGATAAGAGGGAGGAATTGGACTACTAAATTATAAAGATAAGAAGGAGGAATTGAACTACTAAATTATAAAGATAAGAAGGAGGAATTGGACGATTAAATTATAAAGATAAGAGGGAGGAATGGGACGACTAAATTATAAAGATAAGAGGGAGGAATTGGACGACTAAATTATAAAGATAAGAGGGAGAAATTGGACGACTAAATTATAAAGATAAGAGGGAGGAATTGGACTACTAAATTATAAAGATAAGAGGGAGGAATAGGACGACTAAATTATAAAGATAAGAAGGAGGAATTGGACGACTAAATTATAAAGATAAGAGGGAGGAATTGGACTATTAAATTATAAAGATAAGAGGGAGGAATTGGAAGACTAAATTATAAAGATAAGAGGGAGGAATTGGACCAATAAATTATAAAGATAAGAAGGAGGAATTGGACGAATAAAATAATCAAGATAAGAGGGAGGAATAGGACGATTAAATTATAAAGATAAGAGGGAGGAATTAGATAAAGATAAGAGGGGGGAAATTGAAAAAGATAAGAGGGAGAAATTAGATAAGATAAGAGGAAGGAATTGGACAAAGATAAGAGGGAGGAATTGGACAAAGATAAGAGGGAGGAATTGGACGACTAAATTATAAAGATAAGAGGGAGGAATTGGACGACTAAATTATAAAGATAAGAGGGAGGAATTGGACGACTAAATTATAAAGATAAGAGGGAGGAATTAGATAAAGATAAGAGGGAGGAATTAGATAAGATAAGAGGAGGGAATTGGACAAAGATAAGAGGGGGGAATTGGACGACTAAATTATAAAGATAAGAGTTACTTCCCTTTGAATACGCTTAACCATACTGGAAAGTATAATTGCTTCCCTTTGAATATACACATTGAATTATCTCCCCCACTCTCATCGAACATACACACCGAATAAAGTTATTTCCCTTGGTTCATAAACTTTGATCTAACATATACCGATCTAATATTTAATTATCTAATTATAAATACTATTTTACCTATCTTTTATTTTTACTGTCACTAGGTATATTTATTGTATTTAATATTGATTGTATTTACTTTGATTGATTAAACAGATAAGAATGTTATGCATTCTTGCAAGAGTCTATTAAACCTGATATGTATTATCTAATTATAAATACCTATCTATTTACAATATACAATTTTGTTTGAACAGTTTATAGTTGAATTGTTTTGTCTTGACTAATGTTCCATTATAGATAATAATTAATAGGGTACTTCTTTTAAATATATCGGGTGTTTTATATTTACTGTCACGATAGGTATCTAATGAATTTAGTATTAATGTTTTTCAAAACGTTCAAGATCGTCTTGAAGTATTTATGGTTAGGGTTGGTATGTCTTTCAAGAATGAAATAAGGTTTGTGGCACTGTAATGATGGACAGGATAATAATTTTATCGCATTCGTATTATCTAATTATAAATACTTTGTTTGTTTACAATATGTAATTGTGTTTGAACAGGTGAATTGGTTTGTCTTGATCCATTATAGATAGAGGGTACAATATATCGGGTGTTTTATATTTACCGTATTACTATTACGACGTGAATATGCAATCGGTACCCATTCAAAAATTCAAAATGATAAGATTTTCAAAAAGTTTCAAAAGTTTTAAAGTTTTCATCAACTTTCAAAATTTCAACATTTAAGTATGGCTCCACGTAAGGATCATGCAAAACCTTATGTCATCAATTCTCTCAATATGTTGTTATATGACGTGTTTGAGTAAGAATAAATGTTTAAAAGACAAGTGTTTGTTTATGCTATTTTTGCTATTATACCCAAATTAAAATCAGATTGGTTACATTTTGTTTACTAACAAAGTATGTAAAAAGGTTAAATATCAGAACACATTATCTCCTGTGAACAGGCCATTTGTAATAAACCATATAGCACAATGAAAAATATAGGATCTCCTCTACAAAATATCAATTTTTTTCACGTGTAGCCTAGTGTCATTTTTTTGTTATTTTAGATTTAAATTAACCGCTCCAAATCACAATTCCAAGAACGATAACTCTTGTTGAACTTCAAAATGAATAACATTTTACTTATTTCAGGTTGTAAGCTAAACATTTGGAGTAAAAATCTTTAATTATCTATTTTTATCTTTATTTGGTTAAAATAGAAATAAATTTTGATGATGAAATTGATTAATTTAATATTTTTTCTGTTTTTTTTTTCATTCTGTCCGTATATTGTTATAACTTCCGGTTTTGCTCAAATATCACCTAAATGGACTGTTGTACTTTAAAATGATTGAGAAATTTTGTTGTTCCACATACAAAAAATAATATTTCACTTAGAAATTATCCTGGAGGTATAGAGCAAAAACTTTCTTCGGTAGTATAATCTCAACAAGATTAGTTGTGTTGTGTCAAAAATATTATGTCATTTGAGAACAGACTCCGTACTTTACTGGATTTATATAATTACCAACTTTGGAATATCGTCGTGATAGGAATGATATGATCCAAGTATACAGGGCCCTACATGGTATTGACGGCATCGATTGGATGAACTTTTTACATTGGTACCCTCAAATTCAGCAAGAGGTCACTCATTGAAACTTTTCAGGAAACAGTGCAGGACATCACAAAGATTATATTCATTTTCTATAAGAGTGATAGATCAGTAGAATAACCTATCTGACTCAATAGTTCCCTCAATATCTTTGAACGCTTTTAAGTCGGTTCTAAAGGAAGAGGACTGGAACCATTTCAAGTTCATAAATTCATGTTAATTTGCACACACATATAAAGTTGCTGTGATATATTTATTACACGACGAGAATCCAAATATATAAGAATATGAAGAGGGGTATATAGAAGCCATTGGGGCTTATTTTTCTACCCGAAGACAAAGGTACAAAGGTAGAGTAGGACTTTTTACAACGAATCTGTCTCTTACTGTAACGTCAGTATGCACATTACATCCTTACAAACTCGCGGTAGACTTTCGGTAAGAGTAAAAGTGGCACTTGTCATCAACATACAGGAAATTAAAGACATTTAGAGGACTATCTCCGTTCCATAGCCATATAATCTTGGAGGACTATGGTGTTTTACTACCGGTTGAAATGGTATGCTTACAATCGCTTTATTCTTATTATATATATATATATATATACATGATAAAGTTTTTAAAAGTAAATTTAAGTTAAATATACATAATAAAAATAATTTCTGAAAAAAATAGCAAATTTACAGAATTGGATTGACTACTGTATAATGTTTTGTTAATACAATTATATACAAAATAGAATGTTGGTGCTTAACGCCACTTTCAGCAATATTTCAGCTATATCAGAATATTTGGATGTGACAGAAAAGAAAATAAGGACATACTGTGATACAACAGTTACATTAACAGCTAGATAGCCATTCTTCATGAGTCTGTACAAAACTTTACATAGAAAAAGGATGGATGCTCAGCATTGTTGTGTACTTGTAAAAACCTATAACATTTTTTAAAATGCAAAAGTTAATGTTTATCAAAACTCAATACATCTTTTAATGTCTTGTAGGGATAAACACATCATTGCTAGGAAATCTTTTGAAATTGGAGATGGTATTTTATACACAGAAGATGATGTCAAGAAAATATGTCCAACTCCATTATCACCATCATCACTAGAACTCGTCGTTCATGAATCATTCATTTTGCCATCAAAGGAAGAAGGGATAATGTCAAATAAAAAAACAGAAAATGTAAATTAGGATATCATAGGAAATGAAATTGTGACTTCTGACCAACTAGTAAATGCAATGCAAGGCACATTTTCCTACACACAACCCAGATGTATTACAAATCGGTTTTATTTTGTAAAAAAGAGCAATAGGAAACTAGAGTTTAATGATACTGTTTTTGTGTCATTTGTCAGTATGAAAAGGAGGTGAGGAATTGCTACAAGGGGGGTGGACTGGTGGAGGCCATTTTTTTTTGCTAAATATAGCTTTAATTTATCAATAGTATATTTTCATTAAAAAAATCCTATTTTCTATATAATTTTTGTCAAAAGTAACTTGACACCCTGCACTCGTTTAGCTTCCTATTAACTAATTCAGATTGCATTTTTTTCAAGACTTTCTTTACCGTCTTGAAACCCAAAGAAACAAACAATAGAGTGAGCGATTGTTATTTAGCTCAAACCCAGCAATTTTCAACTATACCATGGCGAGAAAAAGTTAATTTTCAATGAGATGATGTCCGTTTAGTTGCATTTTTATAGTATTAGTTCACTGAAACAACAATCTGTGGATAGACATGTTGTCCCACTCAGACACAGTATCCTGATTCCGAGCCAACTGGTCTTTGTTCTTTCTTCTTAAAGCTGCGTGCCTAGCGCAGAAGCAACAAATACCAATTGTATGGTCTCTGGTTTAATTTACCAACATTAGGAGATGGGCATCTAGAATCAGCTTTTCAGATGACAGAACTTGTCAGAAGTTGTTGAAGATATTCTGTGAACTCTGAATAATGTGAATATTTTGTTCTAGACTGGCGAGACATAGGTATTACTGGCATTATTTATAGGAGCCATCTTTATACCTAGGACAACCAAACAAGCTTATGGCATTACTTTGACCTCATTTTTACAGTGTAGCGACCATGTAAATGTTTTTAATTTTAATTTTTGCATGAAAGGTCAATAATATTTGGTGTATATTTTCCTTACGTTGATCTGTTAACAAATCAGATTATCCTGTCGTGAAGAAAATTTCATGTGATGTTATTATAGAAAATATTTGTAATGAACAAGCTAGATGTCAGAAATGGAAAACAAACATGTACATGTTTCTATGAACAAATAGACTGATTACATTATAGGAATTGACAATGTTGAAAAGAGGGGTCATTTGCATAATATGATTTGAAAAAAAACAGGATACAACCCTCTGGCACATTGTGAAAAGTCATAAGATTATAAATCCCTGGCGTTCTTGAAATAAGCATGTAAATTTGGCCTGCTGCTCTTCAATCAATGGCAACTTTCTTAATCGTTTTTTTTAGGTTTATATTTTTAATATGAATTATAATGTAATCAGGACAAGCACCCCATATTTGTATTATAAATTTATAGTAAAATGTTACTACAACAAATCTTTAGTACAGTGTATCTAAAAAGTAACTTAAAATAATAGTACTAGAATTGTACAATAAATGTATAGTACTAGAATTGTATAATAAATGCATTGTACTAGAATTGTACAATAAATGTATCGTACTAGAATTGTACAATAAATGTATAGTACTAGAATTGTACAATAAATGTATAGTACTAGAATTGTACAATAAATGAATTTTATTTGATTGATTTGATTTTTGGTGTTTTAATGCCACTTTCAACAATATTTCAGCTATGTCATGGCAACCAGTTTTAGTGGTGGAGGAAGCCGGAGTACCCGGGGGGAACCACAGACCATGGGGAAGCAACTGGTAAACACTATCACTTGCGGCTGCGAATCGAGTGTACCTTTTTTGTAATTTACAAAGCCGGGCGCGAATCCATGCCATATTGGTGATACGCTTGTATATCCAGCAATCTAACTCATTAAGCCACCCGGGCCCCCTGTGTACAATAAATGTATAGTTCTAGAATTGTGCAATAAATGCATAGTACAATAAATATTCTAGTACCATAACTGTATACTACCTGAAATAATTTACAATTGGAAAATTAGCAGATTTGATTGAGAAATTAATGCTAGAAAACTATTTTTGTTGTGTTCGAATTGCAGATTTATCAAACTCTGTGTTTTTGTTTCCATGGAAACCATGGACATTACATTTGTATTGATATTTTCATTATTATCAGTTTAAGACTTGGAATTTAGCTATAAAATCAGTAATATGGAAATCTTTGTGACCAAAAGAAAATGTTTTTGAAATGTTTTATTTTTGTTTCCATGGCAACCATTCACATAATTTAAGGTTAAAAGTTTATGTAATAGTTAGTTTGGTTATAACTTATGTGAAAATGGTAATATCAGTAAATACAGTTTTAGAAAAAATAGAAATATTTTGTAAAAAATGTAGTTGTACCTATTTGCTAAAAAGATCAAAAGTATGGGACAAAAAACACTTTTTTTCTAAAAGAGGCTACAAACGATTATTTTTTTATATGTTTTAGACAAGTGTCTATTGAACAGATACAAACAAGCATCATTCACATAGAACCCTGTTCACAAGAGATAATAGATAATGAAAATCCTATTTTCTTACGGTTTTTTTGGAAGATGCGAAATGACGCTGTTTGGTTGCCATGGTAGCAATAATTGTTTTTCTTTCCATGGCAACCATGGACATTATTTAAATGTTTATTGTTATCGGTTTAAGACTTGGCATTTAGTTACAAAATCTGTAATATGGAAATCTTTGTGACCAAAAGAAAAATGTTATGATTTTAACATGATATGGAATGCATTTAAAATGTTTTATTTTTGTTTCCATGTCAACCATTCACATAATTTAAGGTTAAAAGTTTATTTAGTAGTTAGTTTGGTTATAGGTTATGTGAAAAAGATAATATCAGTAAATACATTTTAGAGAAGTTGAAATATGTTGTAAGAATGTAGTTATATAGTATTTGCTGAAAAACCAAAAGTATGGGACAAAAAACGTTTTTTTCCCAAAAATCTAAAAAGGACTACACATGATTATCTTTGATATGTTTTAGATCAGTGTCTATTGAGCGGATACAAACAAGCCTCATTTACCAACCACCCTCTTGACAGGAGATAATAGATAATGAAAATGCTGATTTTTTTGCGTTTTTTGAAGAGGCGAAATGAGGTTGTTTGGTTGCCATGGTAACAGTAATTGGCAAACTTGTACTTTCTGTTCATATACGTTAATTTGTAGAAGAAGTCTTCAACATCACTAGTATGTAATTCTATTATGAATTTTTTTTAAATATTTTTTGAGAAATCTGTGTGGCAAAAGTGCAAATTTAGTGATTTTAAGACTGAAATAAAAGGTGTTTTATGATGTAGTTGTTACCATAGCAACCAGGGTCAATACATGCGTAAAAGAACGCATTTTTATTTTTATGAGTTTTCTATCAGAATGCAACATATGAACCATACAAACTCCAGCTATCAATAAATCACACACTACATGATCCTTAGGTGGAGCCATACTTAAATAATAATATTGAAAAATGATAAAACCAATTTTAGCCTATTTTGTTGAATATACTGTTGAAAAGTTTGAAAAATTCCTTATTATTTAATAAAGCAGTTATTGACTTTTAATTTCAGTCTACTCGTGAGTAGACCTCGTTAAAAGTCAATATTTGTATAGTGTTGTGTTTTTGTTTTCTTTTTCTTCGTCTTGTGTACCCTATGTTGCCAGTTTCTCTGGATTGTCCATTTTTGATCGCCCATTCCGTATTATCTAACATTTATTATCCGTACTACCTATTATACTTGAGTGTTATCACGATATTATTGATGATTATATACATACATAGTCATAGATTATGGCACACACATATATCTTTAATTATGAATGTGAGGAAATATGAAGGAATACAAAATTAACAGTGAGATGTATTTTACTGACATGTTTTATTAGATATATGAACTACTGATATTTACAGTTCCTAAATAACGTATTTATAATTAGAACTAAGGTTTTCTTCCCGTAGGCATATGTGACCTTAGCCGATTTTGGCTATCCTGTTTATGTCTTTGCTTGTTTGTTTTTTTTGCTGTTGTTTTTTTTTTTTTGTTGTTGTTTGCTCCGAAAGACTTTATTTGCTTTTCAAATTCTCTTATTTTGAGCGTACCGAAAGGGTTATTACAGAAGCGCATTGTGCACACTGAATTAGAAGATATCGAAGTCGTTTTTATTGCAGCAAATGTGTATGTTGTATCCGACTTTTGACTTTATTGCTATGTCAAGATTTTTTTGTTTTTTACTGGTTTTGTTGTTGTTGAAATGATGGAATGATTTTCTGGAAATTAAAACAAACTGATTTTGTGAAAATGTATAAAGATAAGGAGATCAACAACAATGTCAAAGATATTTTTGTCAATGTGTGACATAAAAGTGTTTTTGACATTTACTTTCGTAGTTAAAATACTTCAGGGGACTCGTGGTTGTTGATGGAGATGGTACACGATAAATGTTCTGCCCTCCTCACTGGATTTAGTACTGCGTTGAGTACTATTTTACCTATTTTGTTCCAGTATTGTTATAAATACTGTTATAGTGACAGGCGGAACCTTTGAACCGTAATGCAAGCGAGAGATTTGGCGCCGTAAAATCTTATTCAACCCACCATTTCTTTAAAAATGCCTGTACCAAGTCAGGGTCATTACGGTTTTCCTAGTTTTCCGGTTGTTGACTGATTTTGTCTGTTTATGCACATGACTTTCCCTTTGGAAGATTGTTCGGAGTTCAGTAATTTTGCTATTACCTTTATTTCCAGATGCAAGAACTTGCTAGTTATAAAAAAAATATTTATATAATCTATCATTTATATTCAGCTTACAGATATTAAATTAAGATATTTCAGACAGATATTCAATAATATAGTAATTTCAAATCGTCTTCCAAATAAATCGTCTTCCTTACAACAACGTAATGATCTGCAAATGTTAATCTGGTAGATTGAGTAACATTGTAATAATATAGTTAATAGGTTTTTAAATGGAATTTGCTTTTGGCCATGTCTTCCCAGCTTATCCAGCAATTCAACTAATAATGAATCTTTTCGTTACATTTTAATGGCCACCGAATGCTATTCTGAGAAGGGCATGATGTTATAATTGGTACGACGGGAAAAAAAAAAAAAAAAAAAAATGTATCGGAAAGGAATCAATTTGAAATTACCGGAATTCATTTGGAAAGAGCCCATTGTCTTAAAGTATATCAACATATTAATGTACCAATCAGAAACTGTTATCTTAAATATAACTAACTCAACACTATGACGCCATACAAAATATGATAAGGATATTACCATCGTCAATAACACGTGTTTGATTGAATGGCAAGTGCATCATAACATTACTCAATCTTAATAATAAATGTGGATGTCACCAATCAAATCAATTCAGGTATGAAGTATAGCCTTACGTTCTGAATTCAGTGTTGTGATGTCCGTTACGATTTCCGCAAAAAAACGATGTTTGGTTAGTTTTTACCTCCAGTTGTTTGTAGGATGACGCATGTCTTATTTACGTTATTTGTGTTTGTTTACGTATAGTGGTGTCCAACGCATATTGTGTTGCGTTTTTCTTTTTTGTTTATTCGTCTTGTGTACCCTAGGTTATATCATTTATATTCAGGTTACAGATATTAAATTAAGATATCTCAAACAGATATTCAATAATATAGTAATTTCAAATACTCTTCCATATAAATCCTCTCAAGACATGTCTTTCTTACAACAAGGCAAAATGGACACTATTTGATTATTGATTGTTAATGATCTGTAAGTGTTAATCTGGTCGATTGAGTAACGTTGTAATAATATAGTTAGTTGATTTTTGAATGATTAGTTGTTTTTATTTTGTTGTATTGTGCCTAATGTTGCTTGGCTGACAGTTATGGAATATATATATAATATATATATATATATGTCAAAAATGACCACGGATATGTTTCACTTGTCGTAAACACTTCCCGGTCCTTTCCGCATTCATGACTTTTCACCGGATTTGTAACTAGATTAACACGACGGTTGCCACTAGGGGAACAGGAACCGCTTACCCTCGGTTTTTAGTGGGGTTCGTGTTCCTCAATCTTTAGTTTTATGTGTATGTTTTGTAGATAGTTGTCTGTTCTGTTGTAATTTTTCTTTTGACCATTGTGTTGTCTGTTCTTCGTCGATATACGGATTCTGATTACCCTTTTGGTATGTTCAAAATCTTCTTGCCCGTGTCTCTGAATTATCCATTATTGATTGCCCCTTCGATTTTCTTTTCTGATGGCAATCTTTTATTTAATATAAAATCAAATCTCCATATTGGATTCTATTGCGTTGAAAGGAGAATTGACGTCTGTGAAAAATACAAATCAAATAAAGCATTTTATGTGGATATTCTTTTTCAGGTAGGAGATGAAAGGACACTAGTTTGAATTAAGGGGGGGGGAATCATTTACGCGACCAATTCCATTATTTGGTTTGAAGATCATGTTTCCTGCTATTTGGGTTCATCCCCCGGTTGTTAGTGTGGCTCATGTTGCTCGATCTTTAGTTTCCTATGTAATGTTTTGCAGATCATTGTTTGTTCTTTTTCTTTTGGCCATTGTATTGTTTGTCCTTCTCCGATTACGGCTTCTAATTACCCCGTTTAATATACTATCATACATTCAGTCCAGTCGAGTACTCTCTAAGGAGAACAAAGAGTAATGATATCTATGAGCCTTTAGTATAAGGAACAGCAACAAAGAAATCCCTAAAAGATTCATATGTGGATGCCAAAGAGTCACCGCTATTGTGTTTTAGCAAACAATAATTTATAAGACGATTTTGTCTACGCTTTAGAGAGAAAGTATGGTTGGACAATAATAGCCTTTGCAAGTTTATTTCGCACGTAGCTTATACAAGGTAATTTGTATTTTGCACATAGCTTATTCGGTGTATCTTTTGTACATAGGTTATACAGTGTATATATTTTGCACATAGCTATTAGTCCCCAAGGGTATCATCCACCCATTAATCAGTGTTTCCCCAAGAGTATCATCCACCCAGTAGTCAGTGTTTCCCCAAGGGCATCATCCACCCAGTAGTCAGTGTTTCCCCAAGGGTATCATCCACCCAGTAGTCAGTGTTTCCCCAAGGGTATCATCCACCCAGTAGTCAGTGTTTTCCCAAGGGTATCATCCACCCAGTAGTCAGTGTTTCCCCAAGGGTATCATCCACCCAGTAGTCAGTGTTTCCCCAAGGGTATCATCCACCCAGTAGTCAGTGTTTCCCCAAGGGTATCATCCACCCAGTAGTCAGTGTTTCCCCAAGGGTATCATCCACCCAGTAGTCAGTGTTTCCCCAAGGGTATCATCCACCCAGTAGTCAGTGTTTCCCCAAGGGTATCATCCACCCAGTAGTCAGTGTTTCCCCAAGGTTATCATCCACCCAGTAGTCAGTGTTTCCCCAAGGGTATCATCCACCCAGTAGTCAGTGTTTCCCCAAGGGTATCATCCACCCAGTAGTCAGTGTTTCCCCAAGGGTATCATCCACCCAGTAGTCAGTGTTTCCCCAAGGGTATCATCCACCCAGTAGTCAGTGTTTCCCCAAGGGTATCATCCACCCAGTAGTCAGTGTTTCCCCAAGGGTATCATCCACCCAGTAGTCAGTGTTTCCCCAAGGGTATCATCCACCCAGTAGTCAGTGTTTCCCCAAGGGTATCATCCACCCAGTAGTCAGTGTTTCCCCAAGGGTATCATCCACCCAGTAGTCAGTGTTTCCCCAAGGGTATCATCCACCCAGTAGTCAGTGTTTCCCCAAGGGTATCATCCACCCAGTAGTCAGTGTTTCCCCAAGGGTATCATCCACCCAGTAATCAGTGTTTCCCCAAGGGTATCATCCACCCAGTAGTCAGTGTTTCCCCAAGGGTATCATCCACCCAGTAGTCAGTGTTTCCCCAAGGGTATCATCCACCCAGTAGTCAGTGTTTCCCCAAGGGTATCATCCACCCAGTAGTCAGTGTTTCCCCAAGGGTATCATCCACCCAGTAGTCAGTGTTTCCCCAAGGGTATCATCCACCCAGTAGTCAGTATTTCCCCAAGGGTATCATCCACCCAGTAGTCAGTGTTTCCCCAAGGGTATCATCCACCCAGTAGTCAGTGTTTCCCCAAGGGTATCATCCACCCAGTAGTCAGTGTTTCCCCAAGGGTATCATCCACCCAGTAGTCAGTGTTTCCCCAAGGGTATCATCCACCCAGTAGTCAGTGTTTCCCCAAGGGTATCATCCACCCAGTAGTCAGTGTTTCCCCAAGGGTATCATCCACCCAGTAGTCAGTGTTTCCCCAAGGGTATCATCCACCCAGTAGTCAGTGTTTCACCAAGGGTATCATCCACCCAGTAGTCAGTGTTTCCCCAAGGGTATCATCCACCCAGTAGTCAGTGTTTCCCCAAGGGTATCATCCACCCAGTAGTCAGTGTTTCACCAAGGGTATCATCCACCCAGTAGTCAGTGTTTCACCAAGGGTATCATCCACCCAGTAGTCAGTGTTTCCCCAATGGTATCATCCACCCAGTAGTCAGTGTTTCCCCAAGGGTATCATCCACCCAGTAGTCAGTGTTTCCCCAAGGGTATCATCCACCCAGTAGTCAGTGTTTCTCCAAGGGTATCATCCACCCAGTAGTCAGTGTTTCCCCAATGGTATCATCCACCCAGTAGTCAGTGTTTCCCCAATGGTATCATCCACCCAGTAGTCAGTGTTTCACCAAGGGTATCATCCACCCAGTAGTCAGTGTTTCCCTAAGGGTATCATCCACCCAGTAGTCAGTGTTTCACCAAGGGTATCATCCACCCAGTAGTCAGTGTTTCCCCAATGGTATCATCCACCCAGTAGTCAGTGTTTCCCCAATGGTATCATCCACCCAGTAGTCAGTGTTTCACCAAGGGTATCATCCACCCAGTAGTCAGTGTTTCCCCAAGGGTATCATCCACCCAGTAGTCAGTGTTTCCCCAAGGGTAGCATCCACCCAGTAGTCAGTGTTTCCCCAAGTGTATCATCCACCCAGTAGTCAGTGTATCATCCACCCAGTAGTCAGTGTTTCACCAAGGGTATCATCCACCCAGTAGTCAGTGTTTCCCCAAGGGTATCATCCACCCAGTAGTCAGTGTTTCCCCAAGGGTAGCATCCACCCAGTAGTCAGTGTTTCCCCAAGTGTATCATCCACCCAGTAGTCAGTGTTTCCCCAAGTGTATCATCCACCCAGTAGTCAGTGTATCCCCAAGTGTATCATCCACCCAGTAGTCAGTGTTTCCCCAAGGGTAGCATCCACCCAGTAGTCAGTGTTTCCCCAAGTGTATCATCCACCCAGTAGTCAGTGTATCCCCAAGTGTATCATCCACCCAGTAGTCAGTGTTTCCCCAAGGGTATCATCCACCCAGTAGTCAGTGTTTCCCCAAGGGTATCATCCACCCAGTAGTCAGTATTTCCCCAAGGGTATCATCCACCCAGTAGTCAGTGTTTCCCCAAGGGTATCATCCACCCAGTAGTCAGTGTTTCCCCAAGGGTATCATCCACCCAGTAGTCAGTGTTTCCCCAAGGGTATCATCCACCCAGTAGTCAGTGTTTCCCCAAGGGTAGCATCCACCCAGTAGTCAGTGTTTCCCCAAGTGTATCATCCACCCAGTAGTCAGTGTTTCCCCAAGTGTATCATCCACCCAGTAGTCAGTGTATCCCCAAGTGTATCATCCACCCAGTAGTCAGTGTTTCCCCAAGGGTAGCATCCACCCAGTAGTCAGTGTTTCCCCAAGTGTATCATCCACCCAGTAGTCAGTGTATCCCCAAGTGTATCATCCACCCAGTAGTCAGTGTTTCCCCAAGGGTATCATCCACCCAGTAGTCAGTGTTTCCCCAAGGGTATCATCCACCCAGTAGTCAGTATTTCCCCAAGGGTATCATCCACCCAGTAGTCAGTGTTTCCCCAAGGGTATCATCCACCCAGTAGTCAGTGTTTCCCCAAGGGTATCATCCACTCAGTAGTCAGTGTTTCCCCAAGGGTATCATCCACCCAGTAGTCAGTGTTTCCCCAAGGGTATCATCCACCCAGTAGTCAGTGTTTCCCCAAGGGTATCATCCACCCAGTAGTCAGTGTTTCCCCAAGGGTATCATCCACCCAGTAGTCAGTGTTTCCCCAAGGGTATCATCCACCCAGTAGTCAGTGTTTCACCAAGGGTATCATCCACCCAGTAGTCAGTGTTTCCCCAAGGGTATCATCCACCCAGTAGTCAGTGTTTCCCCAAGGGTATCATCCACCCAGTAGTCAGTGTTTCACCAAGGGTATCATCCACCCAGTAGTCAGTGTTTCACCAAGGGTATCATCCACCCAGTAGTCAGTGTTTCCCCAATGGTATCATCCACCCAGTAGTCAGTGTTTCCCCAAGGGTATCATCCACCCAGTAGTCAGTGTTTCCCCAAGGGTATCATCCACCCAGTAGTCAGTGTTTCCCCAAGGGTATCATCCACCCAGTAGTCAGTGTTTCCCCAATGGTATCATCCACCCAGTAGTCAGTGTTTCCCCAATGGTATCATCCACCCAGTAGTCAGTGTTTCACCAAGGGTATCATCCACCCAGTAGTCAGTGTTTCCCCAAGGGTATCATCCACCCAGTAGTCAGTGTTTCCCCAATGGTATCATCCACCCAGTAGTCAGTGTTTCACCAAGGGTATCATCCACCCAGTAGTCAGTGTTTCCCCAATGGTATCATCCACCCAGTAGTCAGTGTTTCACCAAGGGTATCATCCACCTAGTAGTCAGTGTTTCCCCAAGGGTATCATCCACCCAGTAGTCAGTGTTTCCCCAAGGGTAGCATCCACCCAGTAGTCAGTGTTTCCCCAAGTGTATCATCCACCCAGTAGTCAGTGTATCCCCAAGTGTATCATCCACCCAGTAGTCAGTGTTTCACCAAGGGTATCATCCACCCAGTAGTCAGTGTTTCGGCACTGACATGGTTTATTGGATATATTTATCATTAAAATGTACAGTTCATATATAATGTCAATAACTCGCATTTGTCCGAATCGTCATAAGCAATATCATCAATAATTTGATCATTAATTGAATTCCGGAGTGGGGGGGGGGGGGGGGGGGGGGTATACAATAATAACCTTTGTTAGATTTGATTAACATCTTCATTATTTTCCAATACATTTTGGGGTTTGAAGAGTTATTTAATAAAAAGTTGTCTAAATTATTTTCAAATTTCTCCTTTGCTATTTGTTTCATATTATTTACCTTATTTCTTTGTTTTTTATATTTAATAATGTTGTTTTCGTTTTGAGATTTTAATAATTTTTTTCCTTAGCCAGTCACGTATGCGGATTTCTATTCGTATTTCGTTACTGAACCATTGTATATATATATATATATATATATATGTGGTTTAGCTCGTTGTTTGCTGTAATGGTCAAGATTGCTATATATGTCATGCAGAGAAAGCCAATGTAATGACTATGCTCGTGTTTTAGTTTGAGTGATTGTTGTTTTGATGTGTGATTGTTGCTTAACACCAAATAAGCAATGATTCATTTATATTATGGCGAGGACAAATTACTTTCGATGTGATGATGACGTTCTCTTTGTATTAGACAAACACACTTAAATGAATTGTCATGTGCTAACTCACTGACACAACATTCCGCTGGTTCAAATGACACTGACACTTTATGGGATTACTACTTTTTGCTAAGCGGTGTAGATGGAGTTTAATCAAATCCACAATAATTTTGATGTCCTAGCTATAGTGATTCTACCCAAACATAATAATAGTAAATATTACACAAAGATCTAATCATATGTACCATATATATATAATCATAAAAACTGATTATATAGATACAAGGGTTCCTAGTTATTAAGTTGAAGTAAGCACTTAGAAAATTTTACGGTAGCCACAATGACTTGGTTAACCGTTACGAGTATCTGTGTCACAAATGACCACGGAAATGTTCCGTTTGTCGTAATCACAATAATGCTGTATCGAGTATACCTCGCTATGAACGGGGTTCGAACTCACAACTTTAGTGGTGATATGAAATGAAACTACCATACGATCATGCCCACGACGGCCCTCGACTAAATGGAAGACGATAGGTTTACTACATGTACAAAGAATATATCCAAAAAAAAAATGGAAAGGGTAAGGAATGTTCCCCTGCATCGTGCCAATAACGAACACTCTTGCCAAACAGTTTCTCTGTTATTACTTTCTTAAAGAATGCTGTTGCCGAAAATGAGCATGTCCTTGTCACATGCTATTATGGTGGCTTCTTGCATATTAAATTGGACCCGCACACCCAATACGACATTGTTCTAGCCCCAATTGAAGGCAACTAGATCCTATTTTAATTCCTCGTTGTTAATTATAGTCGAACATTCTTTTTAACCATATCAATAAAATAATTACCTGTGATATAAGGAGGCGGGGAGCCTGTTGTAACATGGGAAAGAGCTTGGATAAACGACATCCCATAGCTCCATGTCATAGGATTGGTTGTCCACGTCGTCGGATTGTACCATGGATTTGTTGGTGTTTTGTAAGCTGCGTACCAAAGATTTCCAGTCAAACAACATACAACGATTACAATCGCAGTAGCCAGACCCCATGGTCAAGACCTAGCATTGATTCCTACTATTAGATATAAAACAACTAGAATAATCATTAGTACAAGCGCTCCATTAACCGTAAAAGCTCCACTTCGGGTTCTTATTCCAAAGAACGAAAATTGTGACAGAAAAAACAACATAACATTGGTTGGAATGGTAAAAAAGTGAACAAATTTAGGGAGAAATCCCTGTTGGAAGATATCAAATGTGTACATTTGACAAAGGAGACCAAAGAACTTCCACTGAACACTTGGAACAATCAATCACCAATTCAGGAATCTCTGAAAGCAGTTACCAGGTATCATATCATTTCCCTGCTCTTTTTCTTCTCGTTCATCCTGGTTCGCAAGAGGTTCTGGTGTGATATCACAAAGCAGTTGGTTAACAACGTATGTTGTTTGGATATCTTGAACGCCATTTTTGCTAAGTTGTTGTTGTAAGGTATTTGTTACCTCATCACGAATGGCATCCGTGAAAAATGCTTCGGAATATAGGAAAAATTGCTTAGTCCATTGATACGTCTATAAATATTTGCTTTATTAAAGACAGCAACAGGATCTCTAAGATTTACAATATCCTGGGCATACTGTTTTATGCTGCTTTCAAAGTCATTTGTATTAACTGGTTCCGGACATTCTAGATGAAGTGTGAATTTCTCGACGCTTGCAAGCTCGTTATCTCCAATGACGTTCTATGGATAAACAATAAGGATAGTTAATACAAATAATGCATATAGCACAGGGGCTAGGGTTTTGGTGTTTAATGCATTTGTTCAACAATGGTTCAGTTATATCGTGGCGGTCAGTTTTATTGATGCAAGAAACCGGAGTATTCATATAGTAAAATACAAAATAAACAAAAGTCATCAACATTTTCTGCTGAATCAAATCGTAGATATCAAATTGATTGCACACGGTACGCTTCAGGAATAACCTTCATCAGGTACGATCAAAACCAAAATATTTGAAAGCCAAGTGATTTAAAAGTCTTTGGGAGCAAGAAAAGCAAATGGCCTAAAGATGATAGCTAAAATCGGCTAAAACCACCTATGTCTGAGGGAGAAGAACATTAGTTGTATAAATGTCCTCCAAATCTACTTCTCGTTTGATATCTACGTTTTTATTATACACCTTGGCACTTAATCTAGGTCATATGTTTTAAACCCCCAAAGTTCCTATTGGGTTTAATTCTCTTGTCACAAAATATTGTTCTCGATATTAACATTTGTGATGTAATTAATCTAGTATCCTAAAAACATGGTTTATATATCCAGTCAAACCTGCTAATGTGGTCACCTCTGTTAAGCAGTCACCTGAATTAAAAGGTCACCTTTTTCTTCTCCCGCCATAGAAAATTTCAACTAAATTGAACCTCTTTTATAAAAGAGGTCACCTTGTCTTAAAAGGCCACTTTTTCTTTGTCCCAAAAGTGACCTCTTAATACAGGTTTGACTGTAGCTATATTGTGACAAGTTATACGATGGCGATGTAAATTCACAACTGAATCAAAATGGTCAACCAATGATAATAGCAGATACCAATACGAGTCGAAGAACTGAATGGCGACAATAATTCTACATGTATGTCATGGCGTTGAAAAACATATTAAATGATATTATAAAAAAATACGTAGATATCAAATTTAGTGCGCATGACGCGTTTCTGGAATAACCTTCATCAGGTACGCTCATAAGCGAACGATTGGAAAGCCAAATTCCCATTTTAATTCACCTATGTCTGAGGGAGGAGAACCTTAGTTTTATTAACAATTACATTATTTCGGAACTGTAAATTTCAGTAATAAGTATATGTAATACCGGTAAACCATGTCAGTTCAAGGCACTGACTACTGGGCGGATGATACCCTCGAGGCCTAATAGTCCACCAGCAGATATTTCGTCTCAGTGATAGTAATACAAAGTAGATCATATCCTTACGATCTTCCTGTAATCCTAAGCAGCCGCGAATTCTGTCCTATATAGCCATTATCAGCACCACACTACAATAAACAAAGAACGTTAATTAAAACTGTATTAACCTATAAACTATATTTTCTTACTCCACACCAGAGAGGCAAGTACATCCGTATTCCATGTGATTCCAATGAATGAATTTCGATCGATACCATTATGTATATCAATAACAATTTATCCATAGAACTTAAATTGCCTACAAGCCTATAAAAAATAAATAAGTGGTTGATCAACAATTTGTTGGACGAATATAACAGGTACATGAATAACTTTGATTTCCTTTAGGGGCTGTCGTGGTCGTGATCGTATGGTAGTTGGATTTACGACTACCTATGCGATTAGTGTTTATCACCACTAACGTTGTGATTTCGAATCCCGCTCAGGAGAGGTGTACTCGATGCAACATTATGTGATAAAATTGTTCAGTGACTTGCGGCAGGTCGGTCGGTGGTTTTCTTCGGGTACTTCGGTTTCCTCTACCAAAAAAACTAACCCCCACGATATAACTGAAATATTGTTGAAAGTGGCGTTGGGCACCCTAACCCTAACCCTAACCCTTGATTTCGTTTGTTTCGCTCAAAGCTGTACAAGTATTATTTCTACGGTGACAAAGAAAATTATAGTTATTCGGATTCCTTGTGGAATATGTCAGTTGAGTTGTAGTCATCACTTACTTATTATCAGGCATTTTCCAAAAACCACATCCCCGAGGAGAGAAGACCGTGATAGAGAAATAAGACTAACATTCGCCATTGATACGACAACGGGTTGTGTCAGACGAGTCAAATTAACAAGTCGTCCTTTGGACAGGATGGACATGACTGCCTTGTGTTTGTTTGAGGAATATCATGCTCTGTGGAAGTAAAATATCAATGAAGCAGCTCATAATAGGGTAAGGGCCGTCGTATTCGTGACCGTATAGAAGTAGGATTTACAACTACCTGTGTAATCAGTGCATATCACCACTAATGTTGTGAGTGAGAACCCCGTTCATGTCGAGGTGTACTCAATGCAATATTATGTGATGAAGTTTGTCAGTGACTTGCGACAGGTCGGTGTTTTTGTTCTCCAGGTACTCCGGTTTCCTCCATCAATAAAACTGACCGCCACGATATAAATGAAATGTTGTAGTTGAAAGTGGCGTTAAACACCATACCCCATACCAAGCCAAACATAGTAGGGTAATAGCTCACTGAGAGGGGTCGCAAAGCAATAATTTCCGATCCTGTCAGTTATCGCTTATTTTATTTGCAGTACTATAATATCATACCAGTGCCACGTTTCACGGGGGTGGGAAATGATTGACCGTAAATTCTTTCCTCAAAATAACGGTACAAAAAAATTGTTCTTTGAATATGATACTAACAACAGTTACTCGGAAAGCTGGGTGTGAATATTTGTGGCAAAGGTTCAGGTCCATACATGACGCTAACTGTAGTTTAGAAAGGGCTTTTGAGGTTTGACAGTCAACAGACATTTCTACCGTATTTACTTACATGATTTATTGTGTTTAAACCTCGTCATGAATAAATACTCGTTCTGCCAGTTTATTCGTTGATAATAAACAATAATATATCAATCGATGGAAAACCACAGGATTCTTTAAGCCAGAGACAGGAATCTCCAACATTGTTTTGTTACACGACTAGAGGATAAATGCATTGATGCATATTGCCATCGAAGCCGCATCGGTGGCTTAATGGTTAGCGTGCTCGCTTCGAATGCGGTAGATCATAGGTTCGAGCCCCGGTCGGGTCAAGCCAAAGACTATTAAATTGGTATTTGTTGCTTCTCCATTACGCATGCAGCATTAAGGAGAAAGAGGAAAGACTGGTTGGCTCGGAATCGGAATAATGTGTCCGAGTGGAGCGACATGTCTACCCGTGGTCTGTTGTTTTAGTGAGCTAGCATCCCACTCAGCGTGTTGGTCTAATATAAAGCGGATCACATCATCATCTCATTGAAAATTAACTCATCATGACATATCTGAAAAATTGCTGAATTGGAGTTAAGCAACACTCACTCACTCACTCATATTGTCATCGAACTGTGAATGTTTGACAGTGTCGAGGAAATCCAAATCACGATTATCAGATACTAGTACTAACATTGGTTCACCATCTCTCAGTATCCGTATCAGATATAAAAAATAAATAAACATGTGCTGCTTTTAATAAGAAAAGAATTAAGCCATTGTATTTAATAATTTGTCTAATCAGATCATTACCTTATTTTTCAATTCTTCACTACAGATAAATTTCATAAACAAATTAGAGTTATTTCCCTTACATTATTAGTTTTACTTATTTATGAATTGAATGCATTTTTTTGTAGCTTTATTGACGTGTAAAAGCGTGGCCTGAAGCACATTTTGCATGAAGCGCGCGCAATAATCAGTAAGGGGGGGGGGGGGGTCAAAAGATTTGAAGTAGTTGAAAGAGGGGCTGGGGCCTAAAAATTTAAACACAACTTAAAACGTGGGGAGGGGGGTCAGATATGCTTGCTCATTCCAAATTTACATTTTATCGCCCCCCCCCCCCCCTCCTCCCCTGGAGATAAATAACGACCGGTCCCTAGCACAATTAAAATTCACAACGAAAAATTCAGCTATATTAAATGTTGGTGTGATTTAAATGTAATTATAAGAATTGAATGCATTTTTTTTTCAGTTTTATAGGCGTGTAAAAGTATGGTCCATGTATGAAGTAAACAAAAGGGGAGAAAACATCATCTTTCTATTAGCTGTCAACTTTTTGATAAATCAATAAAACCCATATTATGAGATCTGGGGTTTCGGCAATAATGACATTTTGGAAAAGGTACATTTGAAATGTTGCAAAATTATTCTTCATCTAAAAGCCTAAACTCGAAGCTGCATGATATCCGGAGAGCTTAGTCGTTATCGTATATACATAGACATAACACTTAGAAATATCTCGTACTGGGCAAAATTGATAACTGGAATGGATATTAAACTGCCTACTCCTTCTTACAGGTTAATTTATTCATCACAAAATAATAATTGTCAATTTTCATGTGTAAAATATGTAGCGAGTATGTATGTTAAATGAATGTGGTCTTTCATATGTATGGCTGAATCAGTATTTCATAAGTGATCACTGGCTTTAAAACTCTGTTAAAACATTTACTTTTTATCGCTTTAGACTGCATAATGTCGAATACGGATGATGGAACAAATACCTAAGGAACTCAGAATTTGTCATGTATGTAACACAGATGTTCCATTACCTATTGAAATGTGATTATTTCAATGGAAAAAGAAAAACTTGTATAGATGAAAAATATTTTTAAAATTATACTATTCTAAAATTTGGTGAAATAAAAACATAGATATCAAATTTAGTGAGAACAACGCGTTTCTAGAATAACCCTCATCAGGTACGCTCAAATTAGAAAGATTGGTAAGCCAAATACGTCTGGTGAGTAATAAAACCAAAAGGCCTAAACAGGATGGACAATATCGACTAAGGCCACATATGCCTGGGAGAGGAGACCCTTAATTTTATTAATAATTACATAATTTAGGAACTAAACATGTAAATGTCAGTAATAAATCTCTCTCTCTCTCTCTCTGTCTCTCATTAACATTATACATAGCCCTGTTGCTATGTATAGTTGTACTTTAATTTGTTATCTGTATACCATTGCATAGACAACGGTTACAAGAAATAACGATATTTATATATATATACAAAAATAATACTGAGTGAGTGATTGGTTGTTGCTTAACGCCAAATGAGTATTTTTTTTAGCTCATCTTGCCAAATGCAATGTGAGCTTTTGCCATTACTTGAAGTCTGTCGTCTGTCGTCCGTTAACTTTTCACATTTTAATCTTCTCCTCTGAAATCCCTCAGCCAAATGAACTGAAACTTGGTAGGAAGCATCTATGGAAGGTCATTTATAAAGATTGCTCATTTTGTCCCGATCCATTAAAAACATGGCCGCCACAGGCAATTATTGTTTATTAATTGCCGATATTTTAAAATCTTCTCCTCTGAAACCGCTTAAACAAATGAACCGAAACTTGGTAGGAAGAATCTACAGCAGGTCCTCTATAAATAATGCTCATTTCGTCGCGATCTGCTAACAAACATGGCCGCCACAGGCCATTCTTGTTTTTGATTGGTTGATTTCTAGAAAACCTTCTCCTCTGAAACTGCTTTTCCAAATGAACTGACATTTGGTAGGTAGAATCTATGGAAGGTCCTCTGCAAAGAATATGCATTTTCTCCCGATACATTAACAAACATGGCCGCCACAGGCAATTCTTGTTTCTGATTGGCCGATTTTTTTTAATTTTCTCCTCTGAAACCGCTTCGTCAAATGAACCAAAGCTTGGTAGGACGCATCTATGGATGGTTCTCTATAAAGAATGCTCATTTCGTCCCGATCCGTTAACAAATATGGCCGCCACAGGCCATTCTTGTTTCTGATTGGATGATTTCTAAAAAATATTCGCCTCTGAAACCGCCTGGTCAAATGAATCAAAACTTGGTAGGAAGCATCCTTGGAAGGTCCTCCATAAAGATTGCTCATTTAGTTCCGATCCGTTAACAAACATGGCCGCCACAGGCCATTTTTGTTCTTGATTGGTTGATTTCTAAAAAATCTTCCCCTCTGAAACCACTTTCCCAAATGAACTGAAATTTGGTAGGAAGCATCTATTGAAGGTCCTCTATACTTATTGGTCATTTTGTCCCGATCCGTTAACAAACATGGCCGCCACAGGCCATTCTTGTTTCTGATTTCTTGATTTCTAAAAAATCTTCTCCTCTGAAACCGTTTTCCCAAATGAACTGAAATTTGGTAGAGAGCATATATGAAAGGTCCTCTATAAAGATTGCTCATTTCGTCTTGATTCGTTTGCAAACATGGCTGCCAGAGGCAATTCTTGTTTCAGATTGGTCGATTTCTAAAAATCTTCTTCCCTGAAACTGCTGAGCCAATTGAACCAAAACTTGGTAGGAAGCATATATGGAAGATCCTATATAAATATTACTAATTTCATTCCGATCTGTTAGCAAACATGGCTGCCATAGGCAATTCTTATTTCTGGTTGGTTGATTTCTAAAAATCTTCTTCTCTGAAACTGCTTGGGCAAATGAACCGAATCGTGGTGGGAAACACCTATGGAAGGCTCTGTGTTAAGTTTCCTCAAAGCAGAATGAAAGGTGAGCGGCATAGGCCCAGCCCACTGAGCCTCTAGTGTTGTTGTTCAACTAAATTATGGCTAGAACAAGTTACATTCGATGAGATGATAATAATGTACAGTTTGTACAATCCCAACAGCTTAATTAGATTTCCATAGTGCTAGCTCCCTGAAACAACAGTCCGCGGGTAATCTTGTCGCTCCACCCAGTCTCATCATCACCATCAACATCCGAGGAACACTTGAAAGAAAATCCCTTGTACTCATGAATAGTTCACATCTAACTCTAATTGGATCCATTGCGTTTTCATTATGGGAATTATTTGCACTTGTATTACATTCTGATGGGTTAGACAATTATTTTCCGTTACTTTTATGCTTTAAGAAGATATTGAAGATACCAAAGGGGTAATCAGAATCCGTAAATCTACAGACAACACAATGGCAAAAAGAAAAGAACAAACAACGATCTACAAAACATTACACATGATAAAACTAAAGATCGAGTAATACGAACCCCATTAAAAATCGCGAGTGAACACAGGTGCTCCGGAAGTGTAGGCAGTTCCTGCTTCACTAGTGTCATCCGTCGTGTTACTCTAGTTACAAATTGGGTAATAAGTCATGAATGAGGAAGGACCAGAACGTATTTCCTTGGACATTATTAGATTTATATAGTAAAGACGATATGTGTATCAAATATTTTTGATATTTGTATGTTGCTATCACAACTTCTAAATACGCGATCAGTCATGGGACAATCGCATAGGTGATGTAACGGTTAGCGTCATCGCCCCGAGTATGGTAGATCGTGGGTTCGAGCCCCGATCGGGGAAAACCAAAATACTATAAAATTTGTATTTGCTGCTTCTCCGCTAAGCACACAACATTGGGTACACAAGACGAAGACAGACAAAGCAAAAACCACAACAGGATATGTGTTGAACACCACTATACGCAAACAAACACAAATAATGTCAATAAGACATGAGCCCTACTAAAAACAACTGGAGGTAAAGTGAACCGAACATCGCTTTTAAGCGAAAATCGCAACGGACATCACAATACGAAACTAAAAACGTAGGAACACACACTAGGACAGCGCAAAGAACTAAAAAGATGAGCAACATGGAAACCACCAAAAACTGGAGTGAACTCGTGTTCTCTTGAAGGTTAAATCATGTGACATGAATTAACAAATCACTTTTTTTAATAGCAAAATATAATATGGTATCCCAAAAATCATTGCCTTCATTACGACACTACACTTGCATTAAACATATTTTTATTTACATAATATTAAAGCAAAATTACATCAGGCACATGTTATTACAACATAATATAAAAACCCCTTCTCTACAATGTATGCAACATGCATTAAGATTACAGCAACATAAATATATATATATGTAATGATATAATAATAATAGATTGAATTTATGATAGTTAGAATACAATGTAATAGGATAAAAAGACACGATTTGGAAAACAAATCTATATAAAAACCTGCTGAAGTCAATCACAGCAGTGGATGTGTTGTTCTAGTCATGAATTACACAAAAGACGTTAACATTTTGCTCCTCGCTCAAATTATCTTACCATAAGGTTAGGGTTATGCTGTCTAATGTCACTTTCAACAATATTGCAGCTATATGGTGGTGGTCAGCTTTATTGCTGGAGGAAACCGGAGTACCCGGAGAAATCCACCGACCTGCCGCAAGTCAATGACAAACTTCATCACATAATGTTGTATCGAGTACACCTTACCTTGAGCTGGATTCGACCTCACAACGCTAGTGGTGATAGGCACTGATTACACAGGTAGTTATAAATCCAACTACTATACGATGACGACCACGACGATCCCTATTTGTTTTTACTATACACAATAGGTTCTATTGAAATATCCTTAAAAATTTTAAGCATTATAAAACGAATTATGTATAATTTTGCTCATAGTTATTACCAATGGACTAATTCTTGGTATGTTATGATAGATTGTTGTTCTGTCTTTTTGCTTAGTTTGTCTTCCTTTTTGTTTATTTATTCATCTTCATACACATCACGTTATCCTTTACTTTTGTTTTGTTTATTTATTCATCTTCATACAGATCACATGTACCATTTACTTTCGTTTTGTTTATTTATTCATCTTCATACAGATCACGTGTATCATTTACTTTCGTTTTATTTATTCATTCATCTTCATACAGATCACGTGTATCGTTTATTTTCGTTTTGTTTATTTATTCATCTTCATATAGATCACGTTTATCCTTTACTTTCGCTTCGTCTATTTATTCATCTTCATACAGATCACGTGTATCATTTTCTTTCGTTTTGCTTATTTATTCATCTTCATACAGATCACGTGTATCATTTACTTTCGCTTTGTTTATTTATTCATCTTCAGGTGTAATACCACTAAACATGGGTACCAGTCGAAAAGAGTGTATGAGAAAGTTGTACGTAAACACCAAATGGATTCCTACATTATTGGATATAAAATAAACCCTATTAAATACTGCAAAATACTGAATGTCAGCAGAAACCTACTGATTTTAGGATAATTTTAAGCCCATATTTGATGTCCTTGTAGTTTAAAATACAAAAATTGATTGCATTGGAAGGAAACCACCTGAATTCGTGTTAAATCGAAAGTGAAAGTAGGATTTTTGACGGTATACATCTTCGGACTGTCTCGTTTTTCTTATATGCCATTAAATGTATGTTGATTTTCGGAGTTAAGCTTCCAATTATGTACCCCTTCCATGAGATATGGGTGTCGCCTAGATTAAACTTAAGATGAATCCTGTATGAAAGTTCAAAAAGATTTTTATTTAACATAGAAGGCTATGGAGAATTCTGTTTGTGGTATTACTCCTTTTAGGTAAAAATCAAGAAATTTAATTTTGATTGTACCATGCTCAAAATGGCTTTGGACAGTCACAACAGACCCAGTTTGACCTTTTCCACATCAAAATGTTACAAAATACATCAAGGTGTCATGTTACGGCTTCAATATGAATATTATGCAATATTTTGGAAAATTTTCGCCATACACTAGATGCACATGCATAGAGGGTATTGAAAAATAATTTTATGCTTATTTATTACTTTACAATTATTGAGAATGGTAGATTTAATGTGTTTTTGTAGCTAAAGGGCAGATGATGTTGAAAAAGATTGCTAAAATTAAGAATTTTAACAATTTCATGTTGCAGCATTTAGTCGACTTCCAATACGGTCTATGGTGATAGCATTTTTGAACATTTTAAAATGTACATATGAAACAATATAAGGCTGTAGAAAGCAGCTTTATTTCAGAATTATGTACTTAAAACCAGTTAATTTTAGTGATCCCAGGAAAATTGCATTTGTCACTGGACATTTACTGTTAATTTTTCAAATTGTCAAAGTGGATTTTATATTTTAGAGTATAAATTGACTGTAAGTGTACATTTGTGCATCCGACTAACAAGAAATATAACAAAAGTTGTCAAGAAACATACATTTATTGAGTTTTGAAGAAAATTACAGTTACAGGTCATAAGAAATAACAGAAACCTGAAAATTAACAATCATAATTTTACAAATTTGGGGAGTTTGAAGTAATTTTCCCTTAATATCTAGGTATTAGGTCTTACTTAATGTCTTGCAATGCATAATTAATGGGAACATAGCATGACTTAACATAACTTAGCATAATGTGAGATGATTTCTATGAGGCCATGAAAAGGGGGGTTATGTTCATATTAATTAGATGTTAAATGCACAAATGAAACATATATACATGTCATGAGTTCCTTATTGTGTTGCACATCAGCTTTATACTTGTGATTTATTAAGATAAAAAGTCATTGCTATGTTATTTCATAATCTGAACTCAACAGCTGAAAAATCAGATTTGTTCATCAAAAGCTTCATGGAGGTATCTTTGTATATAGACATTAATTCTTGCAAATATTGGACTGCCATATAACTGATATAGTTTTCTTGACTGGCTATTGATATAGGAATATAAATAAGGCCAAGAAAAGTTTTGAGAAAAAGTTTGTATTGCTCCTAGATGTAATACCACTAAACATGGGTACCAGTCGAAAAGGATGTATGAGAAAGTTGTACGTAAACACCAAATGGATTCCTACATTGTTGGATAAAACATAAACCCTATTAGATACTGCAAAATACTGAATGTCAGCAGAAACCTACAGATTTTAGGATAATTGTAAGCTCATTTTTGATGTCCTTGTAGTTTAAAATAAAAAAAATGATTGCATTGCAAGGAAACCACCTGAATTTGTTTTAAATCCAAAGTGAAAGTCGGATATTTGACGGTAGACATCTTCGGACTGTCTCTTTTTTCCTGTATGCCATTAAATGTATGTTGATTTTCGGTGTTAAGCTTCCAATTAGGTACCCATTCCATGAGAAATGGGTGTCGCTTAGATTAAACTTAAGATGAATCCTGTATTAAAGCTCAAATAGACTTTATTCAACATAGACGCAATGGAGAATTCTTTAGTGGTATTGTTCCTTCATACAGATCACTTGTATCATTTACTTTCGTTTTATTTATTTATTCATCTTCATACAGATCACGTGTGTCATTTACTTTCGCTTTTTTTTTTGTATTTTGCGCATGCAATTATGATTACGCAATCCCAACCTTTTTAATTGTTAAAATGCCTGTGTAAATCCAGGAAAGTTAGCGATCATATCTGCGTGTCATCGAAATAACAATTATGCCTCTTTCTACGGTTTTTCGGTTGGATTTTGGAACTGTTCCGACAGTGTGGTATTTTGTTTTTTATACATTTTTTCACGCTATCGTTAAAGAAAAATATGTTTGTATGCTTCTATTTATTTCTACATTTTAGACAACAACGACCATACAGTTTTTGACGAATTGATTTCAATCGCAAACACAGAATAATTGGATTAAAAGCATACAACATAAGATGTAGATGACAAACGAACCATTTAACAATGACAAATATTTCCGCGTCATCTAGGCATGCGTAATACATAGAAATGTTCAAACCAATCAACCCAATGTAAACAATAGCGAAGAAAATGATAACAGTTGAGGCTAGTTTAGACTGATTGTGTTGAGAAGTAGACTGTAAATAAGATGATGCTATCTTCTTACGAACCACAGATGTTAACACTGTCAGGAAAAACAGGATAGCACTAACTCCCAACAATGTTAGTTTATACAAAACAGGAGGGCTAATAAAACCTTCGAATACTTGTGTATCACAAGGGGTCATTTCAAATACAACAAAGGCTATTTCAAAGAGAAGACAAGAAATATATGTAAATATAATAACTCGACGCACATGTTTTGCACTTAGAATGGAATGAGCTTTTAAAGGAGAGATTGTTAAAAACATTCTTTGCAAAGCTAGGAAGCACAGATGGTATAGGATCATCTTTTCAGCAAATTCTCCATAAATGTTTCTTAATCTACAAAACAAAACCTTATCACCAGTCAACATATTCACCATTACTGTTATTTCACATAAAAAGTATGTGTGAACAACGACAATAACTGCATTTATTATAGAAATAATAGATAAACTTTTTAGAGTCACAAAGGTTGGTGAATTGAGTGATTTATCGAATAATGTTATACACAGAATCAAGCTGTTCCCAAATAAAATCATCAGACACAAGATGGCTGACATAATCCAGGATATATATACCGCGGTGTCATTTAAATTGATACGCCCTTGGTTTGTACAAGTATACAAATGCTGTTGGTCTTTTTTCCGTTTAGTTGGTTGTCTCTTATTTGGCGGTTTTGCAAAAGTAAGGTTCTTTAAAATCATTTCTGCAAAGTCACGAATATCAGAATTAATGCTATTGTCCAATTGTCCTGATACAGCAAACTTCTTAGAATCAGTACCATTGGACAGCTGTTGTGCTAAGTCAAGCATCGTAGAATTAGTATCTGTTCTGTCAGTCATGATCAAAACAGTATTATTGTTCCATCCAATTAGTATCGCCTCAACATGCATGTGCATTCCTAAAGTAAGAATGGAAAACAGTGGCAAAGCTGTACAAAAGCTCCAATTGCCAATCTAAAAAAGAAATGTTTAAATGTGTGCCCCGAATTAAATTACTACGGAGCCCGTTTACTGACATGGAAATATATTTTCTATGTCGTAAGCGAAAAACAATTCTGATGTCAATAAAGCGGGCTCCGTAAATTACATACATTATGCGAGAGAACGAACTAAAAAACTTATATGAACAATTCACTAAGTAAGCGATAATTTTATATATATATATAGAAGCAAATTAATGCTAGAAGAATAAACCCTAGCACTAGGGTGTATATATATATATATATATATATATATATATATATATATATATATATATATTTATCGCTTACGTAGTGAATTGTTCGTATAAGTTTTTTAGTTCGTTCTCTCGCATAATTTGAATGTATTGACTTTCTAATCTTTTAATATAATGAGGAGATCCACGCATTAGTTAATTGTAAATTTGGTAGTGCACTATGTTAAATAAACGTCAGAGAAAACCGAGAGTTACTGGCAACATTGCCCACAAAACAAGACATAGAACGAAGACAAACAAAACACACAAAAAACACACAGAAAGCTAAAAAGATGAGCAAAAATCACAAATACCGAGGTGAAGCCAGGTGCTCGCGAAGGGTAGGCCAGGAACGTATGTGGTCATTTATTTGGGTGTTTAAGGTGTATCAATATTGCCTCTTGATCTATGATGTATCCATTGCATGCTACAACTGTTTCGGCAGTGTGGTATTTTATGCTTTTCATTTTACTGTTGCCTTAGACAATATTCGCCAAGTTGTATGATATTTAATTTGACTGGTGTCACGAGTGGAGCAGGACCCGCTAACCTTTCCGTAGAACCTTAGTTCACCCATGGTTAATTGGGGTTCGTGTTGCTCAATCTTTAGTTTTCTGTGTATTGGTTTGTATATCATTGTTTGTCCTTTTATCTTATGGCCATTGCATTGCCTGTCAGTCTTCGATTTGTGGCATTAGGTTGCCCCTTTGTACCTTCAAGCGTTTCTTCTTGATATCAGTTTGTCATTTCTTTTCAATTGACCCCCGTAATATGCTGAGCCTAATATTTATGTGCTTAACAGAAATAAATAGGATGAAATAAGGGTAATAACAAAATTACCGAACTCCGAACAATCTTACAAAGGGAAAGTCAAAACTCATAATTATATAAACAGACAAAATCAGTCAACAACCGGAAAACTGTGAAAACCGTAATGACCCTAACTTGGTACAGACATGTCTAAAGAAATGGTGGGTTGAATCAGATTTTAAAGCGCCAAACCTCACACTTTCATTACGGCTCAAAGGTTCCGGCTGTCACTATAACAGTATTTATGACAATACTGGAACAAAACAGGCAAAGTAGTTGTCAAAGCAGTACCAAATTCATTGAAGTAAATGTCAAAGACACTTTTACGTCACACATTGATATATGATATACTTGATATATGATATATGATATACTTGTCTAAATCCACGTGTCACATAGAAAAAGGTGGTGGACCAACATGTATTCAGAACACAAGTAAATATATCACTGAAAAAAGATTTATCTATTTCTGAAACGAATCTCCAAAAAGTCACTTTCCTTTCCTAAAAAATCTCTAACTAATGACACCAAAGGTTTTTTTTTATGTCAATTGATAAATTATTACAAGGCTGATTTTCTCTCTCTACAACATATGTTGCCAAAGTGTGAGCTGATTTGTTACTTTATCAAAACTAAAAAATATATTTTGAATTGCGTCTGCTTCCATCAACCAATTTGCCTTAGTTCTAATCACACCTTCACATTTTTTTTCAACGTGCATTTTTCCAAAAACCTTAGCAAAAACTAAGGTTCTCCTCCCTTAGGCATAGGTGACCTTAGCCGATTTTGGCTATCCTGTTTAGGCCCTTTGGATGTATTGCTCCCAAATGTTTAAATAATTAGGATTTCCAATCATTCGATGTTGACCGTACCTGATGAAGATTATTCCAGAAACGCGTCGTGCGCTTTATATTTGATATCTACGTTCTAATTTCAATAAATAAGGCTCCCATCTATTGTAATAAGTGATTGTTGACAGGCTTCCGAGTTTTCTTTTTACTTAAGCTTTAATTTCTTTTATTGTGTATATGAATATTTGATTCCATTTCCAAATTTTCATTTCTATGATGGTTAATATATACATATTCTTGCTCTGTTATTGTTTATGTAAATTTACTTGAGATATGCTATCCAGTAGAAGCAATCTGTTAATTTTATATAAAGAGCGTCTTCCTCTTTTCAGCTTACGCTTGTCTGTCTCAAGCAAGATATATTAATGACCACCTTTCAATCCATAATTTATATCAATTGTTCGAGCTATGATAGAAAGACATACATTCCTCACCCATTGGATAAAGTAGTCCGTTAATTTAGTTGAAAAAGATTTTTCTATCTTATCCCGGCTCCTGGGTAGGACAAGCTACACGCCCTTATTCCATCAAAATAGTTTTCCATTGTTGAATTAAACTGTCGATTTATAGATATGCATCCGTGTCTTGGCAGTATTCTATATGTATTTCGCAATACAATACAATGTATTTTATAAATATATTATATATATGCTACTACAACAGCGATAAATACCTGTTAAAATTATTTACGTTAGTTACTAACAAGGGAGAGCACTCTATATTTTCTCAAATTCACGATAGAAAGAGATGAGAAAAAGAGTCAAGCACCGTAAAAGCTGCAGGATTTTTCTTAATTGTAGAATCTACCACAAATTGTTAACTTTATTATTTGTAACCCTTTTAAAGTAGTAAAATTAAAATCTTGTTTTATTTTATTACGTGGCATTTTTGGTCCTGTGATGCGGTTCGCAAATTAATGCACCAAACTACACACAAAAAAAACAATCATTGATACGGTAGAAAGCGGTGAGAAAAAGAGTCAAAAACCGTGAAAGGTGCAAGATAGTAAAATCTGTGACACCCTCGGGTAAGATTTAAATCGTATCCGACTCGGAGAAGCCTCGTCCGATACGATTTAAATCTTACCCTCGGGTTTCACAGATTTTACAATCTTCCACCTCTCCTGGTGTTAGACACTATATATCTAATTTCCACGACGCGTTTCTGAAACAGAAACCTTCATCAGGTACGCCCAAAGTCGACAGATTAAAAGGCCAGATAATTTAGAAGCCTTTAGGAGCACGAAAACCAAAAGCAGAAAATGTCTAAACGAGATAGACAAAAATTTGCGAAGGTCAACTACGACTGCGAGAGAGAACCCAAGTTTTAATAATAATCATATTATTTTGGAACTATTAATTTGATTAATAAATATATCGCATAATAAAAACGGAATTGTCTAATTTAGTGGGCGAGACGCGTTTCTGGAATAACTTTCATCAGGTACGCTCAAATTCAAAAGATAGGAAAGCCAAATAAATAAAAACGTTTGAGAGCAGGAATACCAAGGGATCTAAACATCTAAACAGAATAGGCAAGAGCCGCTAAGCTACAGGAGAACCTGAGTTTGAAGATACCAAAGGGGCAATCATAATCCGTATATCGCAGAAGAACAGACAACACAATGGCCAAAAGAAAAAGTACAAAAGGAAAAACAGCGATCCACAAAACATACACATCAAACTAAAGATCGAGTAACACGAAGCCCACTCGAAACCGGGGGTGAACTCAGGTGCTCCGAAAGGGTAAGCAGTTCCTGCTCCACTAGTGGTACCCGTCGTGTTAATATAGTTACAAACCCGGAAACCTGAGTTTTTATAATAATTACATTACTTAAGAACTGTAAATTTCAATGATAAATATATATCATAAACCATGTCAGTGTCGACACACTACTTTGCGATGATATTCTTGGGGACTAATAATCTACCAGCAGAGGTATCGATCCAGTGATTGTAAGAAAAACGTAGATATCTAGCCACGCATTTCTTTATCATTTTTGTAGATTTTGTGTTGTCCTATTATGTGTCTTTACATTCTAAGCTCCGTGCCGTCATATCCGTTACGACTTCCACATAAAACACGTGTTCGGTGTGTCTTTACCTCCAGTTGTTTGTTCTTTTTCTTTTGGCCATTGTGTTGTCTATTCTTCTTCGATATATGAATTTTCATTACCCCTTTAGTATCTTCAAACTCTTCTCATTTTGTATTTACATTATTTGTGTTTGCTTGCGCATAGTGGTGTCCAACATATATTTTGTGTGTTTTTTGTTTGGTCTGTTTTCGTCTTGTGTCTTGTACACTGTGTACCCAATGCTGCCAGTGTCTCTGGATTGTCCATCCTTGATTGCCCCTTTGGTTTTCTCTACCATTTATCGGAAATAGCTCCAATGGTTTCCGCTGTAGAAAGGGTTTTTGTTTTGGATTTCTTCGTCTTGTGTACCATATGTTGCAGTTTCTTTTGATTGCTCATTTTTAACTGCCCCTTCGATATTCTCTAATCTTTATTTGTCCCATAATTGTGTATCGAGTAAACCTTACCATGACCCACACGGAATTAAATATATCTACTAATGCAAATGTAAACATCAATCTTATATTCATTAGTTTTGTTATACTTACTTGTGTATGATCTGCTGGAATTAGAGTGTCATTCTGAGAGGAAACAACACTGATACCCAATAAAATGCCATTAAGTTCCATTGGTTTTATTGGTTTTGAAGCTACCTACAGAACGATATATAATTGAGGTATTAAACATTAATAATTATGCTGTTAGGGTTTGAAATATTTTCAGAAGGGCTATATTCCATCATCCATGGGCCGTCGTGATCATGATGGTATGGTAGTTGGATATATAGCTACACGTGTAACCAGTGCCTATCACCACTAACGTTGTCAGTTCGAATCCCGCTCAAGAGAGGTGTACTCAATACAATAGTATGTGATAAATTTTGCTAGTGACTTCCAACTGGTCGGGGGTTTTCTCTGTGTACTTCGGTTTCCTTCACCAATAACGCTGACCGCCCCGATATAAATAAAACTTTGCTGAAAGTGTCATTAAGCACAATAAACCAACTAAGCCATCCATCACCCATTATTCATATTGTAGACACAATTACACACATGGTAACAGTATTGCTCGGTATTGCATTTTCTCATATTGCTACATATAATTAAACATGTGACCTTCCATGGGAATTGAAATATGGTCACACAAGACAGTTGTTTCCTTATTACAGGTTTAATCAATTTGACATGCACTGTGAATGGAAATAAAGTTAAAATTAAGGCCACATAATACAAGTTACTGCTATATAGAGTGGTCACTAAAGGACCATAGTACAATATAAAAGCATCACATACATTGTTTAAGCTAAAACAACGTTTTCTTCTCTATCCGTTTTTGGAATATGTTTTAAAGCGCATATACAGACTGACAGACACTTGAAATGGGGCATGACTTGAGTGCAGATGACCTTTCAAGAAAACATGAACAACCATAATCATAGAGCGGAATGAAACACAGATGTGGCGTCTAAAATCTTTATCGTAGACTCAATCTACGTTTTTATTGCCCGAGTTCACTCCCGTTTTTTTGTGTTATTCGTGTTAATCGATTTTTAGTTTTATTTGTATGTTTTGTGGATCATTGCTTGTCATTTTCTACTTTTTCTTTTGGCCATTGTGTTGTCTGTTCTTCTTCGATTTACGGATTATGATTACCCTTTGGTATCTTCAAACCCTTCTCTCATTAACGAAATGCAGCAATTTTGCCAAACCTTTAGTTTTTTCAACAATTTATTACGTCATATATACCACATTACAAAGTAAACCACCAACAGATAACATTTGCTACATCAGTGTTTTAACGTAAAGATAAAGAATACCGAAGGGGCAATGAAAATGGACAATCCAGAGAACCTGAAAACATAAGGAACACAAAACTGACAATATGTGTAATACTCCGCTTTGCAGAAGCAAACACAAATAACGTTAATAAGACACGAGCTCTCCTACAAACAACTGAAGGTTAAGACGAAGCGAACATCGTTTTATGCGGAATTCGTAACGGACATCACAACACGAAATTCATGCTAATGTTTACCTAGTTTAGGTGTATTTTCTTATGGATTGTATGATTGATTTGGGGGGGGGGGGGGAATTTCAACAAATTATTGGCATGCAAATGGAAATACATGTGCACTATGCGGCAGAGTTTATCTGAGTTTTCAAAGATAAGCTTATTGATCATACATATTGGTGATGGTTTGCTTTTATCACTTTTGCCATTGCCCTTTGTTAATCCAGACAGATACAACTGTTTCCCTATTGTTCATCGTATGAACTGTGTACAATGAAAGGTCAATTTTCGGATAATAAAAAAGGGTCGTCATATTTTTCATTAGGTTCGTGCTGCCCAATCATCATTTTTCCATGTAGTGTTTTAACCATTCATTGTATTGTCTGTCAATACAAATAAACGTTAGAGAAAACCGATGGGACAATCAAGAATGGACAATCTAGAGATAAATGCAACATTGGGCACTAGACACAGAACAAAGACAAACAAAGCAAAACAAAAGCACAAAACAAATACAAAAAACAAGCAAAACAAAAAAACAAAATATACCAAAGCAAAACACTGAAAACTAAGAGGATGAGCAGCACAAACCTTACAAAAAACGGAGGTGAACCATGTGGTCGCGAAGAAAAAGCATGTCCTGCTTTCTTAAAGACGACTGTATTATTCATCTAGCCAAGTTGTGTTGGACACCCCTATACTTAAATAAATATAAATAAGTACAAAATATTATCATTAATTAATTTGGGTAAATCTTACCTGTCTGTGTTAACTTTCTTACATAAAATTCCGACTAAGAAGTAAAAACTTGCCTTTTTATAAGGGAATCCTAAGTCAGCTATTAGTCTGGTATATTTCCTCTCACCTCATTCGTTGGGTTATATTATATCATTAAAAATATAAATGTACTGGATCATGTATTAGAGGTTTCCTTATACAATCGATATATGCTTTGAAAATTATCAATGACGACAATTCTTTCTTATAGCAGAAAAGATGTACTTTAAATTATTTGGCTTTCCAATATTTTGATATTGAGCGTATCTGATGAAGGTTATTCCAGAAACGCGTTGTGCGCACTAAATTTGATATCCACGTTTTTGTTTTTTTGTTTTTTGTTTTTTGTTTGTTTGTTTATTAAAGGCATATAGGCTGTCAGAATTGATTTTTTTTTATATTAAAAGTTGCCAATATTCGATGTTTTATACTAATTGCAGTTGAAAATTTTCAGGAAATACGTCGTTGTTTGATTTTCTTACATCCCGTAAAGAATTCACTGTTGACCCGCGCATATTCATACGACCTGACAGTGAATTCATTCGGGAAAGCGTTTGCTCATGTGCGAAATTGATTGTGGACGAAGAAGCACATGGCACACTGAATCGAATTGTGGAATTGAATAAATCATTGACGGATTCTATACGAAAACGACACAAAAAGGAGGATTCAGCTTTGTGTAAAAATTAAAAAAAGATGTTATTCCGATCTACTCCATTTTTCAACACGTAAGCATAATTTTTTTTTTCTCGGCCGAATCATATTTTATCAGTAGAATTGCATCGTATTTTGGTATATATTCTTTTTTTTTTTCAGGAGAAAACCCTAGGTGATATCACTTTCAAATTAGAAACTAAAATAATGAACTTCATATAAATATAATCAAGCCAACTCTAGTGTTGTCAATAATATGCAATACAATTTGTTTAAAATTTTCCCTTTATCGGGCATATCACGTATTTTCGATTTTAAGTGTCATTCTTACTAAATACCATAATGGCATTATATAATAATATGAAACCGGCACAGCCATGAAAGCTCGCGCATCTGAAAATTATCTGGCAATTTCACGCTCATCCAGTGCATGAAAAAGTGTGGAGATTTTTTGAGCCGAGATATTGGGGACGACTTTTTCTTCGGCCCGAATCTAGTCTCATTCAATCGAGTTGTCGTTCCTTACGAAATCTCGATAGTTAGCTTCTGCGTAGAAACAAAAATTCTTGTCAGCATGTCAGAAGAGATTTAATAAATTAGAAAATATCAATATATGTAAAACAAGCTAACAAAATGACTTTTATTTCACACGGGTTCCGGGTTTCAGTGGTATCGGACGTACGAGAGAGGGTACGAGACTTCAGGATAACCTTTGCGCTTTATGCTAAGAAAATCGTCATTAGTTGAGTGTGTTAGTGTGTTACACGGAACGTGTTTATAAAGCGTCGAAAAAAAATTATTCGTCAAAAAATCCAAAGTACACATTTAATACCATAAAGAGCTCGCTGACGCTGGCATATTAACTGATTACCCCGGGATCCAATTTCATATATATATTTCTTAAATTATATTAATTCTAACCAATATTTACCTGTGCATGCTTTCTTGTTATTCATAGCAGTTATCAGTGTCCGGTAAACTTCGGAAAAGAAGCCGATTTATAATTAGGTGTGTTAATGGCGATTTCACCAACAGACATTCGAATTCTTTTCACTAGTTACGACATTGTAGCATATTTTTAAACCTTGCTTCTTGTTCAGAACATTTTATTAGTATAAAACATCGAATATTGGAAACTTTTAATATAAACAAAAAAATCATTTCTGACAGAGTGTTTGTACGTGACATTATTACATTCGTGTCTTTGTGATTCAAATTTCCAATTGACAAGTTATCTTTATATGATGATTTCAACTCTCAACAAAATAACAACGCAATTTCAAAAAGCGTAAACATACATTTACTTCTGAACATGATTGTGAAGTTCTGGGAGACCTTGAGTGACTTTGAGATGAACATTTCCATTATATCTCTAGGTATTTTGGTTAATTATGTTAATATCTAAGACGCGATGTCTAAGATTAGTTAGGTGGCTCAATGAGCTAGGTAGTTGGATTACCTAACAACTCATACAAGCCTATCACCAATACAGCGTGGATTCGCTCCCGTCTTTGTAAATTACAATAAAGGGTGCACTCGATTCGCAGCCACAAGTGATAAAGCTTACCAGTTGCTTGCCCATGGTATGTGGTTCTCTCCGAGTACTCCGGCTTCTTCCACCACAAAAACTGGTCGCCATGATGAAGCTGAAATATTACTGAATGTGGCGTTAAACACAATAAATCACATCAAATCAAATCTAAGATGAGGTGATAATACTGAATTCACTGTTGATACAGTTGAAAGTAAGGGTGGTTGACTTGTATGTTAAATCAGTATCAGTAGGTATGTAGGTCCTTTGTCTAATTTGTGGTAAATGGCAGGCGTTTTTGTCGTCTCGTGCGGTAGTTCGAGCCCAGTATTGATATCTGCTGTTTCTCCGGTAGGCAAGCGGTATCTAGGAGTAAGAGCAAATACTTATGGTCTCGGAATCAGGACAACATGTCTGAGTGGAATGACATGTTTATCCATGCACTGTTGGATCAGTGAGCCAGCAAGATAAGAATCAAACTTGGCATGTTTTTTCTAGCTGACTCCACCATTATCATCTTATCGAAAGTAATCCATTCTCGCCTAAATTATGTTGGTACTTGTGACCGCGATATTTTGTTTCTATTTTATTTAGACGCAGTTCTTCATGTTGCTTTTCACGACAACTTCAAATACAATACAAAATAAAAAGATGCCCAATAGATATGCGCTACTGTATACCTGTAAGGGGCACCGTACTAATTTACCTGTAGATTATTATTGTTCAATTATCCAATTTACTAGTGGAGCAGAAATTGCTTACCCTTCCGGAGCACTTGAGTTCACCCTCAGTTTTTAGTGTTATTCGTGTTAATCGATCTCTAGTTTTATTTGTATGTTTTGTAGATCATTGTTTGTCATTTTGTCCTTTTTCTTTTGGCCATTGTGTTGTCTGTTCTTCTTCGATTTACGGATTCTGATTACCACTTTGGTATCTTCAAACTCTACTTAGCTCGTGCATGTTTTTACGAAGATATATAAGGTCTACCACAGGGAGAGGTGTAAGATAGAACAATCTGTGACACCCAAGGGTAACATTTAAATCGTATCGGACGAGGCTTGTCCGAGTCGGATACGATTTAACTCTTACCCGAGGGTGTCACAGATTTTACTATCTTGCACCTTTCACGGTGTTTGACTCTTTTTCTCACTCCTTTCTACCGTGTCAATGTTTGTTTACTTTTTGCTGTAGTTTGGCGCATTAATTTGCGGACCGCATCACAGAACCAAAATGCTACGTAATAAAATAAAACAAGATTTTCATTTTACTACTTTAAAGGGGTTCAAAATAATAAAGTTAACAACTTGTGATAGATTCTACAATAAAAAATCTTGCACCTTTTACGATGTTTGATTCTTTTTCTCATCTCTTTCTATCGTGTCAATATTTGTTTACGTTGAGAAAATATAGAGTGCTCTCCCTTGTTAGTAACTAACGTGAATAAAGAAAACATTACCTCCCTTCGATCAGCATCACATTTAACCTTTTTACGGGTATTTATCGCTGTTGTAGTAGCATTTATATTATATTTATAGAATACATTGTATTTTATTGTGATATACATTTAAAATACCGCCAAGACACGGATGCATATCCATAAATCGATAATTTAAGTCAACACTGGAAAACAATTTTGCGGGAATAAGGGCGTGTAGCTTGTCTTACCCAGGAGCCGGGGTAAGTTAGGAAAATCTTTTTCACCTGAATTAACGGACTACTTCATCCAAGGGTTGAGAAATAAAGGATCTAACACCGGTAAGAGGGCAAGACGGAAAAATCTCAGACACCCAAGGCAAAGATTTCTGGTCTCCAGCGAGGCTCCGCCGAGTTGGAGACCAATATAAATCTTTCCCTTGTGTGTCTGAGATTTTTCCTTCTTGCCCTCTTACCGGTGTTTGATTCTTTTTCTCACTAATATTTTATTGAAAGTACAGTATTTTCCTTCATGAGACACCCCATACATGAAATATGACGTAACACATATTTTGACGTCATTGAAGAATGACGTCAAAGGTATGGAAAATGACATCTAGAAATACGAAAAAATGAAAATAAAAGACACAAATATATTTAATACGGTTGGATTCTATGCTTAAAAAGACCAATGGTTAAATCCTTAATATCTGTTATTCAGCTATCAGACAGGTATTAATGTGACATTCCCGGCTTAGAATGACATTTTGCGAAACGTAACATTTTTACGGGAAAAGTAGCATGAAATTCTTATTTCACCCACGGGTTGAGAAATATAGGGTCTAATACCGGGAGAGGTGCAAGATAGTAAAATTTGTGACACCCGAGGGTAAGATTTAAATCTTACCCGAGGGTGTCACAGATTTTACTATCTTGCATCTTTTACGGTGTTTGACTCTTTTTCTCACCCCTTTCTACCGTGTCAATATTTGTTTCCTTTTTGTGTAGTTTGGCGCATTAATTTGCGAACCGTATCACAGAACCAAAATGCCACGTAATAAAATAAAACAAGATTTTCATTTTACAACTTTAAAGAGGTTCAAAATAATAAAGTTAATAAACTTGTGATAGATTTCACAATAACAAAATCTTGCCCCCTTTACGATGCTTACCTCTTTTTCTCATCTCTTTCTATCGTGTCAATCAATATTTGTTAACGTTGAGAAAATATAGAGTGCTCTCCCTTGTTAGGTAACTAACGTAAATACAAACAAATGACCTCCCTTTGACCAACGTCAAATAACCTTTTTACAGGCATTGATCGCTGTTGTAGTAGCATTTATAATATAGTTATAAAATACATTGTATTGTATTGTGAAATACATTTAAAATACTGCCAAGACACTATAAATCGACAATTTAATTCAACAATGGAAAACAATTTTCCGGGAAAAACGGCGTGTAGCCTGTCTTACCCTGGGGCCGATGTAAAATAGAAAATCTGTTTCACCTAAATTAACGGACTACTTTATCCAAGGGGTGAGAAAAGGATATCTCACACGGCCAAAAATAGCAACTGTGCTGTCTCATTAGTGAGAAAACCTCATTATTCGGATATGATGTACATTTTAACATGGCGTCGTTTTATTGATGTATGTTAAACATTGCCATGCAAACTCCGATTATAAAATAAATGAATGCTAAATGTGAAAACATTTAAAAGAACATGCCTTAGTTGGTGGTGAAATTGGTTCATGTCAACAATTAATACAGGCTACTCTAGTTGCAACTCCTTTTTCGCATATAAGAGACTATTTATTCCAGTAATTAAGGTTTATTTTAACGTCTATTGCCTGTTGAAAAAGGCAAAATAAATAGTTAGTTTTAGCTTATATTAGTTCCGCTATATATATGATGTCCTTCAATTAATAATTGTAAGTTTTGTGAATTTGTCGATCGTATCTATCCCATTGAACTTGAAATAAAGGATACCGGAAATACAGCTAGGTCTGCTTCATGACTTGACCTACTCCTCAAAATTGGCAATGACAATCTTTATTTTTCTGTGGTATATTTTGTAGATCGTTGTTTGCCCTTTTTTCTTTTGGCAATTGCATTGTCTTTCTTTCAACGATTTTCTTTGGTATCTTAGATTTACGGCTTCTGATTACGCCTTTGGTATCTTAGATTTACGGCTTCTGATTACCTCTTTGGTATCTTCAAATTTTTCTTAGTTGCTCGTAGTAAAATACAGAACAAATACTAAGTTCATTTAGATCATGATTGATAACAAATATTTGATAGAAGAAAATATGAACGAATTATTTTGAACTATGTTGTTAGTAATTACGTCATTGTGTTGTTGTTTTTTGTTTTTTTATTTTTTGTTTTTGTTTTTTGTCTTCGTCTTATATGCCCTGTGTTGCGAGTTTCTCTGGATTGTCCATTTATGATCACCCCTTCGGTATTCCCTAACGTTTATTTATTAACTTATATGTAGGTATATTCTTATATACATATACAGTGCAGTGCATAAGTGTTTTTGATGGAATCATTTAATACCGTGTTGTCACAACTATATATTGAAAATATTTCAAATTAATTGGTAAATGATATCTTCAATCAATGATCAATCAAAATTACAGTTGTCACATTATTGTGCTGTGCTATCTTCAAATTCAGATTGTTCACCTTAGAGATACATAGCCCACTTGTGTTTGTTTATGATCCTTAGGTTATACTGACTAATCTGTATACTCTGTTCTTAGCCTACCAAGAAAGGATTTCAGTATAACAACAAAATACCTCTACCAAATCAGGATTCATATATTCCACTCCAGTATTGTTTATTGTACTCAGTGCAGTAATCATTGCTTGTCCCGTTTTGATTATCATAACCGCGTTTGTTACAAGAGTAACACGACGGAAGCCACGTGTGAAGTAGGAACTGCATACCCTTCCGTACCGCCTGAGTTTATTCCCCGAAACTTAATGGAGTTCGTGTTGCTCGATCTTTAGTTTTCGATTTAGTGTTTTGTACATCATTGTTAGTCCGTATCCCCCCACCCATGGTATTCCCTGTATCATAGCGAATTATCTCATCTGAATATCCCTTTGGTATCTTCAAACTTTTCTTGGAAATGAAAACCAAATATGCCAAGGGATCGAACACGATCAACTTTGATCCCAATTGCTCTTAACGGCGTTCACGTTTTCCTAACTGCAAATTCTTAGGAGTTGGAAAACATTTTCCCATAAACAAATGACTAGTGTTTATGTTGATTGACCGTACCTGCAAGTCAATTTACAATATTCGCAAACCAGAATTAAATATAATTAAGTATATAATAACATATACGTAGCAAGTCATTAGCAATTATTCTGATTTCCTGAAACGTCATCTTCATCTGAGAAACAGGCTACTGGATCAGGGCTATGAAAAGATTCGCCTTATTCGATCTCTTAAAAAGTTAAAATACCGATACCAAGATCTTGTCGAAATATATTCCGTCTCTGCAGAAAAGATTATAAACGATGGATTTTCATATAGTAAAAATGTATAAAGATAAGGTGTCAACAAAAATGTCAAAAATATTTTGTTTATCAATGTGTGACGTAAAAGTGTTTTTGACATTTACCTCACTGAGCTTGGCGCTGATTTTACAATTGTTTTACCTGTTTTGTTCAAGTATTGTTGTAAATACTGCTATAGTGACAGCCGGAAACTTTGAGCCGTAATGAAAGGGGGAGGTTTGGCGCTTTAAAATCTGATTCAACCCACCATTTCTTTAGAAATGCCTGTACCAAGTCAGGGTCATTACGGTTTTCACAGTTTTCGGTTGTTGACTGATTTTGTCTGTCTATATACTTATGAGTTTTGACTTTTCCTTTGTAAGATTGTTCGGAGTTCGGTAATTTTGTTATTACCCTTATTTTCTACAAATATTGCAACTTTATTAAAGCAACAATTGCTATAGCTGTTCCAGCTAGCCATAATAATATACATTGGTGGAACCCACTGGAAATTCTGCATAAGTCAGAAACAATCCCTGCTTGACATAATACATTTTAAAAAGCATTTGTATTCCATCTACCTAATTAAGTAGCTGCCTCAATTTTGAAGCTGTGTTCCTTATAAACTGAGGATGATAACCCTATAAATTATACTGCTCCATTCAAAGCTGCTGCAAATTGAGACCTCAATGCATCTGGTTCCCCTTTTGCATGCACAAAGACAACCTGTATTATTATCTCTTTCCCTCAAATAATTGATGATGGGCAATGCAGGGAATTGCATTGCACTGTTTTGTTTTGCTATTCAGATTTTAACATCATCCCCGTAGAGGATTGCTTAAAGGACTCGAGTTGTATCCAGCAGCCATGCTGTGTTATTTTTACATTTACTAACTGTATGCAATGTTTCTTTTCCCTGTGATGATCTTAATGTATGCCTGTACCAAGTAAGGGTCATTACGGTTTTCACAGTTTTCCGGTTGTTGACTGATTTTGTCTGTTTATATACTTATGAGTTTTCACTTTCCCTTCGGAAGATTGTTCGGAGTTCGGTAATTTTGTTATTACCCTTATTTAATTCACTTACTCTGAAAAAAAGACAGACAGCCAAAACGTACTCTTCGCCAGCACCTGTACTCGAACCTGATTTTGGGAGGGGGTGGTGTCCCCTTTGTTTACTTGTTTGTGTTGTGTTGTGTTGTGTTTTTTTTTTTGTTTTTTTTTTGCGTTGTCCTGTGTGTCGAATATTGCCCGTGTCTCTGAATTGTCCATACGATGCTTCCCCTTCGGATTTCTCTAACGTTTACTTCCACACAAGCCTTTGATATTTATCACTACATAAATAGTATGAAACCATTACTAATTTCTTTAGTACTGGTCATGTAGTCGACAGTCTGTTATTAAATGACGGACTGCTACGTTTCGCACTTTGAAGAAAGAATTTTATGAATCCTGAAAATGTCATTAGTATTCTTATATACTATGTATTTAGTATACTTATATATGTATAAAGCATACCTATAGGGGTTATGGTGTTTAATGCCACCTTCAAAAATATTTCAGCTATATCGTGGCGGTCAATTATATTGCTGAAGGAAACCAGAGAAAAAAGCCGAACTGTCACTGACAAACTTTATCATATCATGTTGCATAGAGTACACCTCGCAATGAACGGGATTCGACCTCACGACGTTAGTGGTAATAGGCACTGATAACATAGGTAGTCTTAAATCCAACTATCAAATACGATCACGACCACGACGGTCCCAGTATACTTTGTAGATGTTTATTATCACCATGTAATCTTTGTGTTATTCCTTTCAACTCGTTATCAATGTTTACAGTAGTAAAGAGTAGCAACTGTTACAATGATACAGCAACCACAGATAGCAATGATAGGAACAAACAATTCCATTTATGTAATCCACTATCGCACCATTAAGGAATTAGTTTTGGGTCCATAAAACTAGTTTACATCAACCATTTGTTATTGAAGTGTCTGTACCAAACCAAGTGGGTGAGCATGCATTTGTGTGTTACTGGTATCGGTTTTGCCTCTTTCAACGAATTTATTTTGGAATTATTCCGACAGTGTGGTATTATTTATATGTTTTTCATTGGTTTCGAAAATTATGTCAAACAGAAAAATTGATAGATAGTGGGGTTCGTGTTACTCGATCTTTAGTTTTATGTGCAATGTTTGTAGATCATTGGTAGTCCTTTTGTCCTTTTTCATTTGATCATTGTGTTGACTGTCCTTCTTCGATATATGGATTCTGATTACCCCTTTGGTATCTTCAAACTCTTGCTGTAGTAGAAATTCAATATTAATTTGTTTAATTCTGTTCATAAATTCAAGATTTTATTATTCCAAAAGCGTTAAAGATGTATAATATGGTATACTACAATTAATAGATTTAATACTTTTCCTGCCACGTTTAATAATATCAATGAATAGAAATCTATTTAAAGACATAGGTTTTACACTATGTGCTTGATACATATTTTTCTTAGATAAGAAAGCAAATTCCTTGCCAATATATCAAATGATTTGTCATACAGGATGTGTTCTAGTATGGTATTACCTACAATTCATCTGAGACCAGGAACCAACTTGGCGGGTTACAGGAACTAACCGTTTTTTACGATTCACACTTTGTTCATAGTGATTAAGGATTGAACAATTTATGATGGGAAAATTGAAATCGTCTGTTTTGTCATAGAGAAGAGGAGACCAAGGATTTCAAATCTGACGTAGATGTCAGGGGAAGCTAATTCTGTAATCTCAAGTTCTTTCGGTTATAATGTAAAGATGGCAGCTAAAGAAAGTATACAATAGGACAATCTGTGTTATAAAAGATCAGAAAATTTGTTTTTTAAATTAATAGAAAATATTAAATGATTGGAGTGTTAGGAACTTATTGCTAATTGTCTTGTTTGCATATTATTTTTCTCGGGAGAGGACTTCATTAAATGAAAAGGGTACAGTTTACTGTGGAAAATGTTGAAGGATTTCGAACGACAAATTTATGAATCCACCGAAGTATATTTTTAATTTCAATTACACAACAACACTAATGATACATGTACCATGATTTTTTATATCTTGAATTCATCATTTTATTGGATAGTTGATATCCACGAAAATAAGAACCCATGATTATGTCTTTTGTGAGAAAACCACTTAAAATGGGATGCACGAATTTTTGTTATTTCACGTTATTAAAAATGTGAATTACATATATGCATGCATAGCAAGTAGCTGAATTGAATTATCTTACATTACATAAATAATCGGCTTATTGTTTTTACGTACATTTAAGTTTATAATTTGTCAATGAAATATCTCTATTACTCTTCCCCGGGAGCCCCAGGTTATAAGAACGTCAACTTGTGGCCAGGGACGAATTGATGCACATCGTCTTTAGGGTGAAAAGGTGTGACTCGCATTGGATGGAAACAAGCTCTTTGGATATAACAGACAACTTGTGGCAGCTACTCGTGACCAACAGTAAGATAGAGGAGGAGTCATCTCCTCTTACTTGTGGCTATCGACACATCCTTCTGTCAGTCAATGCTATTGTCGTCATTTTGTTTGTTTACGTATTGGAGATTTCACAATTAATTCATCATAAAAAAGACGTCATTGTCCGTATTATTCACGCCGGATGCTGTGCGTAAAGCATGCAATACTGACTCTTACCAACCAGTCATGTGTTAAATGTACAGTCAAACCTGTCCATGCGATCACCTCTATTAAGCAGCCACCTGTATTGAAAGGTCACCCTTTTCTAGTCCTGACATAGACCATTTCATATGAATTGAACCTCTGTTGTCTTAAGTGGTCATACCAAAATTATAATATAATGAGTTTCTTATGTGAGTTGTACAATGTAGTCGCTAGTTTTAAAGTCTTAAAATTAAACCTTTGAAATACCTTCCTGGCCTATAGCATTAACTCTACAACCCAAACGCTGTATATGACATAGCAATTTAAGATACATGTAAGAAGAGTGTGAAGATACCAAAGGGGTAATCAGAAACAGTATATCGAAGAAGAACGGACAACACAATGGCCAAAAGAAAAAATACAAAGGGACAAACAACGATCTACAAAACTAAAGATCGAGTAACACGAACCCCACTAAAATACGGTGGTAACTCAGTTGTTCCGGACGAGTAGGCAGATCCTGCTCCACTAGTGGCACACGTCGTGTTGATCTAGCTACAATCCCGGTGATAAGTCATGACAATTAAGAAATACTATTATACATATCAACTTCAGTATATAATAGCATTTTCAGTAACAACTACAATTTGTGTAATATAACAAGAAACAAATTACCTCTGTTCCAATCAGGTGAGGCCAGGAAAACCAAGCCACAGCTACCGAAAAAAATGGAAATGCTATCAGTGCCATCACAATAAAACAACAACTTGTACATTTCTTCTGTGGATCTGTGCGCTTTTTGCAGAAAAATACATGAAATGATTCCCAGTGTTGATAACCTAAAAATATATTGGTATACATTGTATATATATATATATATATATATGTTTTAGATCATTCTTTGCTGTAATGGTCAAGATTGCTATATATGTCATGCAGAGAAAGCCAATGTAATGAATATACTCGTGTTTTAGTTTGAGTGATTGTTGTTTTGATGTGTGATTCTTGCTTAACACCAAATAAGCAATGATTCATTTATATTATGGCGAGAACAAATTATTTTCGATGTGATGATGACGTTCTCTCTGTATTAGACAAACACACTTAGATGTATTTTCGTGTGCTAGCCCACTAAAGCAACCATCCGCTGGTTCAAATGACACTGACACTTTATGGGATTTCTACTTTTTGCTAACCGGTGTAGATGGAGTTTAATCAAATCCACAATAATGTTGATGTCCTAGCTATGGTGATTCTACCCAAGAATAATAATAGTAAATATTACACAAAGATCTAATCATATGTACCATATATATAAAAACTGATTATATAGAAACAAGGGTTCCTAGTGATTAAGTTGAAGTAAGCACTTAGAAAATTTTACGGTAGCGACAATGACTTGGTTAACCGTTACGGAGTATCTGTGTCACAAATGTCCACGGACATGTTTCGTTTGTCGTAATCACAATCTGATCCTTTCCTCATCCATTACTTATCACCGGGTTTGTAACAATAGTAACACGACTGGTGCCACATGAGGAGCAGGAACTGATTATTCTTCCGCAGCACTTGAGTTCACCCACGGTTTTTAGTTGGGTTCTTGTTGCTCGATATTTAGTTTTCTATGTAATGTTTTGCAGATCGTTGTTTGTCCATTTGTCCGTTTTCTTTTAGCCGTTGAGTTGTCTGTCCGACTTTGATTTACGGCTTCTGATTACGCCTTTGGTATCTTCAAAAACCTTTGTCTATCATAGACATTCCAAGTATCTGCGCGACTTCCTTGATACTGTTGATGATATATTTACCTATTGATTAATAATCAACGTCAAGTAGTCAGCAGAATGTCGGCTAAATGGATGGCTTGGTTTATGCTTAGGGTGCTTACCGCCACTTTCAACAATATTTCAGTAATATCGTGGCGGTCAGTTTTATAGGTAGAGTACCCGGAAAAACCACCGACCTATCGCAAGTCACCGATAAACTCTATCGCATAATGTTGTATCGAGTATACCTCGCCATGAACGGGGTTCGAACTCACAACTTTATTGGTGATATGAAATGAAACTACCATACGATCATGCCCACAACGGCCCTCGACTAAATGGAAGACGATAGGCTTACTACATGTACAAAGAATATATTAACAAATAAATAAGAAGATACTAGAAGGACCCTGTGGACTGACCAGAAGAAAAAAATGGAAAGGGTAAGGAATGTTCCCCTGCATCGTGTCAATAACGAACGCTCTTGCCAAACAGTTTCTCTGTTATTACTTTCTTAAAGAATGTCGTTGCCGAAAATGAACATGTCCTTGTCACATGCTATTATGGTGGCTTCTTGCATATTGAATTGGACCCGCACACCCAATACGACATTGTTCTAGCCCCAATTGAGGGCAACTTGATCCTATTTTAATTCCTCGTTGTTAATTATAGTCGAACATTCTTTTTAACCATATCAATAAAATAATTACCTGTGATATAAGGAGGCAGGGAACCTGTTGCAACATGGGAAAGAGCTTGGATAAACGACATCCCATAGCTCCATGTCATAGGATTGGTTGTCTACGTCGGCGGATTGTATCATGGATTTGTTGGTGTTTTGTAAGCTGCGTACCAAAGATTTCCAGTCAACCAACATACAAAAATTACAATCGCAGTAGCCAAACCCCATGGCCAAGACCTAGCATTGATTCCTACTATTAGATATAAATCAACTAGAATAATCATTAGTACAAGCGCTCCATTAACCGTGAAAGCTCCACTTCGGGTTCTTATTCCAAAGAACGAAAATTGTGACAAAAATAACATGGACAACATAACATTGGTTGGAATGGTAAAAAGGTGAACAAATTTAGGGAGAAATCCATGATGGAAGATATCAAATGTGTACAAAGGAGACCAAAGAACTTCCACTGAACACTTGGAACAATCAACCACCAATGCAGGAATCTCTGAAAGCAGTTACCAGGTATCATATCATTTCCCTGCTGTTTTTCTTCTCGTTCATCCTGGTTCGCAAGAGGTTCTGGTGTGATATCACAAAGCAGTTGGTTAACAACGTATGTTGTTTGGATGTCTTGAACGCCCTTTTTGCTAAGTTGTTGTTGTAAGGTATTTGTTACCTCATCACGAATGGCATCCGTGAAAAATGCTCCGTAATATAGGAAAAAGTGGAATGTGTATCTATTGTTTAGTCCACTGATACGTCTATTAATATTAGCTTTATAAAAGACAGCAACAGGATCTCTAAGATTGACAATATCCTGGGCATACTGTTTTATGCTGCTTTCAAAGTCATTTGCATTAACTGGTTCTGGACATTCTACATGAAGTGTGAATTTCTCGACGCTTGCAAGCTCGTTATCTCCAACGACGTTCTCTGGATAAACAATAAAGATAGTTAATACAAATAATACATATAGCACAGGGGTTAGGGTTTTGGTGTTTAATGCATTTTTTCAACAATGGTTCAGTTATATCGTGGCGGTCAGTTTTATTGATGCAGGAAACCGGAGTATTCATATAGTAAAATACAAAATAAACAAAAGTCATCAACATTTTCTGCTGAATCAAATCGTAGATATCAAATTGATTGCACACGGTACGCTTCAGGAATAACCTTCATCAGGTACGATCAAAACCAAAATATTTGAAAGCCAAGTGATTTAAAAGTCTTTGGGAGCAAGAAAAGCAAATGGCCTAAAAATGATAGCTAAAATCGGCTAAAGCCACCTATGTCTGAGGGAGGAGAACATTAGTTGTATAAATGTCCTCCAAATCTACTTCTCGTTTGATATCTACATTTTTAGTATACACCTCGGCACTTAATCTAGGTCATATGTTTTAAACCCCCAAAGTTCTTATTGGGCTTAATTCTCTTGTCACAAAATATTGTTCTCGATATCAACATTTTGTGATGTAGTTAATCTAGTATCCTAAAAACATGGTTTATATATACAGTCAAACCTGCTAATGTGGTCACCTCTATTAAGCAGTCACCTGAATTAAAAGGTCACCTTTTTCTTCTCCCGCCACAGAAAATTTCAACTAACTTGAACCTCTTTTAATAGGTCACCTTGTCTTAAAAGGCCACTTTTTCTTTGTCCCAAAAGTGACCTCTTAATACAGGTTTGACTGTAGTTATATTGTGACAAGTTATACGATGGCGATGTAAATACACAACTGTATCAAAATGGTCAACCAATGATAATAGCAGATACCAATACGAGTCGAAGAACTGAATGGCGACAATAATTCTACATGTATGTCATGGCGTTGAAAAACATATTAAATGATATTATAAAAAAATACGTAGATATCAAATTTAGTGCGCATGACGCGTTTCTGGAATAACCTTCATCAGGTACGCTCATAAACCAACGATTGGAAAGCCAAATTCCCATTTTAATTTTTTGGGAGTGATAAAACCAAATGGCATCAGAAAGATAGCCAAAATCGGCTATGATCACCTATGCCTGAGGGAGGAGAACCTTAGTTTTATTAACAATTACATTATTTCGGAACTGTAAATTTCAGTAATACGTATATGTAATACCGGTAAACCATGTCAGATCAAGGAACTGACTACTGGGCGGATAATACCCTCGAAGCCTAATAGTCCACCATCAGAGGTATCGTCTCAGTGAGAGTAATAAAAAGTAGATCATATCCTTCCGATCTTGCTGTAATCCTAAGCAGCTGCGAATTCTGTCCCATATAGCCATTATCAGCACCACACTACAATAAACAAAGAACGTTAATTGAAAACTGTATTAACCTATAAACTATCTTTTCTTACTCCACACCAGAGAGGCAAGTACATCCGTATTCCATGTGATTCCAAAGAATGAATTTCGATCGATGCCATTTTTTTATCAATAACAATTTGTCCATAGAACTTAAATTGCCTACAAGCCTATGAAAAATAAATAAGTGGTTGATTAACAATTTGCGACAGGTCGGTGTTTTTGCTCTCCGGGTACTCCGGTTTCCTCCATCAATAAAACTGACCGCCACGATATAAATGAAATGTTGTAGTTGAAAGTGGCGTTAAACACCATACACCATACCAAGCCAAACATAGTAGGGTAATAGCTCACTGAGAGGGGTCGCAAAGCAATAATTTCCGATCCTGTCAGTTATCTCTTATTTTATTTGCAGTACTATAATATCATTCCAGTGCCACGTTTCACGGGGGTGGGAAATGATTGACGGTAAATTCTTTCCTCAAAATAACGGTACAGAAAAATTGTTCTTTGAATATGATACTAACAACAGTTACTCGGAAAGCTGGGTGTGAATATTTGTGGCAAAGGTTCAGGTCCATACATGACGCTAACTGTAGTTTAAAAAGGGCTTTTGAGGTTTGACAGTCAACAGACATTTCTACCGTATTTACTTACATGATTTATTGTGTTTAAACCTCGTCATGAATAAATACTCGTTCTGCCAGTTTATTCGTTGATAATAAACAATAATATACCAATCGATGGAAAACCACAGGATTCTTCAAGCCAGAGACAGGAATCTCCAACATTGTTTTGATACACGACTAGAGGATAAATGCATTGATGCATATTGCCATCGAAGCCGCATCGGTGGCTTAATGGTTAGCGTGCTCGCTTCGAATGCGGTAGATCATAGGTTCGAGCCCCGGTCGGGTCAAGCCAAAGACTATTAAATTGGTATTTGTTGCTTCTCCATTACGCATGCAGCATTAAGGAGAAAGAGGAAAGACTGGTTGGCTCGGAATCGGAATAATGTGTCCGAGTGGAGCGACATGTCTACCCGTGGTCTGTTGTTTTAGTGAGCTAGCATCCCACTCAGCGTGTTGGTCTAATATAAAGCGGATCACATCATCATCTCATTGAAAATTAACTCATCATGGCATATCTGAAAAATTGCTGAATTAGAGTTAAACAACACTCACTCACTCACTCATATTGTCATCGAACTGTGAATGTTTGACAGTGTCGAGGAAATCCAAATTAAGATTATCAGATACTAGTACTAAAATTGGTTCACCATCTCTCAGTATCCGTATCAGATATAAAAAATAAATAAACATGTGCTGCTTTTAATAAGAAAAGAATTAAGCCATTGTATTTAATTTGTCTAATCAGATCATTACCTTATTTTTCAATTCTTCACTACAGCTAAATTTCATAAGCAAATTAGAGTTATTTTCCTTACATTATTAGTTTTACTTTTTTTGTAGTTTTATTGGCGTGTAAAAGCGTGGCCCTGAAGCACATTTTGCATGAAGCGCGCGCTTCATACAGAAAAGTGCCTCGGTTCATACTTTTATAACGCCTATAAAACTGCAAAAAAATGCATTCAATTCTTATAATTACATTTAAATCACACCAAAATTTAATATAGCTGAATTTTTCGTTCTGAATTTTAATTGTGTTAGGGACCGGTCATTATTTATCTCCAGGTGAGGGGGGCCGGCAAAATGTAAATTTGGAATGAGCAAGCATAACTGACCCTCCCTTTCTAAGTTGTGTTTAAATTTTTAGCCCCAGCCCCTCTTTCAACTACTTCAAATCTTTTGACCCCCCCCCCTTTCCTGATTATTGTTGAAAGGCTTCTAATTTCATATGTTGCTATCAATTCCTTTCAACAAGGATAGTAGCTCATAGGAAATGGACCTAAAGGTCCTTCTGTGTTCATGAAGGCAACCACAACCACATCTAATGAAAAGGATACCCTTAAGTCACTTTGATGTAATTTTTTGTCTTCACAGTCTTCAACAAGCCAGGAGTCCACTATTTAAAGAAGGTTCATCAAGAATGTTTGCCATGAATACAAAGTACTATAACAATAGTTTTTTTAATATATTGAAATATTATTTTAATCATCAGTTTCACAATTAATCTCAATTCAACAGTATTATGATAACAGAAATTTGAAAATTAAAAAATACTTTATAATACAACAAAACAATTGAGAAAGTATTCATAGTGCACATATTATCAAAAGATAATGTATTTTAAAGCCAAAATTCCCTTTATGGGTTTATTTCTGAGATGATTCCAACACCAAAGTTTTTTTTCCAAAACATGTTTGAGATGTTGAAAGGAAGCCTATCTTGGTGTTTCCTTTGAAAAGAATATACTATCAAAAACATTTTTTGTCAAGAATATCTAAAACATATCAGTGTTCTCCCAAAGATTTTCAAATAGTATCATGGAAATTAAGGTAGCACTGGTTTTCTGAAAATTAAAGCACCGTTGCCCTAATACATTCTATTATAAAATTTCACAAAATAGCACCATTGTAGAAAATATAGCACCATGGTACCATGGTGCTATATGGGCCTTCAGAGAACACTGCATGTCCTATGTTCATGTATTGATCTGTCTCTCTGGGATGACTCTGGAACTGTAATGTAGTCAGTCAGAAAATCTCGTTCCTATGTACTCTATGCATATAATTATATTTATTTATATATAGTGACAGTTTGATATTTGGCAAAATGTATGACAAGGAGAATTTTTTTTTCGGCTGAATATATTTATTTTCATTTTACATGCACATAGTGTATGCTAAAAAAAAAATCATGACCCCCCTCCCTGCTTGATCAAACAGAACAGCAATGACCACCCCCACCCCCACCCCCCCACCCCCCCACCCCCCCCCCCCCCCCCACCCCTCCCACCCCCTATCAATTTCTAATTTTGTCATGTCCCCTCCCTACCTTTTTACCGCCGCCCCCTGAAGATAAATAATGACCGGTCCCTTAGATTATTTGCTGTTGGAAATTACTACGCCATTGAATCTTTACATCTGACTTCGTCATGGAGGCACGTGCAACTTCGGGTTAGAGTTTTATTGGGATGTAAAACATCTCTTTTATAATCATGTAACCACTTCATAACCAATCATATTGTAACATTTCAATGAAAAACGGAAGTACTGTAATTATAATAAAAACATCGATATCAAATTTAGACTTTTAGCATGCACGGCTCGTTTAACGCATTTCTATTTCATTTACAACTTAATGCTTCGAAAATTTATTAAAAGCAAGTTATTATGGCTTCTTGAAAACTGTAGTCTCGCTTGAGTCAGTTAGTTAAAACTTTGCAGTCTATCATTTCACTTTGCGGCCAGACTAGTTAATTTAATTGGTCAGTGGATAGTCTATCCTACTAATACCTGTGGGGTCGGCGTTTATACTGTAAATACTGTACAGAAATGAGAAAGTATATATTATATTCAACTTGAATATACCTACTATTTATATCTATATCACGGCAATTTTTCACGATATATAAAACTATCGTGAACAACCTTATTATTTTGGGATTATATTATTCATTTTTGACATTTTGATTGAAGAGCTAGGATGATAAATTATAGGATTTAGAATTTAATGATGTCAATATACATTTTGTATGTGTTTATTAAGGCATTATCGTGTATGCAGACACAGATAGTAGTATTTTCTAAAGGACGAGTACCAAGAAATCTTCATTTTAATTATAACGGGACTAATACTGAGATAGTGAAAGATTTCCATTATTTGGGAATTTATTTTTCGCGGACGGGAAGTTCAGAGTTTGTAAAAATCGTCTTTCTGAAAAAGCCATTAAAGCTATGTATGGAGTAATAAAAAGGGGAGAAAACATCATCTTTCTATTAGCTGTCAACTTTTTTGATAAATCAATAAAACCCATATTATGAGATCTGGGGTTTCGGCAATAATGACATTTTGGAAAAGGTACATTTGAAATGTTGCAAAATTATTCTTCACCTAAAAGCCTAAACTCGAAGCTGCATGATATCCGGAGAGCTTAGTCGTTATCCTATAGACATAGATATAAAACTTAGAAATATCTCGTACTGGACAAAATTGATAATTGGAATGGATATTAAGCTACCTGCTCCTTCTTACAGGTTATTTTATTCATCACAAAATAATAATTGTCAATTTCCATGTGTAAATTATTTAGCGATTATGTATGTTAAATGAATGTTGTTTTTCATATGTATAGCTGAATCAGTATTTCATAAGTGATCAATGACATAAAAATCTGTTAAAACATTTACTTTTTATCGCTTTAGACTGAATAATGCTGAATTCGAATGCTGGAACAAATACCTAAGGAACTCAGAATTTGTCATGTATGTAACACAGAAGTTCCATTACCTATTGAAATATGATTATTTCAATGGAAAAAGAAAGACTTGTATAGAAGAAAAAAATTTTTAAATTATAATATTCTGAAATTTGGTAAAATAAAAACATAGATATCAAATTTAGTGAGCACAGCGCGTTTCTAGAATAACCCTCATCAGATACGCTCAAATTAGAAAGATTGACAATCCAAATACTTGTGGTGAGTAATAAAACCAAAGGGCCTAAACAGGATGGACAATATCGACTAAGGCCACATATGCCTGGGAGAGGAGACCCTTAATTTTATTAATAATTACATAATTTAGGAACTATACATGTAAATGTCAGTAATAAATCTCTCTCTCTCTCTCTCTCTCTCTCTCTCTCTCATTAACATTGTATATAGCCCTGTTGCTATGCATAGTTGTACTTTAATTTGTTATCTGTATACCATTGCATAGACAACGTTACAAGAAATAACGATATTTATTTATATATACAAAAATAATACTGAGTGAGTGATTGGTTGTTGCTTAACGCCAAATGAGTATTTTTTTTTTAGCTCATCTTGCCAAATGCAATGTGAGCTTTTGCCATTACTTGGCGTCTGTCGACCGTCGTCCGTTAACTTTTCACATTTTAATCTTCTCCTCTGAAACCTCTCAGCCAAATGAACTGACACTTGGTAGGAAGCATCTATGGAAGGTCATTTATAAAGATTGCTTATTTTGTCCCGATCCATTAAAAAGCATGGCCGCCACAGGCAATTCTTTTTTATGATTGGCCGATATTTTAAAATCTTCTCTGAAACCGCTTAAACAAATGAACCGAAACTTGGTAGGAAGAATCTACAGCAGGTCCTCTATAAATAATGCTCATTTCGTCCCGATCTGCTAACAAACATGGCCGCCACAGGCCATTCTTGTTTTTGATTGGTTGATTTCTAGAAAACCTTCTCCTCTGAAACTGCTTTTCCAAATGAACTGACATTTGGTAGGTAGAATCTATGGAAGGTCCTCTACAAAGAATATGCATTTTCTCCCGATACATTAACAAACATGGCCGCCACAGGCAATTCTTGTTTCTGATTGGCCGATTTTTAAAAATCTTCTCTGAAACCGCTTCGTCAAATGAACCAAAGCTTGGTAGGAAGCATCTATGGATGGTCCTCTATAAAGATTGCTCATTTCGTCCCGATCCGTTAACAAATATGGCCGCCACAACCCATTCTTGTTTCTGATTGGTTGATTTCTAAAATTATTCTCCTCTGAAACCGCCTGGTCAAATGAATCAACACTTGGTAGGAAGCATCCTTGGAAGGTCCTCCATAAAGATTACTCATTTAGTTCCGATTCGTTAACAAACATGGCCGCCACAGGCCATTCTTGTTCTTGATTGGTTGATTTCTAAAAACAAATGAACTGAAATTTGGTAGGAAGCATCTATTGAAGGTTCTCTATGCATATTGGTCATTTTGTCCCGATCCGTTAACAAACATGGCCGCCACAAATGAACTGAAATCTGGTAGAAAGCATATATGAAAGGTCCTCTATAAAGATTGCTCATTTCGTCTTGATTCGTTTGCAAACATGGCTGCCAAAGGCAATTCTTGTTTCAGATTGGTCGATTTCTAAAAATCTTCTTCCCTGAAACTGCTTAGCCAATTGAACCGAAACTTGGTAGGAAGCATATATGGAAGGTCCTCTATAAATATTGCTAATTTCAATCCGATCTGTTAGCAAACATGGCTGCCATAGGCAATTCTTATTTCTGGTTGGTTGATTTCTAAAATTCTTCTTCTCTGAAACTGCTTGGGCAAATGAACCGAATCTTGGTGAGAAGCACCTATGGAAGGCTCTGTGCTAAGCTTCCTCAAAGCAGAATGAAAAGTGAGCGGCATAGGCTCAGCCCACTGAGCCTCTAGTGTTGTTGTTCAACTAAATTATGGCTAGAAAAAGTTACATTCGATGAGATGATAATAATGTACAGTTTGTACAATCCCAACAGCTTAATTAGATTTCCATAGTGCTAGCTCCCTGAAACAACAGTCCGCGGGTAGTCTTGTCGCTCCACTCAGTCTCATCATCACCATCAACATCCGAGGAACACTTGAAAGAAAATCCCTTGTACTCATGAATAGTTCACATCTAACTCTAATTGGATCCATTGCGTTTTCATTATGGGAATTATTTGCACTTGTATTACATTCTGATGGGTTAGACAATTATTTTGCGCTACTTTTATGCTTTAAGAAGATATTGAAGATACCAAAGGGGTAATCAGAATCCGTAAATCTACAGACAACACAATGGCAAAAAGAAAAGGACAAACAACGATCTACAAAATATTACACATGATAAAACTAAAGATCGAGTAATACGAACTCCATTAAAAATCGCGAGTGAACACAGGTGCTCCGGAAGTGTAGGCAGTTCCTGCTCCAATAGTGTCATCTCTCGTGTTACTCTAGTTACAAATTGGGTGATAAGTCATGAATGAGGAAGGACCAGAACGTATTTCCTTGGACATTATTAGATTTATATAGTAAAGAAGATATGTGTATCAAATATTTTTGATATTTGTATGTTGCTATCACAACTTCTAAATACGCGATCAGTCATGGGACAATCGCATCGGTGGCGTAACGGTTAGCGTGTTACCCCGAGTGTGGTAGATCGTGGGTTCGAGCCCCGATCGGGGAAAACCAAAATACTATAAAATTTGTATTCGCTGCTTCTGTGCTAAGCACACAACATTGGGTACACAAGACGAAGACAAAACAAAAACCACAACAGGATATGTGTTGAACATCACTATACGCAAATAGACACAAATAATGTCAATAAGACATGAGCCCTACTAAAAACAACTGGAGGTAAAGATGAACCGAACATCGCTTTTAAGCGAAAATCGTAACGGACATCACAATACGAAATTAAAAACGTAGGGACACACACTAGGACAACGCAAAAAACTAAAAAGATATGCAACACGGAACCCACCAAAACTGGAGTGAACTCGTGTTCTCTTGAAGGTTAAATCATGTGACATGAATTAACAAATCACTGTTTTAATAGCAAAATATAATATGGTATCCCAAACATCCTTGCCTTCATTACGACACTACACTTGAATTAAGCATATTTGTATTTACATAATATTAAAGCAAAATTACATCAGGCACATCTTATTACAACATAATATAAAGCCCCCTTCTCTACAATGTATGCAACATGCATTAAGATTACAGCAAAATAAAAATATATATTTAATGATATAATAATAATAGATTGAATTTATGATAGTCAGAATACAATGTAATAGGATTAAAAGGCACGATTTGGAGAACAAATCTATATAAAAACCTGCTGAAATCAGTCACAACAGTGGGTGTGTTGATCTAGTCATAGATTACACAAAAGACATTAACATTTTGCTCCTCGCTCAAATTATCTTACCATAAGGTTAGGGTTATGCTGTCTAACGTCACTTTCAACAATATTGCAGCTATATGGTGGTGGTCAGCTTTATTGCTGGAGGAAACCGGAGTACCCTGAGAAATCCACCGACCTGCCGCAAGTCAATGACAAACTCCATCACATAATGTTGTATCGAGTACACCTTACCTTGAGCTGGATTCGACCTCACAACGCTAGTGGTGATAGACACTGATTGCACAGGCAGTTATAAATCCAACTACTATATGATGACGACCACGACGATCCCTATTTGTTTTTACTATGCACAATAGGTTCTATTGAAATATCTTTAAGCACTATAAAACGAATTATGTATAATTTTGCTCATAGTTATTACCAATGGACTATCAATTCTTGGTATGTTGTGATAGTTTGTTGTTCTGTCATTTTGCTTAGTTTGTCTTCCTTTTTGTTTATTTATTTATCTTCATACACATCACGTTTATCCTTTACTTTTGCTTTGTTTATTTATTCATCTTCATGCAGGTCAGGTGTATCACTTACTTTCGTTTTGTTTATTTATTCATCTTCATTCAGATCACGTGTACCATTTACTTTCGATTGGTTTATTTATTCATCTTCATACAGATCACGTGTATCGTTTACTTTCGTTTTGTTTATTTATTCATCTTCATACAGATCACATGTATCATATACTTTCTTTTTAATTATTTAATCATCTTCATACAGATCACGTGTATCATTTATTTTCGTTTTGTTTATTTATTCATCTTCATATAGATCACGTGTATCCTTTACTTTCGCTTCGTTTATTTATTCATCTTCATACAGATCACGTGTATCATTTTCTTTCGCTTTGCTTATTTATTCATCTTCGTACAGATCACGTGTATCATTTACTTTTGCTTTGTTCATTTATTCATCTTCATACAGATCACGTGTATCATTTACTTTCGCTTTGTTTATTCATTCATCTTCATGTGTAATACCACTAAGCATGGGTACCAGTCGAAAAGAATGTATGAGAAAGTAGTACGTAAACACCAAATGGATTCCTACATTGTTGGATAAAAAATACACCCTATTAAATACTGCAAAATACTGAATGTCAGCAGAAACCTACAGATGTTAGGATAATTTTAAGCCCATATTTGATGTCCTTGTAGTTTAAAATAAAAAAAATGATTGGATTGGAAGGAAACCACCTGAATTCGTGTTAAATCGAAAGTGAAAGTAGGATTTTTGACGGTATACATCTTCGGACTGTCTCTTTTTTCTTATATGCCATTAAATGTATGTTGATTTTCGGTGTTTAGCTTCCAATTACGTACCCCTTACATGAGATATGGGTGTCGCCTAGATTAAACTTAAGATGAATCCTGTATGAAAGTTCAAAAGGATTTTTATTTAACATAGAAGGCTATGGAGAATTCTGTTTGTGGTGTTACTCCTTTTAGGTAAAAATCAAGAAATTTAATTTTGATTGTACCATGCTCAAATTGGCTTTGGACAGTCACAACAGACCCAGTTTGACATTTTCCACATCAAAATGTAACAAAATACATCAAGGTGTCATGTTACGGCTTCAATAAGAATATTATGCAATATTTTGGAAAATTTTCGGCATACACTAGATGTACATGCACAGAGGGTATTGAAAAATTATTTTATACTTATTTATGACTTTACAATTATTGAGAATGGTAGATGTAATGTGTTTTTGTAGCTAAAGGGCAGATGATGTTGAAAAAGATTGCTAAAATTAAGAATTTTAACAATTTCATGTTGCAGCATTTAATCGACTTCCAATACGGTATATGGTGAAAACATTTTTGAAAATTTTCTAATCCTACTTAATTTTCCTCATAAATTTTGGTAGTTATAGTTAGAACACATGTAAAATGTACATATGAAACAATATAAGGCTATAGAAAGCAGCTTTATTTCAGAATTATGTACTTAAAACCAGGTAATTTTAGTGATCCCAGGAAGATTGCATTTGTCATTGGACATTTACTGTTAATTATTCAAATTATCAATGTGTATTTTATATTTTAGAGTATAAATTGACTGTAAGTGTACATTTGTGCATCCGACTAACAAGAAACATAACAAAAGTTGTCAAGAAACGTACATTTATTGAGTTTTGAAGAAAATTACAGTTACAGGTCATAAGAAATAACAGAAACCTGAAAATCAATAATCATAATTTTACAAATTTGGGGCAGTTTGAAGTAATTTTCTCTTAATATCTAGGTATTAGGTCTTACTTAATGTCTTGCAATACATAATTAATGGGAACATAGCATGAATTAACATAGCTTAGCATAATGTGAGATGATTTCTATGAGGCCATGAAAAGGGGGGGTACGCTTAAGATCAAATTGTTCATATTAATTAGATGTTAAATGCACAAATGAAACATATATACATGTCATGAGTCCTTTATTGTGTTGCACATCAGCTTTATACTTGTAATTTATTAAGATAAAAAGTCATTGCTATGTTATTTCATAATCTGAACTCAACAGCTGAAAAATCTGATTTTTTCATCGAAAGCTTCATGGAGGTACCTTTGTATATAGACATTAATTCTTGCAAATATTGGACTGCCATATAACTGATATAGTTTCCTTGACTGGCTATTGTTATAGGAATATAAATAAGGCCAAGAAAAGTTTTGAGAAACAAGTTTGTATTGCTCCTAGGTGTAATACCACTAAACATGGGTACCAGTCGAAAAGGATGTATGAGAAAGTTGTACGTAAACACAAAATGGATTCCTACATTGTTGGATAAAAAATAAACCCTATTAGATATTGCAAAATACTGAATGTCAGCAGAAACCTACAGATTTTAGGATAATGTTAAGCTCATATTTGATGTCCTTGTAGCTTAAGATAAAAAAAATGATTGCATTGGAAGGAAGCCACCTGAATTTGTGTTAAATCGAAAGTGAACGTAGGATATTTGACGGTAGACATCTTCGGACTGTCTCTTTTTTCTTATATGCCATTAAATGTATGTTGATTTTCGGTGTTAAGCTTCCAATTAGGTACCCCTTCCATGAGAAAAGGGTGTCGCTTAGATTAAACTTAAGATGAATCCTGTATGAAAGCTCAAATATACTTTATTTAACCTAGAGGGCAATGGAGAATTCTTTAGTTGTATTACTCCTTCATACAGATCACTTGTATCATTTACTTTCGCTTTATTTATTTATTCATCTTCATGCAGATCACGTGTGTCATTTACTTTCGCTTTGTTTATTTATTCATCTTCATACAGATCATGTGTATCATTTACTTTCGTTAATGTTGCTAGCAATCATATAGCAAAGAATTTATTTTCTTTAAAAAATATTAAAAATGATGAAGTATTTTTGTATTTTGCGCATGCAATTATAATTACGCAATCCCGACCTTTCTAAAATGCCTGTGTAAATCCAGGAAAGTTAGCGATCATATATGCGTGTCATCGGAAAAACAATTTTGTCTCTTTCTACGGTTTTTCGGTTGGATTTTGGAACTGTTCCGACAGTGTGGTATTTTGCTTTTTATACATTTTTTCACGCCATCGTGAAAAAAAATATGTTGGTATGCTTCTATTTATTTCTACATTTTAGACAACAACGACCATACAGTTTTTGACGAATTGATTTCAATCGCAAACACAGAATAATTGGATTAAAAGCATACAACATAAGATGTAGATGGCAAACGAACCATTTAACAATGACAAATATTTCCGTGTCATCTAGGCATGCGTAATACAAACAAATGTTCAAACCAATCAACCCAATGTAAATAATAGCGAAGAAAATGATAACAGTTGACGCTAGTTTAGACTGATTGTGTTGAGAAGTAGACTGTAAATAAGATGATGATATCTTCTTACGAACCACAGATGTTAACACTGTCAGGAAAAACAGGATAGCACTAACTCCCAACAATGTTAGTTTATACAAAACAGGAGGGCTAATAAAACCTTCGAATACTTGTGTATCACAAGGGGTCATTTCAAACACAACAAAGGCTATTTCAAAGATAAGACAAGAAATATATGTAAATATAATAACTCGACGCACATGTTTTGCACTTAGAATGGAATGAGCTTTTAAAGGAGAGATTGTTAAAAACATTCTTTGCAAAGCTAGGAAGCACAGATGGCATATGATCATCTTTTCAGCAAATTCTCCATAAATGTTTCTTAATCTACAAAACAAAACCTTATCACCAGTCAACATATTCACCATTACTGTTATTTCACATAAAAAGTATGTGTGAACAACGACAATAACTGCATTTATTATAGAAATAATAGATAAACTTTTTAGAGTCACAAAGGTTGGTGAATTGAGTGATTTATCGAATAGTGTTATACACAGAATCAAGCTGTTCCCAAATAAATTCATCAGACACAAGATGGCTGACATAATCCAGGATATATATACCGCGGTGTCATTTAAATTGATACGCCCTTGGTTTGTACAAGCATACAAATTCTGTTGGTCTTTTTTCCGTTTAGTTGGTTTTCTCTTATTTGGCGGTTTTGCAAAAGAAAGTTCTTTAAAATCATTTCTGCAAAGTCACGAATATCAGAATTAATGCCATTGTCCAATTGTCCTGATACAGCAAACTTCTTAGAATCAGTACCATTGGACAGCTGTTGTGCTAAGTCAAGCATCGTAGAATTAGTATCTGTTCTGTCAGTCATGATCAAAACAGTATTATTGTTCCATCCAATTTGTATCGCCTCAACATGCATGTGCATTCCTAAAGTAAGTATGGAAACCAGTGGCCAAGCTGTGCAAAAACTCCCATTGCCAATCTAAAAAAGAAATGTTTAAATGTGTGCCCTGAATTAAATTACTACGGAGCCCGTTTACTGACATGAGAAATATATTTTCTATTTCGTAAACGAAAAACAATTCTTATGTCGATAAAGCGGGCTCCGTAAATTATATACATATATATATATAATTAAACCAATCAGTGTTAGAATTCGATTTTTAAGCTGTCAAATTTTTGTTCTTCCCTCGACGGGATTTTAACTCACACTATTGATAAACTGCAGCACCAATCGCTTAGCCTTATGTCCAGCGCCCTAGACTACTCGACCACATCCCCTCCAAAAAAATGGAGCTTCAGTGATCGAAGTGTTACCTTGTCTCGTAAGGAAAATCTAGCATAAGACATGTGTCTAAGCGTATGTTGATGGTACATATATACTTAATATTATAATTTGACAGCAATCTATCTCAGCAATTTTTAATATATTGTATAGGATAATGAAGAATTCATTATATAGTCACATGAAATAAAGTATATTATACAAACGTCTCAACAAGTGACAACCATGCACTATATCTGTTCTACTGGGTTAATACTAAATATTAAATATACGTCTGAAAATTAAACCAGTGTTAGAATTCGATTTTAGAGCTGTCAAATTGTTGTTCTTACCTCGACGGGATTTGAACTCACACCATTGATACATTGCAGCACCATTCGCTTAGCCTTACGTCCAGCGCCCTAGACCACTCGACCACATCCACTCCCTAAGATAGGAACTTCAATAATCGAAGTGTTACCTTGTCTCGTAAGACCAATCTAGAGATAGACATAAGACAAGCCTCGTCCGATACGATTTAAATCTTGCCCTCGGGTTTCACAGATTTTACTATCTTGCACCTCTCCTGGTGTTAGACCCTATATATCTAATTTTCACGACGCGTTTCTGAAACGACAGCCTTCATCGGGTACGCTCAAAGTCAACAGATTAAAAGGCCAAATAGTTTAGAAGTCTTTAGGAGCAGGAAAACCAAAAGCAGAAAGTGTCAAGACGAGGTAAACAAAAATCAGCGAAGGTCAACTACGACTGCGAGAGAGAACTCAAGATTTAATAATAATTATAATATTTAGGAACTGTAAATTTCAATAATAAATATATCGCATAATAAAAACGGAGATGTCTAATTTAGTGGGCGAGACGCGTTTCTGGCATAACCTTCATCAGGTACGCTTTAATTCAAACGATTGGAAAGCCAAATAATTTAAATGTTTTGAAAGCAGGAATACCAAGGGATCTAAACATCTAAACAGAATAGACAAGATCCGCTAAGCTACAGAAGAACCTGAGTTTGAAGATACCAAATGAGTAATCAGAATCCGTATATCGCAGAAGAACACCATGGCCAAAAGAAAAAGTACAAAAGGACAAATAACGATCCACAAAACATACACATAAAACTAAAGATCGAGTAACACGAACCCCACTAAAAACTGGGGGCGAACTCAAGTACTCCGAAAGTGTAAGCAGTTCCTGCTTCACTAGTGGCACGCGTCGTGTTAATCTAGTTACAAACCCGATAACCAAAGTATTAATAATAATTACATTACTTAGGAACTGTAAATTTCAATGATAGATATATATCATAAACCATGTCAGTGTCGAAACACTACTTTACGGATCATACTCTTGGGGACTAATAATCTACCAGCAGAGGTATCGATCCAGTCATTGTAAGAAAACGTAGATATCTAGCCACGAATTTCTGTGTCTTTTCTGCTAGTTTTTGTGTTGTCCTATTATGTGTTTTTACATTCTAAGCTCCGTGTTGTCATATCCGTTACGATTTCCACATAAAACATATGTTCGGTGTGTCTTTACTTCCAGTTGTTTGTACCTTTTCTTTTGGCCATTGTGTTGTCTGTTCCTCTTCGATATATGAATTATGATTACCCATTTGGTATCTTCAAACTCTTCTCATGCTGTATTTACATTATTTGTGTTTGTTTACGTATAGTGGTGTCCAACATATATTTTGTGTGTTTTCGTTTGGTCTGTTTTCGTCTTGTGTCTTGTACACTGTGTACCCAATGCTGCCAGTGTCTCTGGATTGTCCATCCTTAATTGTCCCTTTGGTTTACTCAACCGTTTATCGGAAATAGCTGTAGAAAGGGTTTTTGTTTTGGATTTCTTCGTCTTGTGTACCATATGTTGCCAGTTTCTCTTGATTACCCATTATTAATTGCCCCTTCGATATTCTCTAACCTTCATTTGTCCCATAATTTTGTATCGAGTACACCTCACCATGACCCACACGGAATTAAATATATCTACTAATGCAAATGCAAATATCAATTATATATTAATTAGTTTTGCTATGCTTACTTGAGTATAATCTTCTTGAACTAGAGTACCATTATGAGAGGAAACAACATCGGTACTCAAGAAAATGTCATTAAGGTTCCATTGGTTTTATTGGTTTTGAAGCTACCTACAGAACGATATATAATTGAGGTATTAAACATTAATAATTATGTTGTTAGGGTTTGAAATATTTTCAGAACGGCTATATTCCATCATCCATGGGCCGTCGTGATCGTGATGGTATGGTAGTTGGATATATAACTACCTGTGTAACCAATGCCTATCACCATTAACGTTGTGAGTTCGAACCCTGTTCAGGCGAGGTGTACTCGATACAGTATTATGTGATAAGGTTTATCAGTGACTTGCAACAGATCGGTGGTTTTCTCTGTGTACTCCAGTTTCCTTCACCAATAAAACTTACCGCCATAATATAACTGAAACATTGTTGAAAGTGTCGTTAAACACCATAACCCAACCGAACCATTCATCACCCATTATTCATATTGTAGACACAATTACAAACATGCTAACAGTATTGCTCGGTATTACATTTTCTCATATTGCTACATTCAATAAAGCCTGTCTTGTGTGCCCCTCCATGGGAGCATTGAAATAGGGTCACACAAGACAGTTGTTTTCTTATTACAGGTTTAATCACTAAAGGACCGTAGTACAATATAAAAGCATCACATACATTGTTTAAACTAGCACAACTTTTTCTTTTCTATCCGTTTTTAGAATATGTTTTAAAGCGCATACACAAACTCACAGACACATGAATTGTAGCACTACATTTTTTTGTAAGTGCAGATAACCTTTCAAGACAACGTGAACAACCATAAACATAGAGTGGAATGAAACACAGATGTGGCTTCTAACAACTGTATCATAGACTATAGATTCAATCTGAGTTCACCCCCTATTTTTAGTGGGGTTCGTGTTACTCGATCTCTCGTTTTATGTGTACGCTTTATAGATCGTTGTTTGTCCTTTTGTCCTTTTCCTTTTGACCATTGTGTTGTCTGTTTTACTTCGACTTACTGATTCTGATTACCCCTTTGGTATCTTCAAACTCTTCTCTCATTATCGAAATGCAGCAATTTTGCCAAATTTTTGCTTTTTCAACAATTTATTACGTAATAAATACCACATTACAAAGTAAAACACCCACAGATAACATTTGTTACATCAGTGTTTTAACGTAAAGATAAATAAACGTTGCAGAATACCGAAGGGGCAATTAAAATGGACAATTTAGAGAAACTGACAACATCAGGTACACAAGACTAAGGAAAACACAAGAAAAAATGTTTTATACTGGAGGCTGAGAAGAACGAACATAGTTTTCATGCGGAAATCGTAACGAACATCACAACACGGAACTTAATACTAATGTTTACCTAGCATAGGTATATTTACTTATGGATTGTATGATTTGACGGGGTAATTTCAACAGATTATTGGCATGCAAATGGAAATAAATTTTCACTATGAGGCAGAGTTTATCTGAGTTTTCAAAGATAAGCTTATAGATCATACATATTGGTGACTGTTGACTTTGTCACCTTTGTCACGGCCCTTTGTTAATCCAGACAGATACAACTGTTTGCCTATTATTCATAGTATGAGCTGTGTACAATGAAAGGCCAATCTTCGGAAAATAAAAAAAGGTCGTCATTTTATTCATTAGGTTCGTGCTGCTCAATCATCAATTTTCCGTGTAGTGTTTTAACCATTCATTGTATTGTCTGTCAATACAAATAAACGCTAGAGAAAACCGAAGCGAAAATCAAGAATGTACAATCTAGAGATAAATGCAACATTGGGCAATAGACATAGAACAGAGACAAACGAAACGGAACAAAGACACAAAGCAAAACAAAACAAACAACAGCATCAACATAAAATACCAAACCAAAGCACTGAAAACTAAGAAGTTGAGAAGTACAGATCTTACGGAGGTGAACCATGTGGTCGCGAAGAAAAAGCATGTCCTGCTTTTTTAGAGACGCCTGTAATATGCATGTGGTCAAATTGAGTTGGGCACCACTATACTTAAATAAATATAAATAAGTACAAAATATTATCATTAAATAATTAGGGTAAATCTTACCTGTCTGTGTTTACTTTCTTACATAAAACTCAGACTAAGAAGTAAAAACTTGTCTTTGTATAAGGGAATTAAAAGTTAGCTATTTATCTGGTATATTTCCTCTCATCTCGTTCGTTGGGTAATATTATATCATTAAATATATAAATGTATTGGATCATGTATTATAGGTTTCCCTTATATAATCGATATATGCTTTGACAATTATCACTGACGACAATTCTTTCTTGTAGCAATAAAATATGTACTTTACATTATTTGGCTTTCCAATATCTTGATATTGAGAGTACCTGATGGAGGTTATTCCAGAAACGCGTTTTGCGCACTAAATTTGATAACTACGTTTTTATTTGTTTATTAAGCGTTTGTTCGTGACATTATTACATTCGTGTCTTTGTGATTTAATTTTCCAATTGACAAGTTATTTTTATATGATGATTTCAATTCTCAACAAAACAACAACTCATTTTTAAAAGGCGCAAGCATACATTTACTTCTGAACATGATTGTGAAGTCCATCATGGGAGACCTTCAGTGACTTTGAGATGAACATCATCATTATATCTCTATGTATTTGTTTTTAATTTATTTAATATCTAAGACGTGATGTCTAAGATGAGTTGATAATACTGAATTCACTGTTGATATAGTTGAAAGTAAGGGCCGTTGACTTGTACGTTAAATCAGTATAATTAGGTATATAAGTCCTTTGTCTAATTTGTGGTAAATGGCAGGCGTTTTTGTCGTCTCGTGCGGTAGTTTGAGCCCAGTATTGATATCTGCTGTTTCCCCGGTAGGCAAGCGGCATCTAGGAGTAAGAGCAAATACTTATGGTCTCTGAATCATGACAACATGTCCGATAGTAGTGATATGTTTACCTCTTGACTGTTGTTTCAGTGAGCTACCAAGATAAAAATCAAACTTGGCATGTTTGTCTAGCTGACTCCATCATCATCATCTTATCGAAAGTAACCCATTCTCGCCTAATTTCTGTTGGTTCTTGTGACTGCGATATTTTGTTCCTAATTTTTATCAGACGCAGTGGATCATTTTGCTTTTCACGACAACATCAAATGCAATACAAATAAAAAGATGCCCAATATATATGCACTACTGTATACCTGAAATGTGCACCGTACTAATTTACCTGTAGATTATTATTGTTCAATTATCCAATTTACTACTGGAGCAGAAATTGCTTACCCTTCCAGAGCACTTTAGTTCACCATCAGGTTTTTTATCAACCCAGCTGTGAACGAAGCGAACATGATTGATACTTGTAAACACTTTGAAATCGGAAGCGGAAGCCATTTGCCTGTTTTCGTAATTGAACATCTTTGTCGTGCCAAAGGCGCGACCAACACGAAACAAATAAAATAAAATAATGATTTTAAAATTGTATTGAGAATTAAAACTTACCTTTCGCGCCGAAGGCACGACTGTATCATTCAATTAGAAAACAGGGTTTTACTTTCGAACTTGAAGAAGACAGGGTTGTCATTGAAGGTTTCGTAAATGAAATAAATATTATACTGTGTGTCGTGCCGAAGGCATGAACACTACGAATAAAGAAATAAATCGTCGTGCCGAAAGCACACCCGATATGAACAAAAGAATGAATCAGAACGGCCACATTAAATGTTGCAAATGGGTCCCATGGCAACACCTTGACGGAAGTTGATTCGCCCTTTATTTCCATAGACAAAGAAGCATTAAGTTTTCGTTCCGAATGGACATCTTATATAATAAAACTAATTTACTAGTCGTGCCGAGGTCACGATCATTACGAACAAAATTGAAAAAGTTTTCGTGCCGAAGACACGAAAACAGTATAGTCGGAATGGATCCCATGACAACACATTGCCGGAAGTTAATTGTAACAGGTATTTACCAAGCAAATTCGTATCAAAAATTCGTCATGTCATACAGATTGGCATTCGTGCTGAAGGCACTAAATATGCTATCAATATTAAAATGTAATAAATATGTTTTGGCAATCGGACTTTTTCGGGCCTTTCCGTCAAACAAAATTTTCCCGATTGATAGAATTATCCCATCTAATCTTGTAATACGAGGAAAAATCTTTAGCTAAATAAAATGAGATATTGGATACTTTGATTTAATTTATCTTTTTTTTTTAATCGACTCCTCTCGCAACTCTGCTGCGGTTTTCTTGTTAGTAGGGTACGTGTTACTCAATCTTCAGTTTTATTTGTATGTTTTGTGGAACAATTTTTATCATTTTGTCTTTTTTCTTTTTATTCTTTGCCCTTCGATTTACGGATTCTGATTACCCCTTTGGTATCTTCAAATTCTTCTGAGCTCGGCTGTTTTCACGAAGATAACCTCGTTATTCGGATATAATGCACATCTTCACATGGCATCATTTTATTGATGAATGTTAATCATTGCCATGCAAACTCCGATTATAAGATAAATCAATGCTAAATGTGAAAAATATTAAGAGGACATGCCTTAGCTGGTGGTGAAATTGGTTCATGTCAACTGATTACCCTTCCCGGAGCACCTGCGTTCATCCCCGGTTTTAAGTGGGGTTCGTGTTACTCGGTCTTTAGTTTTATATGTATGTTTTGCCCGTTTATGCTTTTTCTTTTGGCCATGGTGTTGTCTGTTCTTCTTCGATATACGGATTCTTATTGCCCCATTTGGTATATTCAACTCTTCTTATTGCAGGCAACTGTAGGTCCTGTAATTGCATCTCTTTTATCAGATATAAGAAACTATTTATTCCAGTAATTAAGGTATATTTCAGCTCTATTGTCTGTTGAAAAAGACAAAATAAATAGTTAGTTTTAGCTTAGAACTATTTTAATTTCACGTTCCGCTATATATATATATATATGCTGTCCTTCATTTAATAATTGTAAGTTTGGTGAATTTGTTGATCGCATCTATCTCATTGAGTTTGAAATAAAGGATAGCGCAAATACAGCTAGGTCTGCTTCCTGACTTGACCTACTCCTCGAAATTGACAATGACAATCTTTGTTTTTCTGTGGAATGTTTTGTAGATCGTTGTTTGTCCTTTTTCTTTTGACAATTGTATTGTCTGTCTTTCTTCGATTTACGGCTTCTGATTACCCCTTTGGTATCTTCAAACTTTTCTTAGTTGCTCGTAGTAAGATACAGAACAAATACTAGATCTTTTAGATCATGATTGATAACAAATATTGGATAGAAGAAAATATGAACGAATTATTTTCAACTATATTGTTAGTAATTACGCCATGCAACATGTAGTAATTAATTGTTTTCATTATTTAACGTTATTCCTTAATAACAACAATGTTATCAAATAAGACATAATTTTGAATCGTCTTATCCCCCAGTTGGGGAGATCATGTCTTATTTGCGATATTTGTGTTTGCTTGCGCATATTGTGGTGAACAACACATCGTGTGTGGTTTTTCTTGTCTTCGTCTTATGTGCTCTGTGTTCCAAGTTTCTCTGGATTGTCTTTTGTATTGCCCCTTCGATATTCCCTATCGTCTATTTATTAACTTATATTTAGGTATATTCTTATATACATATACAGTGCAAGATATAAATTGGAATCACTTAATACCGTGTTGTCACAACTATATATTGGAAATATGTCAAATTAATTGGTAAATGATATCAATTAAAACTACAGTTGCCACATTATTGTACTGTGTTATCTTCAAATTCAGAATGTTCACCTTAGAGATACATAACCCACGTGTGTTTGTTTATGATCCTTGAGTTAGACTGACAAATCTGTACTCTGTTCTTAGCCTACCAAGAAAGGATTTCAGTATAACAACAAAATGCCTCTACCGTGTCAGGATTCCTGTATTCCACTCCAGTATTGTTTATTGTACTCAGTGCATTGATCATTGTTTGTCCCGTTATAATTATTATACCCGCGTTTGTAACAAGAGTAACACGACGGAAGCCATGTGTGAAGTAGGAACTGCATACCCTTCCGTACCGCCTGAGTTTATTCCCAGAACCTTAATGGGGTTCGTGTTTCTCGATCTTTAGTTTTCTATTTAGTGTTTTGTATATCATTGGTAGTCCTTATCCCCCCACCCATGGTATTCCCTGTATCATAGCGAATTATCTCATCTGATTATGAAAAACAAATATGTCAAAGATCGAACACGATCAACGTTGATCTCAATTGCACTTAAAAGCGTTCATGTTTTCCTAACTGCAAATTCTTATGAGTTGGGAAACATTTTCCCATAAACAAATGACTAGTGTTTATGTTGATTGACCGTACCTGTAAGTCAATTTACATTATTCGCAAACCACAATTAAATATAATTAAGCATATAATAACATACACGTAGCAAGTCATTAGCTATATTTCTACAAACATTACAACTTCATTAAAGCAACAATTGTTATAACTGTTCCAGCTAGCCATAATAATATACATTGTTGGAACCCACGGGAAATTCTGCACAAGTCACAAACAATCCGCGCTTGACATAATACATCTTGAAATGCATTTGTATTCCATCTACCTAATTAAGTAGCTGCCTCAATTTTGAAGCTGTGTTCCTTATAAACTGAGGATGACAACCCTGTAAATGATACTACTCCATTCAAAGCTGCTGCAAATTGAGACCTCAATGTATCTGGTTCCCCTTTAGCATGTACAAAGACAACCTACATTACTATCTCTTTCCCTCAAATAATTGATGATGGGTAATGCAGGGAATTGCGTTGCACTCTCTTGTTTTGCTATTCAGATTTTAACATCATCCCCATGGAAGATTGCTTAAAGGACTCGAGTATCCAGTAACAAAGTTGTGTTATTTTTGCATTTACTAACTGTATGCAATGTTTCTTTCCCTGTGATGATCTTAATGTTAATTCACTTACTCTGAAGAAAAAGACAGACAGCCAAAATGTACTCGTCGCCAACACCTGTGATCAAGCCTGATTTCGGGAGGGGGTGGTGTCCTGGTTACTCGTTTGCTTATTTGTTTGTGTTGTGTTGTATTGTGTTTTTTGGGGGTTTTGTTGGGGTTTTTTGCGTCGTCCTGTGTGTCGAATGTTGCCTGTATCTCTGAATTGTTAATACTATTCTTCGCCTTCGGATTTCTCTAACGTTTACTAGCACATAAGCCTTTGATAATTATCACTACATGAATAGTATGGAGCCATTACTAATTTCTTTAGTACTGGTCATGTAGTCGACAATCTCTTATCAAATGACGGACTGCTGCGTTTCGCATTTTGAAGAAAGAATTTGATGAATCCTGAAGATGTCATTAGTATTCTTATATACTTTGTATTTAGTATACCTATATATGTAGAAAGTATACTTATAGGGGATATGGTGTTTAATGCCACTTTCAAAAATATTTCAGCTATATCGTGGCGTCAATTATATTGCTGAAGAAAACCAGAGAAAACCGCCGAACTGTCACTGACAAACTTTATCACATCATGTTGTGTAGAGTACACCTCGCAATGAACGGGATTCGACCTCACGACGTTAGTGGTAATAAGCACTGATAACATAGGTAGTCTTAAATCCAACTATCATATGCAATCACGACCACGACGGTCCCAGTATACTTTGTAGATGTTTATTATCACCATGTAATCTTTGTGTTATTCCTTTCAACTCGCAATAAATGTTTGCAGTAGTAAAGAGTAGCAACTGTTAAAATGATGCAGCAACCACAGATAGCAATGATAGGAACAAACAATTCCATTTACATAATCGCACCATTAAGGAATTAGTTTTGGGTCCATAAAACTAGCTTACACCAACCATTTGTTATTGAAGTGTCTGTACCAAACCAAGTGAGTGGTCATACATTTGTGTGTTACTGGTATCGGGTTTGTCTCTTTCAACGAATTTATTTTAGAATTATTCCGACAGTGTGGTATTATTTTTATATTTTTCATTGGTTTCGAAAATTATGTCAAACAGAAAAATTGATAGATAGTGGAGTTCGTGTTACTCGATCTTTACTTTTATGTGCAATGTTTGTAGATCGTTGTTAGTCCTTTTGTCCTTTTTCATTTGGTCATTGTGTTGACTGTCCTTCTTCGATATATGGATTCTGATTACCCCGTTGGTATCTTCAAAGTCTTCCTGTAGTAGAAATTCATTATTAATTTGCTTAATTCTGTTCATAAATTCAAGATTTTATTATTCCAAGAGAGTTAAAGATGTTTAATATGTTATACTACAGTTAATTGATTTAATACTTTTCCTGCCACGTTTAATAATATCAATGAATAGAAAACTATTTAAAGACATAGGTTTTACACTATGTGCTTGATAAATATTTTTTTTAAATAAGAAAGCAAATTCCTTGCCAATATATCAAATAATTTGTCATACAGGATGTGTTATAGTATGGTATTACCTATAATTCATCTGAAACTAGGAACCAACTTGGCGGGTTACAGGAACTAACCGTTATTTACGATTCACACTTTGTTCATAGTGATTAAGGATTGAACAATTTATGATGGGGAAAAATTGAAATCGTCTGTTTTGTCACAGAGAAATGGAGACCATGGATTTCAAATTTGACGTAAATGTCAGGAGCTCATGGAGGGGCAGCTAATTCTGTAATCTCAAGTTCTTTCGGTTATAATGTAAAGATGGTAGCTAAAGAAAGCATACAATAGGACAATCTGTGTTATAAAAGATCAGACAATTTGTTTTTTTAAATTAATAGAAAATATTAAATGATTGGAGTGTTAGGAACTTATTGCTAATTGTCTTGTTTGCATATTATTTTTTCAGGAGAGGACTTCATAAAATGAAATTGGTACATTCTACTGTGGAAAATGTTGGAGGATTTCGAACGACAAATTTATCAATCCAACGAAGTATATTTTTATTTTCAATTACGCAACAACACTAATGATACATGTACCATGATTTTTTATATCTTGATATCATCATTTTATTGGATAGTTAATATCCACGAATTTAAGAAATAAGGGTAATAACAAAATTACCGAACTCCGAACAATCTTACAAAGGAAAAGTCAAAACTCATAATTATATAAACAGACAAGATCAGTCAACAACCGGAAAACTGTGAAAACCGTAATGACCCTGACTTGGTACAGGCATTTCTAAAGAAATGGTGGGTTGAATCAGATTTTAAGGCGCCCATTTTAAGAACCCATGATTATGTCTTTTGAGAGCAAACCACGTAAATTGGGATGCACGAAATTAAGTTACTTCACATTATTAAAAATGGGAATTACATATAAGTACATTTTGTATGTATAACAAGTAAAAATGGGAATTACATATAAGTATGTATAATAAGTAACTGAATTGAATTATCTTACATTACATCAATAATCGGCTTATTATTTTTACGTACTCAATGCTAGTGTTGTTTACGTATTGGAGCTTTCACAATTAATTCATCATAGGAAAGACGTCATTGCCCGTATTATTCACGACGGATGCTCTACATAAAGCATCCAATGCTGACTCTTACCAAGCAGTCATGTTTTAAATGTAATCAAACCTGTCCATGCGATCACCTCTATTAAGCAGTCACCTGTATTAAAAGGTCACCTTTTTTTTGTCCTCACACTTACCATTTCATATTAATTGAACCTCTTTTAAGAGGTCACCTGTCTTATAAGCCGTTTTTACTTTATCCTATAGGTGACCTCTTAATACAGGTTTGACAGTATTTCTTTACAGATATTAAAGAAACATGTTGCTCTGTTATAGTGATGTCTTATCACGATGGTGATTAATGTGGCTGTGTCTTTATTTAATGGTATTTTATTCGCAGAAGATTGGGAGTATCCGAACATCAAAGTTAACTATTATCAGGATTTCAACGGTAAATAAAATAACAACGAACGGCTGTTCGTACCTTTTTAAAAAGATTTTTAAAAGTGCTATCATTTTTTTTTCCTAACCTTTTTGTTTGGGCGGACTGGTATATCAATACGCGCCAATCGTTATTATCGCATGTATTTTCTTTTTTATTAATTACATATATCGAGTCAGAATTTTATTTTGTGTACAATTTTACTTTTTTATGATATATATACGTAATTTTATTATTTGAATGGTTAGTTAGAACCATTGTGAGGGAACATCACGAAAATCATATTAATGTAGTTAGGCAAAACGACACCATTCAAACAACTGAACTAGTCTACCTTACGTGCTCAGAATCTACCTGTCCTAATTAAAATCAACATGACAGGAATTCTTCCTTGGTGCTTCCACAGACAGATTTGATATAGCTCCTGTTTTTTTGTAGGAGAGATCATGTCTTATTTAGGTTGTTTGCGTATGGTGATAGCACATACTATGTGGTGCTTTGTTGGTTTTTGGGGCTTTTTTGTTTTTTGTTTTTGCTTGGTTTGTGTTCGTCTTGAACTTTGTGTACCGAAAGTTGCCTGTTTCTCTGGATTGTCCATTCATGGTCGCCCCTTCGGTTTTCTCTAACGTTTATTTGGTATAGCTCCAATGGTTTCCGATATAGAAAGTGTTACGTATTCCAACTTTTATTCTAGATTTGAATCAATTTTTTTTCTCTGAATCCCTTCTGTTTCTTTTAGAACATATTCTATCTACCTAGTGATGACTTGCTGGACAGTAATCTTTTTCAGTAAAAACTGATGTAGCAGGAAACCCTTAATTAACTTGTCAAATGTCATGCGCTCCCCTTTATTTAAAAAAAATCGTATCGTTTTTGAAAATCACCTGACATGCCAAGAGCAAATCTAGACAATTTAAAAACGATAAACGTACAGACAATATATTGTACATGGACGTTTCTAGAAAACAGCAAATATAAGAAATGATTTTAAATCTTATCTAGTAATGACTCAGTGATACAGAAGTGTCAGGTGTATTTTACGAAATAATATTGTATACCACAAAGAAACAATTCCAATCTAGTTATACATCAACCAGGATAGTTTCTTTTGCCTATTGTATATTGTATTCCCATTAGAGAATCGTTGGCGGAGCATACTATAATAGTAGGATTTAAGGTTGTGATTATGCAATGGTTATTGTGTGTCAATAAAACCGAAGTGATTTCTAACACAAATCCTTTCTATAAATAGGGTATGATATTTATAGGTTGATATGTTTGATATCTACGTTTTTATTCATAAGCTATCTTGCTATTTATATATGTATCTCTCGGAAGCAGCTTTTATCTGCAAAAACAACTTTTGGACTGTAAAACGCAACCCACACTTACATTAATGACTGTTGTTGATACTATATCTGTTATTAGAAATCTATGAATACTGGTATTAGACATACTTTAGTATGAAGATAATATTAAAGGAAAAACCATTCATAGGTCATAGGTCACCTTTTTCGATTTTGGTGATCCTGTTTAGGCTCTTTTGCTTACCTGCTCCCAAAAGTTAAAATTATTTGGCTTTCCAACCTTTCGACTTTGAGTGTACCTGATGAAGGTTTTTCCAGACACGCATCGTGCGAACTAAATTTGATATCTACGTTTGTATTATGATTAAAATTAATTAACATCAAGAGAACAACTATATTGATAATGAACAAAAGCTTACAAGCAATAAATAAAAGTGAGCAATTGTTGTTTAACGCCAAGTGAGCAATTTGTCAACTATGTCATTGCGAGAACACGTTACATTCGATTAGATATTGATGATGTCCTCTTTGTACTAGACCAACACGTATAAATTGATGTTTATGCTACAGTTCATTGAAACAATACCCCATAGGTAGACATGTCGCCTCATTCGAACACATTATCCTCCTTCCGAGCCAACCATTATTTGCTCGTTCTCCCCAAAGCTGTGTGCTTACCGGCGAACCATAATTTTATAGTCTTTGGTTTGAACCGAACGTGGCTTAAACTCACGATCTGCCGCACCCATGACAAACACGCTATCATTACACTATTGATTCCGTTCAAACAACAAATAATGCCCTGAGATAAATATGGGAATAGAGGTTTACGTTGCCAAAGGAAAAGATGGATAGGGTTGCAAATGTTTCCATTGTAACGTGCTATCAACGACCACTACTAAATAAACGTTACATAATACCGAAGGTTCAATCAAAAATGGACAATCCAGAGACACTGGCAATACCGGGCACACAAAACACAGGACGAAGACAAACAACATTAAATAAACGTTAGAGAATACCGAAGGAGCGATCACAAATGGACAATCCAGAGACACTGGCAACATAAGGCACACAAGACACAGAACGAAAACAAATAACATCAAATAAAAGTTAGAGAATACCAAAGGGGCAATCAAAAATGCACAATCCAGAGACACTGGCAGCATGGTCACCCAAGACACAGGACGAAGACAAACACCATCAACTAAACGTTAGAGAATACCGAAAGGGCAATCAAAAATGGACTATTCAGAGACACTGGCAACACAGGACACACAAGACACAGGACGAAGACAAAGAACATCAAATAAAAGTTAGAGCATACCAAAGGGGCAATCAAAAATACTTAATCTAGAGACACTGGCAAAATGGTTACACAAGACACAGGACGAAGACAAATAACATCAAATTAACATTAGAGAAAACTGAGGGGGTGGGGGTGCAATTACAAATGGACAATCTAGAGAAACTGACAACATATAATACACAAGACAAAAAACACAACACAATATGTATTGGGCACTACTACTAACAAATTGTTGATCATTATGAGCAGCCATAAGTTGTATTTTGCGTAAAAGGAGCACGGTATTATCTATACAGGAAGTATACTTGTAGTTATTTTGTCATCATGACATTTTTCCTGTATTAATTCAAATGTTACCAGACAAAGGAATTCAGTGACCAGTCTATTTTAGTAAAATGTCCGTTGATGTCATATTCCTACATTTCTATGATATACTTACCGTATATTTATATTATAGTCAACAATTTACAGATTGTTATACTAATGATTTCCTGATGAAAGTCTTTACAAAATCCTTAAATCAGATAAAACATTTTCTTTTGATAATTGACAATATTTACTGGCTGTTGTACTTCAAAAATGGTATCACTGTCTCCAAAAATTAGCACATTTCTCAAATTAATTTTTTTAATTTAACTGAACTAAAAGACATTTTCAAGTAGATAGTTGAACAGTAATTGGACAATACAATTAGGATTTTGATCTTAGGGTTGGGGGACGGTTGGCGCTTAGATTCTAATAGTCCTATATTTACGATATTTGTAGCACAGCACAATGGACTAAAAAGTATTTCCCGGGCAATGATAAAGTTTTAAAAGACATCGTTTTCTTCCTGAAATGGTAAACATCTTACGCGGTGTTCACACTGCGAAGATGACTGTTTTGCCAACAAAAGTACAGTTCGTAAATTATGTAATTATTATCAAAACTAAGGTCCTCTTCCCTCTTCCCTCGGGCCAATTTTCGCTATCCTGTGTAGGCTTTTTGGTTTTATTGCTCCCAAACACTTTGAAATTATTTGGATTTCCAATCTTACGATTTTGATCGTACTAGGTTATTCCAGAAAAGCGTTGTGCGCACTAAATTTGATATCTACATCGGTAATCTTAGATGTATGTGGACCATCTGCTCAGGTACAAATGGTAAGGAAGTAGGAAGGTAGATTGTTTCACTGCATATGTTTCACACTATCTACTATCTCAGCTGTGTTGTATATTCAGTCTGAAAGATGTGTACTCTGTTTGTAAAGGACAAATCAAATACACAATATGAATTATGGGCGAGTCACAAATTATTATTCCTTGTTTTGGTGAGAAAAGTTTGAAAATACTAAAAGAGTAATAAGATACCGTTAATCAAGGGGACACAATAATGGCAATGAAAACTGAGAAACGATGCAATGACCCACAAAACACAACGCATAAAACTACAGATTGAGCAACATAAACCTTACTAAAACCAGGGTGAACTCAGCTGCCATGGAAGGGTGTGCAGATACTGTTTGACTAGTGGCACCCGTCGTGTTACTTTTGTCATGAATCCGATGACGGGTCATGAAAGAGGATGGAAGACGGGATTATGACAACGATAAATGGAACATATCCATGGGCATCTGCTGACACATTAAAGACAACTTGCAGGAGCTGCCAATGTTTATAAAAGAAATCAGCTTACCCTATATTTAGCACCCGGTGTAAGGTATCACTTACCACACTTACACAGTGTAGACTCTTAAAATAACAAATATAATTACCGAAGGGGATGCAAGTCGCACATATTTGGCGAATAACGCTTCATACGGATGCAATGGAATGGTATCATTTCATAAACAATGCAAGTGTATGACAACATACATTTTTGGGAACAAATCTAATAATTGATCAAAATATAGATTTATTGTGTAAGTTGATAAAAATGACATTACAAGAAAGACTGTCTTTAAATGTAGTGAGACATAAACAAAAATATCACAGAAGAGAAATAAATTACAGTTTATTGGACATGTAATTGTGAAAACTTCCAAGTAACTCATTTTATAACATTTCTTCGTTACTTTCTACCTTTATCGAAGATTTTCAAAAATATGTTGAAAACCCCCAAATAACAAATTTTATAACATTTATCCTTTACTTTCTATCTTTCTCGGAATTTTTTTTAAATATGTTTAATGCAATTGTTAACTAGGAAGTATAAGTCAGCATTTCTAAATTAGTAAGCTATAAATTCAACTGCTTTTTATCCTTTGTATCACATATGAATGTTGATGCCTTTCTTTAACATGGCTTATCTCGATTCTGATGATGTCTTAAATTTTGCATGATGAACAATAGCGCTTTAAAAAATACATAAAAATTATTAATTCTGACGATGTCTCGAATATCAAAATAGGCCATTGACATGTCGAGTAATTAATAAAACAGTACTTTTATAAAAGATTATGAACCTGTATAAGCTGTAGATTAAAAATTGATATCGGTGATTTGTATAATTTCTGTTTGATCTTTATATAAACACAAATATATATTATCAGTGATTTATGTATTTTTGCTTTGATCTCACAAAAAGATATTTTCAGTATCCACGACCTGACTCTGATATGATACAGAAAATTATATGTCAGTGTGACGTCAGTTTTGATGGTCTCGACATACATAGTACATTATCACTAATATCACAGTTTCTCCCACCGGACTCGCGGTAATACTAGTGATAATGTTTATCTCGACTTTTATAACTGCCATTATTCTATATTTATCAAGCGTGATACAAACATAATTATCGTTGATTTCCAAACTTATATGGATAGGAGTGATCAATATCGTTTGAGGGAAGATAACAGTCCCGTTATGGAACCATGGGCAGATATCGGGACAAAACTCTGATAACACGATATCAAGCATTTTCATAAATAGACCAATGAATGATCTTTTCTATAACAGGACTGTTATCATCCCTCAAATATCGATCAATCATATCCATATGAGTTTGGTGTTTGTGTGGGAAGTTAATTTTGTTCTTTTTAATTCAATGTTGAAATATGTGATAAATAGATTAATGCATGTCTTTTCCCATTTCAGGACTGTTATTATCCCTTGACCGATATCGACTCTCGGTCTAAAGCCCTCTGGCCGATATTGGTCTCTCGAGATGATAACAGTCCTGATGGAAAAAGGCATGCATTAATCAATAAGTATTCCAGTAAGTATGTAATTATAAATGTTGGTGACTTTAATAATAATTTGGTATTACGAAAATGCAGAGAAAAACTGTGTTGAAGATCAAAGACAAATGCGTGTCTTGTTATGCAATATATATAAGCACTGTAATACACTGCTATTTCGCAACAAACCAGAATAAACAGCTGACTTATCATAAAATGGCTGCATATGACAAATTACATAAATGTAATCATGGAAAATCTGTGTCGAAATTCAAAGACAGATGCGTGACTTGCTATGTCATATATGCATTGTAAGACACTGCTATTTCGGAACACACCAGAATAAACAGCTGACTTATCATATAATGCCTGCATATGACAAATTACATAAATGTAATCATGGAAAATCTGTGTCGAAATTCAAAGACAGATGCGTGACTTGCTATGTCATATATGCATTGTAAGACACTGCTATTTCGGAACACACCAGAATAAACAGCTGACTTATCATATAATGGCTCCATATGACAAATTACATAAATGTAATCATGGAAAGTGAACTTGATCCAAATCATCACTGATATACAGTTGAACACTTCATGTCGAAATTGACCTCAATTATGTCACGAATTCCTCCAAATTGGAGATTGATTAATCTTATATTATCTACCAAGAAAGGAGCGATTATATATTTTGGACAGGAACAGCATAATATCCACATTCGAAAAAGCAGGGTTTGATATTTTGATTCGCTAAAACTCGCCATATAGTTTATGCTATAGTAGATATGGCATTTGCAAAGTATTGTACATAGCATACTATTATACATATTGTCAATTGAAAAGATGTGTTCATTTCTTTTTCTTTGCTTCTCCAACTGAACATCCCAATAATATTTAAGAAATACTGATTATTTGATAAAAATGATAAATAATTATTGCAATACTGGTCAATCGCTTACATTAGCCAATGGCATTACCGGCATTGTAAATTGTGAATGTCGAACGCCTATTGGATATCGTGGACTACTTTTCATATGAGCTGCTACATTTTCTGGACTGTATGCCCCAGGCCCGGGGACGTTATTATCGTGTTTCTCAGGTTTGTAGCGTCCTCCTATAGAAAAAGAAGGAGCATTTCTTCTAGTTCCGTTTTCTTGTTGCGGGTAATAACTTGCCGGTCCAGGTGATCTTGCAAGGTCACTATTAAAACTCATGTAAGAATTTTTTCCTAAAATTGAAGATGCGCAACCACCCTTTTGACCTGGTACGTTCGGTCCAATTGTCGATGGGAGACTGTATGCATTTGGTGACGGTGTATAGTCGATTCTTCTCGAAACTGTACGGGGACTCAATGAATACGAAGGTGCATTTATTTCTCGTAGCGGTTTCCTGTCTGTACTATATGATCCTGGTCCAGGACTGATGAAACGCTCTGCAAAAAAAAAATTGATTGATTGATTGATTGATTGATTGATTGATCGATTGATTGATTGATTGATTGATTGATTGATTGATTGATTGATTGATTGATTGATTGATTGATTGATTGATTGATTGATTGATTGATTGATAACGCCAAATTTTGCAAAAATTGAAATAAACTATGAATATAAAAAAAAGCAGAGTAAATAGATAGTTGAGCAATGAAACATCCAGATACTGTATAAACTCATGTATAAAATGGACAAAAAGAGCAAAGCACGGAAGAACACGAGATGTGGACAAGATTTCCCAGCACAACCATTCAAACGTTGTTAAAAAAAAATTGAAAAGCAATAATGAAACGATATTATTATTTTACAGTTTTAAAATATTCCTGCTATAACCCTTGCATCGTACATAGTAATCATGGTCATTAAATATGTACTTCAAATATGACTGATTTTGTAATTCGCTGTCCAATCCCTTTAAAGGATTGATCGCAATTTGTGTTCGGTTCATGAAGAAATAACCTCAATCAGGTCGTACACACCTTGTAAACCCGCGTAGCGGGTTACGCAAGGGTATGTACGATCTGATTGAGGTTATTTCGAATGAACCGAACAAATAATTTCGATCAATCCTTATAAATTAATTCAAACTTTTTTTGTTATGATATTGAAAAATATATTAATTTTTTCAAAATAAGGCAAATAATCGGATATAAATTTAAATAACCCCAAAGATGCCTCATTTAAAGAAAATCACCTGATGACAACGGCACGCGACGCCTTGAGAACGACGTCTATTTTTAGATTCAGTACATTGACAAATAACCTCAACTTTTTAAACCAATCAAAACGCGTATAAAATTACATGTGACTCTAAAATTAATTTATTTTGCATTATTACCGGGATAGTTTCGGTTTTACTGGTTTGTTCCGTGATAACTTTATACAAATGAACAGTAGAGAATACTGATTGAGCAATCACAATTAACAATCCACAGAAACTGCTAACTTAGGGTATACACGAAGAAGAATAACAAAGCAAAAACATAACACAATATGCGTTGGACACCAACATCGTTGTTATGCGGAAAGCGTAACGGACACCACAACACAGAACTCAGAACATAAAGACGCATAACAGAACAGGACAACACAAAAAACTAATAAAAGGTGGACAACATGTCTTTGGTTGAAGAGTACGTATGATATAGACCACTAAACTGTATTCTCTAAAAAAGAATATTGTTTGTATAAGTTATCTTGTAAGACATACATTGAAAAAAGCGTTTCATCATACATGAATATTCCTCATGTTTCTCCTGAAAGGGAGAAATCATCCAACTAAAGCAAGATCAGTCCAACATGTCGAATATATTCGTATTGTAAACGTGAACCACATCAAGCATGTTTGGCAATATGTTTGGTCATATCAATAATCAATTACATGTATGTTGATAATGAGACCCAATTTGGATGTTAACGTTTCTACTCTGTGATAATAAATATTTTTATGTATTACATATTTTCCTTACTATATAACAATAATAAGATCAGGTGCATGCGTACGGAAAATTTGATGACGAGGGAAACAACCCGGTGAACAACCCAAACATATATGATATAGAGGGAGACAACCCGGTGAACAACCCAAACATATATGATATAGAGGGAAACAACCCGGTGAACAACCCAAACATATATGATATAGAGGGAGACAATAGGTTGTCGCCCGGTCTACAACCCATGACAACTGTAAGTGTTTTGAAAACCGTTTTTTTTTCTAAAACCGGAAATTATTTTCTTGTCTTCTACAAAGCAAAGCATTCAGGTTAGAGTACTTTCGGTATAATAAGATAGTTATTGCTTTTATATGAGGTGAACATCGAAAGTTATCAACCAGAGAGTGGTTGTTTTTCTGAGGGCTTTAGCCCGAAGGAAAGCAATCTCTCGAGAGTTGACTACTGAATGTTGACCTCATATGAAGGCAATAATTGTATATTGTACAACTTACTTGGAGTCTTTACTCTTCCACCAAAGCTGAAACTCGGAGCAACAGCTCGTCCTCTGGCCGTGAAAGTACTGTCAACATTATAAGCTGGTCCAGGACTTGCATTATTTTCTACTGTAAAACAACAATATATTGAACAATACTGTATGAGAATACATGTACATGTAAATACACTGTATCCATAGTTCTGCAGTTTTGTGTACATATATGTGTGATAAAATTTCAAATATAGAATAGTATCTGTATGCAAGACATAGTACTGTTTTGATAAGCAATGTACAACATATTCATTTAAAGACCGAAATTCTGTAAAATCTCAAATTGTTTAGTTTTTTGTCATGTATTTGTACAGGTGATGCCTACCTTGCTATTTCCTCTCTGTGTTGGTTAAAGAAATAGTATGTGTTTAACCGAAAAACAAGTGGTATGCTATATTATTTGCCGATCTTATATCATGTATATAAATAAAAACGTTGATATCAAATTTAGTGTGCACGACGCATAACCAAAGGATATCCTAGGATTTTATATCTGTACTGTCAGCAGGCAAAGACGATCTCAAAACATATGGTGATAAAGCATAATCCATCAATTTAATAATATTTGGATTAAGAGAAATTTTAAAAAACATTACTAGTTCAGTGTTTAAATCTCAATCACTTGAAGTAGGTACGAAACTCCGAAGTACATAGACAAAGATAAGCACATTGTCGATAGTGTATGTTGTACAATATGTCATTTCTGTTTCATATATTTCACAACTTTCTACGAAAACTACTTGGTTATCATGCTTAAATTCACAGAAATAATTGCCCGTTCATAATAGATGCAACATATTCTAAGAATAACTGAATGTATTTGAATTTGCAGTGACTTAGGACAGGTCGGTGGTTTTCCCCGGGTACTCTGGTTTCCTCCACCAATAAAACTGACGGTCACGATATAACTGAAATATTGTTGAAAGTGGCGTTAAACACCATCAAACAAACAAACAAACAAATGAACGTATTTGGAATGTCCAGCTTGATCAAACATTTACAATAATTAATTTAGAGATAAGTATATATACTAAGAGGATTCACCGTTTCCTCATATAGATATTGCAAAGAGATTGTAGAAATGATACCAGAAAGAACATAAAATTCTATAAATAATAGATAAAATAACCAAAATAAATGTCTAAACTATACATATAGCATAATTATAGAAGATAGTCAAATAAATATAACGTACATAAAACGTAGATTGAATTATCTCCCTTTGTACATTAAAATATGTCATTCTTTAGTTATTTACATTGTGGAAAGCAAGACATTTCACAATGTGACTTTATGTGGTTGTAAAACCTACTAGGGATAAAAAAAAAATTGTTTATTCAATATCTCTAGGGTGTATAATCATAGAGGCGGTCGTGGTCGTATGGTAGTTGGATTTACAACTATATGTGCAATCACTGCCCATAACCACTAAAGTTGTGAGTTCGAATCCCTCTCATGACGATGTGTACTCGATACAACATAATATGATAAAGTTTGTCAGTGACAGTTCGGTGGGTTTTTTCTGTGTACTCCAGTTTCCTCCAGCAATAAAACTGACCGTGACGATATAACTGAAATATTGTTGAAAGTGACATTAAACACCATAACCCTAACTCCCTATATTTTTGGGGTATTTTTTTTTTATTCATCAATGATTAATGAAAGAGTGACTCTGTATATTGAAATGTCTACCAACCCTATTATTCTATTGTAGCGTGAAAAACAAAAATAATAATATATAAATTGGATTTTTTAAAACATTTGATTTGTAAATTTTTATTAGAATGTACACGTTATTTCGAAATATGGTAATGCAATTATATTCATCTAAGTTTGAAGACTAACACAATAAACATCAATTTTGAAGGCTAGCCGAAATAATCTCCATTTGAAGGCTAGCCCAAACAATCTCGATCTGAAGACTAACCGAATAAACTTCGATTTTCAAGGCAAACCCAAACAAGGGTCGATTTAAAGGTTAACCCAATTAACCTCGGTCTGAAAGAAGCACACAAAACATTCAACTAGCATAATCTAGACATAATTCTGATTACATTACCCATATGTTTAAACTCATTCGCTGAAATAGTAAGAGTTATTATAAAGCAAAGCAGGAATGATCAATCACCATGGTAGGTTAACATGCAGCAAGTTTGCAAAAAAAAAGTATTATTGAAAAAAGGCAATATTTAACTATCTTGTCATAAAAAAGCATAAAATTGTATTTAGAAATACAGATAAAACTTAATTATAATTCTTTAATTTTTACAATAAGTTACTATTTAGCAAAATGATAAAGGATAATGAAACAGTCGAATAGTTGACATTTTTGAATTTTCTTCACAGATGTTAAATAAAAGTGAATTATTCTATAAAAAAAAAATGGGGGAGTTGATATGCCACTGCCCTAAATGAGGGTATTAAAATAATGCATTAATAAAAGTTAAATCAGTTTTCAATATCTGTGATGTCTCTCTGTGTTGATATAAGCTTCTGTGTAATAATAAATAACGTTCAGTTTAGTGCAAAATCAAAGGGTTGATACTCACAAAAATATCTGGATCCGAACGTAAATGACGGGGAATGCCGCTTTGTGTTATCTACAGATTTAGTCCCGAGTGTTGTCGGGAGGTAATACTTGGCAGGTCCTGGACCTACAAAATAAACAGTATATATTAATGGTGACTTACAAACATAAAAAGGTCCTGGACCTACAAAATAAAAGCAATACATATTGATGGTGACTAACAAAAATAAAAAGATTCATAAAGTAAGACTATGACAAAAATTTACATTTTTTGTTGTCATATGGCTAGCCATTCTTGATATTGAAAAACACGAATATCAATAAAAAAAACTATAACATTCTGAAGCAGCAATTATATTTATTCATTAGATACTATTGGATGTAACAACCTTATAAAAGATTTGAGTTCTTATCAATACATATTTTAAAAGATGTAATTTATATCTTATATATTACTTTTTGACCTCCTTATTGAATACACGTTGGGACCACATAACTAGCTTGTTAGTCTTGTAATGTCTTGTCCTTTTTCAGTTGCTATCTGTTTTGTTTTGTCATACACAATTATAAATGTATTTATTGAGATAATAAAATGAAAAAAGAAAATGCATGGAAAGTGAGAGGTCATGTATATCGATTTTACCTCTGATTTTACGAGTTTTCTATTAGATTATTGAAATGTACTGATAGTGTGTTGTTGTTGTTGGTTTTTTTTTTCATTTTATTCCGACAATCGTTCTAGTGTTCCTACAAATTGCATAGCTGGATTACGTAGTAGAGTCACACTGAAAGAACTCTTGCCTCGAGTACAAGAAGCATATATCTTATATCCCGGGCTTGTAATCATATTTACACAAATTGATCACCTTTTTAATGCGAAGATGGCCAAATTTCAGGAAAGATTGGGACAAAACATTCTTATTTAACCATTTATTCACTAAACAACATGTCCCATAAGTAACATTATGACTCGATTTGATTTAATTTGATTTATTGTGTTTAACGCCACATTCAGCAATAGTTCGGCTATATCATGGCGACATTATGACTCGTAAAAATATTCAGTCAAACCTGCCTTAATGGACACCTCTATGATTGTCTATAAAGGGCAGTCTCATTTTCCACATTAATGAATAGTGGCTACAATTTTAACCTGTATATAAAGGTCAACTGCTCATAAAGGCCACATTATCAGGTTCACATGAGTGACCTTTATATACAGATTTGACTGTATCTTATTCTCGTCTTCTTCCTGAAGCATTTCAATATAGAATGTTGTGTTTGTTTGGAGCTATTCAACACATGTATGATAGTTTATCCTGCAATCAGTACATTTGCTGTACAAATATGCTATACGAATAAATTTTTGCTTTATTCGTACTAGACGAATAAACTTTTCGTACTATACGAATAAACTTTTCGTACTATACGAATAAACTTTCAGCCTACGAATAAACTTTCCTGGTACCCTGTAGCTATGTACAGCGGAGGGCGCAGACAAGTATGAAATAAGGATAATAACAAAATTACCGAACTCCGAACAATCTTACAAAGGGAAAGTCAAAATTCATAAGTATATAAACAGACAAAATCAGTCAACAACCGGAAAACTGAAAACCGTAATGACCCTGACTTGGTACAGGCATTTCTAAAGAAATGGTGGGTTGAATCAGATTTTAAAGCGCCAAACCTCCCCCTTTCATTACGGCTCAAAGTTTCTGGCTGTCACTATAACAGTATTTACAACAATACTTGAACAAAACAGGTAAAACAGTTGTCAAATCAGCGCCAAACTCAGTGAAGTAAATGTCAAAAACACTTTTACGTCACACATTGATAAAAAAAAAATTTGACATTTTTGTTGACACCTTATCTTTATACATTTTCACTATTTGAAAATTCATCATTTATAATCTTTTCTGCAGAGACGGAATATATTTCGACAAGATCTTGGTATCGGAATATAAACATTTTAAGAGATCGAATAAGGCGAATCTTGTTATAGCCCTGGTACTAATGTAACGCGGACCACGAGAAGACACCCTTGACAACATTTATGAAAGGCGAGGAATGACGCTTGTTTCTGTCCTTTTTGCTTAACTCTGACAAGTTTCCGATTTTTTTTACATTGCAGGATAAACACAATATACGTGCATTGTCGATAAATATAAAATTCATTTGTACTCGCTGCGAAACAGGCCTGAAAAGCTCGCCGTAGGCTCGCTATTCTGCCTGTTTCTAAAGCTCGTACAAATAAATATATTTACCGAAAATGTACGTATATTGTATATGTATGACACAGCAAAACATATAGCAACCAAAGGTCAAAACATTATAAGACTACACAGAACTTAAGTAACTTCCACTTAGTAGTCTGTGGTCATTAATAGCCATATTTGTACAATGTGGCAGAGACAAATATGTTAAATGGATATACTAGGCATCTTATTTATTGAATACTTTACTATATTATAATCAGTGTTTTAGTTACGTGAAGAGGTGTATGTCCTCCTTGTATGTACAAATATCATATCTCGTTTTTAATCGAAATATTTGGTTTGAAAAGAATTCTTCATATGAGCTTACTTTTTTATTTATTGAAAACTTTACTATATAATTAGTGGCTTAGCTACACGTAAGAGGTTCTCCTTATGTGTAAACATATACCTCTTTTAATCGAAAACCTTGGTTGGGCAATATCTTCTTCATTTGAGCTTACTTATCAATTCCAAAGATTGTTAAGACCTTGTCTCGCACTGTTAAAACATACAAACACTGTAGATGTTTGAGTAGACAACGGAGATAGATAAGAAAATGAATTGTATTTAATATCATAATTGTAACGTTTTAAATGTAAACTATTTCTGTATTGTTTGTCTCTGTTTACATATTACGTAATCATACAATGTTGTTAGGTGAAAGTTAAACTATCACCCTTGCAATCACCTTCAAGACTATATCACCATTGTAAACCAGTGAAAGTTAAGCTATCACCCTTTAAGGGAACGACCATTTTAACCTGAAGGGGGGAGGGGGGATGGTTTTTTTCTAAAAAATATTCTGATTTCCAATGTTGCTGAAAAAAATATTCTGATTTTGGTGGAGGAAAAAAATTAATCTGATTCAGAGTTTTTGTCATATAACCTAATGACAAAAAAAAAATTCTAACTCTCGTGTTGTCCGAAGAAAAAAGTCTGAACGAAACAAAAAACCATAACCCCCTCCCCCTGCAAGTTGAATGGTCAGTCCCTAATCATCTTCAAGACTATATCACCATTGTAAATCAGTGAAAGTTAAACTATCACCCTGCAATCATCTTCAAGACTATATCACCATTGTAAATCAATGAAAGTTAAACTATCACCCTGCAATAATCTTCAAGACTATATCACCATTGGAAATCAGTGAAAGTTAAACTACCACCCTGCAATCGTCTTCAAGACTATATCACCATTGTAAATCAGTGAAAGTTAAACTATCACCCTGCAATAATCTTCAAGACTATATCACCATTGTAAATCAGTGAAAGTTAAACTATCACCCTGCAATAATCTTCAAGACTATATCACCATTGTAAATCAGTGAAAGTTAAACTATCACCCTGCAATCATCTTCAAGACTATATCACCATTGTAAATCAGTGAAAGTTAAACTATCACCCTGCAATAATCTTCAAGACTATATCACCATTGTAAATCCCTATCTAATTATAATACAATGCTAATTCTTTTCTCGAAGTTTGCACGCTAACACTGAAATACTATCCTTCATTTAAAGACTGTATCATTAACAATCAAATTAAGTCAACTTTTATCTAAAAATCACATGTGGGTAGCATGGTCTAGATATCACCATTGTATAGTTGTTAACACGAACCTCTTAAGTTACTAGGACATAAAAGTACATAATTAATTCATGAATTACGGTCACAAACTAATCGAAGACCAGAGTCGTGCATCATTTCATTGTAGATTGTTTGTAAATAACAGTGCTGTGAAAATATAGCTTCATAATAGTTAGCAATAATCAATGTTACGATAAACAACAGAGGAGTTAGGTTATGGAGTTTAACACCACTTTCAACAATATTTCAATTATATCGTGGCGGTCAATTTTATTGGTGGAGGAAACAGAAGTACCCAGAGAAAACTACCGACCTGCTGAAAGTCACTGACCAACTTTATCACATAATGTTGTATGGAGTACACCCTGTCTTGGTGGTATTCGAGCTCACAACGTTAGTGGTGATAGGCACTGATTGCATATGTAGTTATATATCCAACTACCATACGATCACGACCACGACGAACCCCTACAGTAATAAAGAATACTTAGGTAAGTAAAATGCTTTCTAATTATTGGAACCCAATTGGGGTTGTTCCAAATGAAATACAGCACTGTGTTACCACATATGATGACTATCTACGGCATATGTATGGTGTTCCAGAAGTTGAATGATTAAACTAGTGCAGATGGTTTTATAATATAATAAATCGTAGATATATTATGTAGAACACACGATGCGTTTATGGATTAACCCTTATCAAAAACCAAATAACTTGATAGTGGTTGAGAGCAAGATTATACCAAACGGCCTTAACATAATTGCTAAAATTAGTTAAGATTACCTACATTTGTACAATACATATGTATAGAACAGAATCAGGTCGGTTAAGATATTAATACGATTAAAGATATATGCTACATGAATTGTCATGCAGTAAATAAGCAGTCACTTAACATGCATAGGTAACATAAAATTACTTAGTAAAGTGTATTGACGTAATAAAGGTATATAAAAAAGATTCTATTTGATTAGTCTTTGTCATTGTTTGATCAATTAAGCTATTATTAAATGATTAAGTAGATTACCAATCACAATTATTTATACTAAATTGAACTTTTATGGAAATTGAAAGGATGTTTACATAACACTAAGGATTATTGTATCCAGACACGTTGATGACGTTCAGAAAAGTTTGAAGATACCAAAGGGATAATCAGAAGCTGTAAATAGTAGGACAGATAATACAATGGCCACAGGAAAAAGGACAAACAATAGTCGACAAAACACTATACACAGAAAACCAAGTGTTGGGGGACTATTGAAAATTTAGAAAAAGTTGAAATTCAATCATGGACGCCGAATATTATTATTAAATCAAGAGGGTAAAAAGGTGTTTTAAACTGACAAATGACCTTTTTGTCAGATTTGAAAGCCCATTTCCCCATTTTCCCACCCTTTCCTAAAGTTTGACCCCACCACACCTCACTTCCCGGTCTACTCCAACGACTCTGAAAACTTAAAATTGAACAACACGAAGCCCCTCTAAATACCGGGAGCGATTTCATGTGGTATCCAATCGTATTGGACAAGGTGCTAAACGTCTTCACCATGTCACGTGTGAATTAGTCAAAACGAGGACAAAACCGTACCTGTTCTCAAATATTGCTAACACTTGTGTTTTCATGTTTCAACTTTTATCATTCCGAGACAATATCATTGAGTAAATGATACAACATTGATATATTCTTTATGTACTTGACCAGAACACTGAACCGTGGTGTCTCAATGTAGTAATAATCCACACTGTACCTCTCACCATAACACATTGAGGTTTATTTTCGGTATGCCTAGTAGTTTTTCTCAATTATGTTTGTTCTTAGAGAGGAAACAGTCATTATAAATAAACGTTTAATGAAAATCAAGGGGCAATCAGGAATTACACCGAACGAAGAGAAAAAAAAAAGAAATAACACAACACAGGAACTAAAATGATAAGTAATACGGACCCCAACCAAAAACCGGGGAGTGAACCCAGGTACTCGTGAGGGATAACCAGTTCCTATTTGTTGTCAGATCATGCTACTCATATGGTCAAGTCAGATAAAGTATTATCGGTAATAGAGTAAACCGAAATAAATATGTGTAAATAATGCAGAGTTTATTTTGATAACATGGTGGGTAGAAACCAGATGTCACAAGTATAATGTAGGATTTATTATGTGATACTGAGGAAAGGAGTCTAAAGACTACAGCTTTCACTGGGTCGATACCTCTGCTGGTGTACTATTAGTTCCCGAGGGTATCATCCGCCCGGTAGTCAGTGCTTCGGCACTGATATGGTTTATTAGATATATTTATTATTGAAATTTACAATTCCTAAATAATTTAATTATTAATAAAACCAAGGTTCTTATCCATCAGGCATAGATGACCTTAGCCGATTTTGGCTGTCCTGTAAATGTCCTTTATTTTTATTGCTGCCAAACTTTAAATTATTTAGCTTTCCAATCGTTCGATTTTTATCGTACCTGATGAAGGTTATTCCAGAAAGGCGTCGTGCGAACTAATTTTGATATCTACATTGTTATTATTGCTGTATTATTATATCTTTTATGTAATATTTGGTATTATACTGTTTCACGTTTACATGGACAAACTTGTAAAAGTGTATATATGACAATGAATATTGAATTAAGCTTAACATCAAAAAGATATATGTGTTGTATTATTCTAATTTAGTTCTCAACGATACATTGAAATAAATAAACGTTAGAGAATACCGAAGGGGCAATCAAGAATGAACAATCCAGAGAAACTGGTAACACTGGGTACACAAGACCCAAGACAAAGAATAAATATATATAACCGTTAACAAATTGATTTTTTATTTTCGTTTTTATAAAAATTGTATATAAAATCAAACAAACACAACGTATGGTTCAAGTCTAATAATAATTAATATCACTTGAACATTTTTTAGTCAGAAGTTAATAGGATTTGGCTCTTCAAATGTCATTTTAAATAGAACTGAGAAGTAAAGCATTTTCTTATAATCGTATTAAGTGTTCAATATCTATAAGTATTAATAAACAAATGGTTGTCCTAAGAAATATTTACTTTTCAAGGGTAAAAATGAACTTCATTTTTAATAGCCATATATTAAAAGCCTGTATGTTGATCTAATTATGTGAACTGGTTTAAAGAACTTACACTAATCCAAATGCCTTATATTGTAATCGTAAAATATTGAATGAAATATGGTTTTGGGATTATTTCTTGAATTGATAGTTGACTTTATAGAACTTAATCAAATCTATTACAGATACTGTATAGAACATATTCACAAGTTTCAATAGAACCGTGTAGCGGGTACATGTATTACCACGAAGTGAAAATGTTTCGATTCAATATGACCAAAATTGAAACCATTGAGATTTTTAAACAAGGCAAATGGTTATGTAATTTGAACAGATGATTTTAGTCTTCTAGAACTTAACCAATTCCAATACATATACCTTATAGCGACCAACATGAAGCTAGTTCGCAGGTCTAACCCACTGAAACTGCTTTCCCACAATTCGCCAACCCCACATTTTACAGGCTGCATGCGTCTATTTATCTCGGGAATGTTTTATCGAATTATATTTCTGCAGTGGAGTTAATTCGTGTATGGCTTTAAGATTAAACTTGCATATACAAATGTTTAATACAATTAATCTAAAAAGGCAAATAAGTATATAATGTACAGCGGATCATGATCTATTAATTGCTGAGAACGAATAATATGTGTGTACACTTTTTCTGACTTCTCAATCGTGTCATTATACATAAACCAGATTAACATGCTACATAATATTTAGTGCGTTAGCTAAATGGTACCCTAGACACCATATATGATATTTCTTGTTTTCACATTGTATAAATTAGTAACGAGTTCAAGATAAATCACATATACTAAAGGAAATACAATATACACGTTAATTGATTAATTGTTTGGAGTGCAATGTCAATTGAACATTCTATCAGCTGTATTAATGGTATGTAAAGATCAATACATTTGTCTCTATGTTCTGAGTTCCGTGTTGTGATGTCCACTACGATTTCCGCATAGAAACGATGTTCGATTCGTCTTTACACATTATATGCGTTTGTTTGCATATTGTGCTCTCCAACACATATTGTGCTGTGATTTATTTGTCTTCGTCTTATGTTTTCGGTTTCTCTGGATTGTCAATTTTTGATTGCCACTTCGGTATTCTCTAACGTTTATTTGTGAGATGAGTTATTTTATTCCATATTTTTGTGAGATGATTTATCCCAAAAACATCTGAAGCCCTCCAGTCTTTTTAGCGGGAGTTCAAATTGTGATATAATTTAGTATTTGTGTTATGGTTAGTTTCCCCTTATTCGTGTAGTATCCTCGGGGTAGTCAGTGCTTCAGCACTGACACGGTACATTAGAAATATTTATGTTTGCAAATTACAATATTTTTTTAAACATAAGGTCAATATCCTTCAGGCATTTGGTAATGTTAGTCAATTCTTGTCTATCCTGTGTAGACAGGCGCTTTAGCTTACCTGCTACCAAAGACTTTTAAATTACATATATGTTTACTTTCCAATATTATGATAATGGACGTACCCGATGAAGATTATAATAGAAACGAGTCGAGTGCACTAGATTAGATATCTACGTTTGCATAACCCTTATCTACCCTATAAGGGGACAACCATGCATAAAAATCGGACACAATTTTCAATTACGTCATAGAACTCAAGTTAATACATCAACGTAACGAACGACAACAACAAACTAATTATAAATATTTTGCCCTTCCACTTTATTACAGATTTGTGCAACAAGGTTTTTTTTTTATGGGACGACAACTATGAGAACATTTCAAGCAAAACATCTGGTTGATCTGGTACTCAGATGTGATTATTGAGTTTGTATTTCTGGATTATATAGGTTTATTGTTGATCACTGCTTAATTTTGTTCCAAGATCAGTGCCTGTCACCACTAAAGTTGTGAGTTCGAATCCCGCTCAAGGCGAGGTATACTCGATACAACATGTGATAAAGTTTGTCAGTGACTTGCGGCAAGTCGATGGTTTTCTCCGGGTACTCCAGTTTCTTCCACCAATAAAACTGACAGCCACGATATAACTGCAAAATATTGTTGAAGGTGGCGCTAAACACCATAATCCAAACCATTAATCTTGTTCCATGCATGATAAAAGCACACAATCCCCTATTAAAAGTACAAAACTAGACGGTACTTGTAATATTGAAAGTATGATCAGGTTTTCAAGAAGAGAAATTTGCTCGATTTATACCTGAAGTGGGCGATTTACCAGGTACTTGTCGATTTTTTGTTACTGCATATTCTCCACTATTATCACTATTTTTAATTAAACATATCTTATTGCTCTAATATAAGCAATGAGATTGGAAACAAGTTATAACACCATAATAAACGCCCTCTCCCTACAATTTACAACATAGCATAATGACCACTATACCTGGGTAGATGAGATATATAGAATCTAACACCAGAAAAAGTGCAAGACAGGGAAATCTCCGACACCCGAGGGTAAGATATACCTGACAAATTGTTGTTGTTGTTTTTTATCATGCTACACGTTAAGTATGTAGTTCCCATCGAAAACAAAAACTGGTGGATCAATGACCTGTGCAATTGCATTTTTCTACATAAAATTAGATGGTTAGAAACTGTTTCAGTGCTTAAATATATTATTTAAATTGCCAGATTTTTTTAGAACAAAAATAACTGATTTTAATTAGCAATTTCAAAGCCATTAAAAAGAATTTGCTAGTAAAGGTAATTGTCAATTAGTTTAAATCAATGACAATACTATTACATAATATAATGGATTTAATGGAAATTGTATTGTCATAGGTTAGATTTAAGTAATCTAGGTTCTCGTGTCGGAAGCTTCAAAACTATATACTATAGAATTCTGATGGTTTATGGACTTTCTCGTCGGAAGCATGTTATGTTGATTATAAAGTAGCAAAGGCAGTTTATACGAGCTTGATGTGTTGTTAAGTAGCTTGATGTGGTTGCTAAGTAGCTATCGTGCAACAACATGCTATTGTTCAAAAATGTTCTATGCTTGGGATATGTTAGTCTGTACATTTTGGTCAAGTAAACATCAGAGAATTTCGAAGGGGCAATCAAAAATGGATAATCTAGAGAAACTGGCAACATAGACGAAGACAAACAAAACAAAACCACAACACAATATGTGTTGGACTCTTCTATGCGCAAAACCAAACACAAATAAATAAGTAAATGAGACATGAGCATTAAAGGTGGGCAATAAAGAAAACAATTCAGTAATGCTATTATGTGACATTCGGAAATTAAAGATACTTGAGAAATAATATAATTTTAGACTCATTCATGATTAAAGGAGCTGATTTTTTTCACAAATGATACATCCATTTTTCATTTTAGTTGCACACAGATACACTCCTCCTCTAGAGCAAGCAACGTAAATGTATATATTTAACCATATCAGTGGAAATATACCATAAACAGACATTCTGGTAGAAAAAACATGGAACAAAACACATGTTAAACAAGACAGTCAAAAACATAAATAAACAGGTGTTAGCTATTAGTTCAAACACTGGATTTTCAAATGTAGCAACACATTATTCGTTCTGCTAATAGAATAATCTATGATTATGATTGAGATATGTGTCACTAGTGAAGCAGGAGCTGCTCACCCTTCCGGAGCACCCGTGGTTTTTAGTGGGATTCGTGTTACTCAATCTTTGGTTTTTTGTGTAGTGCTTTGTAAATCGTTGTTTGTCATTTGTCTTTTGGTCATTGCGTTGTCTTCTTACGGACTTTGCCCTTTGGTATCTTCAAACGCTTCTTATTGAATGTTGCTTTCCTGTCAGGTGAATGGCATTACAGCCATGATCTAGTCAATGACCGGTACATGTTTGCATTCACAAACAAACAACACCAAACAAGTGAGAGTGGCTATTGGTAGATACTATGTACGGAATATATAATTGACTTTCTCCCAACAAGAGATGACTATTTATAGCCCATCAATTGAACGCGTTGGTTTTTCATGTTTATATCCCGTCACAACTAAAAGAGGTTGTACAGCGCAAACAAACGGCCATGTCATCGTCATATTATATACATCGGTGTCAAGGTAACCAATTGATTTCTGTGTCAAGCTTCGTCATAAAACGGTTTAATGTTGTTCGGAAGTATTATCAGCATTGTAGGTAGAGATTGCTATGAATACGACTTAAATCAAGATTAGATTACTATTATCAACCTTTTTATTGATCCTAACTATTTTTATTTTGCAAAATATACTATTATAAGAAACCTTTTATAAAAATCGAAATGAAGCTAATGCACTATAATCTAAACAAAGTCACGCGTAATCTCAATAGGAGTAAGCTTATCATTATCAATTTATGTAAATTTAAAATCCCCCTTTTGTGAAATGATGCATGCTATAGCAAAAATGAGAACAATGTAACTATGGACCTCAATGGATGTCTAGTAGATCATGAAATGAAGCAATTTCTGCATTTATTTGTAACCTAATGGTAGCAACAACGCAGAACTAAATATAATTAATATAACGAGCGTAGTAATCTGCTCATTACGTAAGTAGGCATACAGTTCACCACGGAAGCATACGACTATAAGTCCACGAGGGTATTATCAGCCTAGTAGTCAGTGCTTCGGGACTGGCATGGTTTATTACCTATATTTTTACAGAACTTTACAATTCCTAAATAAAGTAATTACTAATAAAACTACGGTTCTCCTCTCTCAGGCAAATCTTACCTTAGACAATTTTGGCTATTCTGTTTAGGCCCTATGGTCTTATGGCTCCCAAAACTTTAAATTATTTGGTTTTCCAATCTATCGATTTGAGCGTATCTGATTAATGTTATTCTAGAAACGCGTCGTGTGCAATACATTTGATATTTACGTTTTGCAATCAAATGGGAAATAATCGTTTTAATGTAGATGGTAGGAACAGTTCCTAAATCCAACAGAAAAATCGTAGAAATAGACAAAAAGGAAACCACGGACAAACAATTGCATAACCGCTCACTTTCCTAGCTTGGTTCGAGGAATAGATCAAAATGTCGCCCTAATGCGAATACACTTAACGCAAAGTATGGTAATACAACAGGTATTTTCTAATTGCAGGTCAAGAGCAGCTAATAATTGTTTCTCTTTGCAAGGAACATGATGACATTCACCATACAGGAGGACTTTGTGTACATGTCGTCATTTTGGGCGAGTTATGTACTTAAGTCCTCTGTTGTTCAATGATCTGACGATCCTATCAGAGGGGTTGTATGTCGCACGATAAATCAATACCCGGGAATCCTTTGGGTTTATTTGAAATATGGTATATAAACAGATTAATGTATGTAACGCGAGACTATCTTGGTTGTTGCTTAGCGTCAAGTAGTATTTCAGCTATATTCAAAACGAGAACAAGCTAACAAATCAAAACTTATACGGGTAAAATGTGGCTACCAGGATGCACCCTTCGATGGATGCTTTTATTTCCCCGAGAAAAGATAGATGATACCAATGTGGTAATCAAAAGCCATATGTAGAACGATCTACAGAAAGGTAAATATTGAGCCACACGAACTCCACCAAAACCCGAGGGTGAACTTGTGTGCTCTGGAAGGGTTAAGAAGAGATAATAGATAGGATAGGAAATCTTTGTCTTGCAAAGGGCCACCAACGACAATTAATATCAAACTGTTAGTCACTAGAAGCTGTCGTGTAGGTAAAAGGAGAGTGGCATTCCCCAGACACAGGGGATTCATGCACATCATAGCTGCGTAATTGATCAATTTCGAACGGAATTGCAACCAGGGGCGAAGAAACTTTGTCCTATTTCTACACACGGGGTTTCCTCGGGGAAGGAGAGACGTCATTGATAATTCTATATGTGAATACCAAGATATTGTTGTCAATGTTGAATAGCCATAATTTATATAGTTTTGTTGTTGTTTTTGAAATTCCAAATAGATAATAAAAACGTCCCAAGTATTTACTTTATAGATTGATCAGTTTTTCTGTATAGTATTATGCCTTCTTTTAATGTTTATATAAAACCAATGACGGCATTTTATACAAACGAACTTTAAATGTGAATTTACAAATAAAATTTAATGCCGGGTGAAGTTCAAAGTCGATAATTAATCTATATCTATATAATATATCAATGTTCATATGTTTAAATGTATAAAAGATGTGAATTATTTAGTAAGAAATGTATGGATGTAAATGAACAAGAAAGGCTATCAAAAGTCGATAATTAATCTATATAATATATATTAATGTTCGTATGTTTAAGAGATATGAACTATTTAGTAAGGAATGTATGGCTGTAAATGAACAAGAGGGACTATCAAAGCTTACACTTAGACACAAGCAAAAGTAAAGAAACAACTCTAAAATTGTTGTTCTGTATGTTAGGTTTTGTTGTTAACTTTTTATAACAATCAAAACGTATTTCAATCGGTTATATATCAAACGAATACAGCCAATTATGTCAAAGTTGTAAAGGAACGGGTAAATGAGGAGCAACCCTTGAAAAGTACATGATTCTTCTATTAAAAACAACACAAGGCCATTTAGATTTAAGTATTACGTCAATATCTGTCATTGTCTATACCACTTCATTCGCCTTGTACAACATATATCAGTAGTAATTGGGTAACACGTCATATTAGCAGACAAAGACGTGGGGCTTGTATCAAGTATCTCGATGACTATATCAAAATCAATGCAAGGATTTAATATCATTCATGATACTTTTTGCATTAACTCTAAAATTAAAGAACACGTCTGTAAAGTTGATGACGACGAACATAATTATGTCAGAAGGTCATCGACGATCAAATAGGTTACTTATGCAACAGGTAGATTGTTTCTCCTTTTGTTGCCATCAGCACATTTATGTATAGGAGAATGTCCAAGTAACTCTCCATTCCTTAAAGATAATGGAGCCGAGACCCATTGTTTTTAAGGAATGGAGAGATACGAGGACATTCTCCAACTTAAAATTCACCCATTGTACTTTATTAATTTTATTAATTATTAATCGTGTAACAAAAAAAAATCTGTGTATAGTATCTAAAGGACAAAGTATTAAATTGTTTGCCCCTTGTGGGACCTTAAAATTACAAAGAGAACAATAACTCTCCATTCCTTAAAAATAATGGAGAGTTTTGACAATAGAGTTACATCACAGGTGGATTTTGAATATATAAATGGTTTCGATATACAGTCCTCGGCGAGTTTTTGAAAAACGGTCCCTATTTGTAGGTACTTCCGTTTTCCCAACAATACCATCTACTGCAACGATATAACTGAAATATTGTTGAAATTGACGTTTATTACACATGAATATTTAATATAATATAGGAATAGGGGTATGGTGTTTAACGTCACTTTCAACAATATTTCAGATATATCGTGGCGGTCAGTTTTATTGGTGGAGGAAACCGGAGTACAGAAGAAAACCACCGACTTATCGCAAATCACTGACAAACTTTATCAGATAATGTTGTATCGAGTACATCATATAATCTCTGGGATTTTTCTACTAATGGAATGGGTGTCATCACCACTAAGGATAACACATTCGACTTCTCTCTGATCGAGACGTACTCGATACAGTTTTATGTGATAAGATTTACTCATTTTAATTTAGAGATATAATATAATTGTTGCTGAAGACAGTTCAGAGAAAAACGTATATACTTACATGTCGTAGGCTTCTGAACCAATGGTTCCATTTTAAAGAACCGTTGCCGAGGCATTTTGCGAAAGAGTAGTTTCCAAATATTATATAAAATTTATGTCATAGAAATTTCATTTTACAAAACTTGTTGAGTCCCCACGATGTTACACAAGACTGCCAAAGTATGCTATAATAATTTGTAACATTACTGGACAAGAGATAGCAAGGTACTAACATGGGATGCGATACAATCACAAACTAAAGATTCGAATATATTATCATGTCGTATTAGAAATTATCTTCATATCTATATCTCATATACAATAGAGGGAGACGGAAACGATTGAAATTTTAACAAAACAACTTTAAAGTAGCATGATGGTGCTTTATAAATTCCCCTCTTTCAAGCCTATAATGTTTGGTTTTAAAAATTTGGGTTCAGTCCATAATTTTGTTAGCTACCCGATAACTTGATGAATGCTATGAAAGAAATGAACCGACATTCAAACAAAAAGAACTGCCGAACAGAAGCGAGGTGATAATGTTATCTAGGTTGTCTACATTGTCTTTTGTAAACCTCTTACACCGACCACGATCGTGATGAGTTTATCTCATCTTGTAATCCATTTACGTATTGATATATGATAATAGTAATTTAGTTATAATATATTTGTAAGTACTGCATTCATCGCTTAAATACGTCAATACATTGTTTCCTATCAGATATGATATTTTAAGTGACATTTCCTTCCTACGAATTTTACAGCATGAAGTGATATGTATGAAACTTTGAAATGTTGTTGTATTTTTCTGGCTTGTTACTGATCATGGTATTGTTTAACGGTATCAATGTCTTCTCTTTTTCTTGTTTGTTACTGATTATGGTATTGTTTAACGGTATCAATGTCTTCAGTGGTCATTCAGAGAACAATAATCAATTTACTGAATAACAACGAAGATATCCATTTGTCTATATGCATAGTCAGATCATGTCGTATTGCGGTTCTTTGATACCGTGTGTTCACATGCAATTGTAACCAATTTCCGCCCCCATCTTGTTAATTCAACTACCACGATACCATAGATCAAAAATATTAATGGACTCCACGCTGACACTTTTTTGTTAATTATATTTATTATAGAAATTTACAGTTCCAACATAATATGATTTTTTTTTTTATATAACATGACAAAAGTTCATCGTCTCCGTCATGTAGATATGACAAGAAAAGTTTGAATATATCAAAGTTTTAATCAGAAGCCGTATATCGAAGAAAGACAGGCAATACAATGGCAAAAGAAAAAGGACAAACAATGATCTACTAATTACTACATAGAAAACTAAAGATCATGTAACACGAATCCCACTAAAAACTGGGAGGATGAACTCAGGTGCTCCGGAAGGGTTAGCAGTGCCTGCTCAACTCGTGGCACCCGTTGTGTTACTGTTGTTACAAAGCTCAGTGAGAAGTCACGAAGGAGGAAAATACCAGATTGTGATTACGACAAACGGAACATATCCGTGGTCATTTGTGACACATATATTCTGTAACGGGTAACCAAGTTATGGTGGCGACCGTAACATTTTTGAAGTGATGACTTCAACTTAACCACTAGGAACACTTGGTTCACTAACTATATATAAACTTGTCAGAAGCAACTCGCTATCAAGGAAATTGTGATAGAAACAACAAACTCTGGAATATCGTATCATCTGAGAGATATAAACTGAATATACAGATGCTGTTGGAATATTGCTATTTAAAATGAAAAGTTCACGATGGAAAACATCTCTTTTGTCACAACTCGTGTATCGAACATTAAATATAGCATGTACATTGACTATAAATATCAGGATTCGGACGTTAGGAGCGTTCGTTGCCACAACACTAATCACTCAGTTGTAGAAACACTTGCATGACCACATCATTTACTAAGAGGGAAGATTTAAGTACCAAAGGCAAGGCAGGAAAGTGAGCGGCCATGTATTCGAGAGGTATCAGTTTCGGACCCCGTAAATCGAAGATCGTAAATATTTCTGTTAGCAAAGGTTCAAAGAAATATCTATTATTGGAATATTTGTAAACAAGTTCCACTAAAAATATTTTAATGTAAACTTGATCGTTATGTTAGCTTGAACAATTTATTTATATTTTAGTAGTACGTCTGACCTCTTGTGAATGGCGGTTTTAGTTTTGGACCAGCATTCTGATTGGCTCCTCGCCGCACGTTTAATTAATGGAACAGCGGACAGTTAGTACAGTTAACGGTCAGTACCATAATATTTACGAGAGTTATAGTGTTTCACGCGAGTTTCAACAATATTTCAGTTTTATTGATGCGGTTAATACTTACGAGTTTTTAACGATCGAAAACATTAAGTCCAAATAAACTTGTCATTATACATGACAGTCATTAGAGTTCAACATAGGATAGCAAAAAATCGTATTTTGCAAATAAGAAATGGTACTTTTCGTTTTCCAATATATTTTGTTGATAACAGTTCACTATGGTTTTTTTTCGCAGTTGTTATTTGCTCATATGGCACACGACATTAGGACACATACTTTGAAGACGTTTCGCAGGTGCTATTTAATGTACATTTTTAAGAATTTTAAAAGCTAAAAATGGAGTTAAGATAGTTGTGCAATATTCTAGCCATCATTATATCATTGTAAGATACTTGCGTTCACCTAAATCTGCCTTGATATGATTGAGTTACAATATTCATGGTAATTTAGATTTTTGTTTTTCAGACCCATATTTCAGCACAACACAACTCTCCCCTCTCTTCATCAGACGCAGTTCTGATGCAGCACACTATATAGATAAACGTTAGAGAATATCGAAAGGATAATCAAAAATGAACAATCCAGAGAAACCGGAAACAAAGGGCACACAAGACGAAGACAAACAAAACAAAAACACAACGCAAAATGTTTTGGACATCACAATACGCAAACAAACACACATAACGTAAATAAGACATGTGAGCCCTCCTACAAACAAATGGAGGTAAAGACAAACCGAACATCGTTTTTATGTGGAAATCAAAGCGGACAGCACAACACGGAACTCAGAATGTTTCATTGCTTCATTATAACGATGACGCCTTAGGGGTCTCTCATAGGAACCAGGCATATTTCAAGTATATAACTCGTATTATTTCCGCTTTTCACTCTCATGCTTTCATTTGTAAACTCCTGAAACGATTTAGCCAGTCTCAACTGACCTACATTTTTTCTCAACTTGTATTTCGGTTTTCATTGTTGTGAAACGAAACAAGCGTCTGCATATTGTACAATAGGAAAAAGTAATGCACTTCCGGTTTACCTCTGTGACATGCAGCGTCAAGTGATGTGTGATACAAATGTCACACATGAATGGGAAATTACTATAACGGCATGTATACTATTGTGAGAAATTACTTTTTTCATCTCGTTCGTAAAGCTTCACTTTGTAGTGTGTGTATTTATTGTATCCCACACAACCCTTGGTCCTCCATGAGGTAGGGTTTGTAAACCGCGCTGTGGGGTTACCATAGGGATGGAATTATTTTGTCTATTATTCAATATTACAGAATGGAAATGCATTTATTTTTTTGGCAAGTAACCGTATCAGACAAAATTATTGATGAATATCTGTTCGGTAAATTATTAATCAGTTTTCTCTGATGAACTGGAGTTTTCTCACAGTGTTGTAATACCGCGATTAAATATTTAAATGTTTTTCTTTTAAGTATATTTAACTTTACGGCTTTTTTTCTTCAAACTATATTTTCTTTTGTAAGATTATGTGTTCACATTTGAATGAATTGTATACACAAGACGGTGAAAAAACATTTAATAGTTCATACAATGAGAATACCGACCTATAATTGAACCTCAAATTTTACCTGTCGTAAATGATATAACGACAGCAAATATTTGTTATTTATTTTGAAATAACCACCAGTAGTAGAAAATATGAAATCTGAGTTATCTTTAGAAGAGTGAGTTAGTGAATGTTGTTTAACGCTAACTCAGCAATTTTTCAGCTATATCATGGCGAGAGCAAGTTAACAAGTCAATGAGATGATGATGAGGTCCGCTTTGTACTAGACCAACACGCTTAGTTGGATTTTTATAGGCCTAGCTCATTGAAACAACAGTTCGCGGACACACATGTTGCCATACTCTGACACATTATCCTGAGTCTTGGCCAACCAGTCTTTGCTCTTTCTCCTTAATGCTGCTTGTTTTAGCGGAGAAGTAACAAATACCAATTGTATAGTCTTTGATTTGACCTGATCGGGGCTCGAACCCACAATCTACCACATTCGAGGCGACCATGCTAACCATTACACCATCAATGTGTTTTTAACCAGTACTAGAAAATATGAGTTATCCTTAGAAAATATGAGTTTGCAGAAATACTAAACTATTGTAAAATATTAATCTCAACTTTCATGTTGTGCGTCTTACATAATATTTTAAACATTCTCAAATAACTGCAGAATCTAATTACAACAAATATTAATTTGCATATATATGTTAATCGTAAGCTATGTACAATGCATTCTCATTTACATAAACCGATATATACATACATGTATTCTTGTGTTGCTACGGTTTTTAATTTGGGGAAATTAGGTGACAGAATTCGGGATTTCGCTTGAATACATATATGCTAAAGCGCCGTTCATTATTTAAGTTTGCTACAAATGTGTAAATAACATTTTCCCGTGTTCATTTACCTCTATATCTTATCTTAAAATTTATAATCTTGAGTTCTCCATTGACATTGTAGTTGTTTCTCCGTAGCGTGGTACAACATCTCCAAAAATCTACTCGTTGATTGGAGCGAATCTTACACACAACTCGCCTTAGAACGTGGAAGCACATGCGTACCTCCTGCATGGAGAATACCACGCTCCTTGCGTGTTAAAGACAACTTGCCACAACTCTCAATGAAAAACATTGAGACAGGAGTGATCGTCAGCAGTCCGTTTCAAGGCGAAATTTACCGACCACACTCATCCTATATTATCTTCATTGTAGCATGAAAATCTTGCTTGCAAATACGCTCATATTGACCGCGAATGTGTTAGTTTTAATACAAAACTATAAAGGACATTTTATTTTACTTAGGAATATTGTTTGTCAGTAAATCGAAGAATTTTTTATGATTTGAGAAAATGCATTATCATAGATTACGAAATAATACATATCTCATAATGACAGCTATCAGATTTGCATGGATTGGTTGCAATTAATTAATTTAATCAATAATTGTTTGTTTACACTATGACTGTGATTTTAACTGTTACATTTGCATTGTGCTAAGGGCCCGACCATTTAAATTTTTAGAGTGCGCTAGAATTTGTGTTCATACGAAGCAAATATCAGATTATTTATTATTTTGCATCTTTCGTGTAATTTTTTCAAGAAATTTTGGGGACAAAATATATTTGTTCAAAAAAATACCATAATCCCGCCTACAAGTCAAATCGTCGTTTCATAAGGGAAGGAGGAAGTCGTTTTTGCAAAAAAAAGAAAAAAAAAAGGGCACTTGATATTTTCAATAATGCAAGATACAAACACCTGTGATTGCTTTAATCCAGAAACTGATTAGAAAAACACAAACTTGACTCCAAAACATGCGTAGGTTTATTATCGCATGTACATATATATGCCAATGTGTGGCCTTTTGACAATTGTAAACCATTTATTTAGTATCAAATACGTACAATGTAACCGTATTCTACAAAATCTCTAATCCTATTTTCTTTTACATTATCAAGATATTTATGTGACTATTTTCTTTAAATAATTGCTGTAGTCTTATATTTAACATTAGCCACGAGATTATCTACCGATTAAACTAATTAATTCAACGTTTAAGGTCATTTTTAAGTAAAATTATATTTAATGTACATTTAATTTGGTTTAATGGTTAAATATCTACTTTCTGTAATTTTATTTCACAATAACGAGCCATTACTTTGTATCCCCCACTTTTACAGTTGAATGAATATGTTGTGGGATAAGTCTTAGATAAATAAACTATTAATATATACTCGATACAATATTATGTGATAAAGTTTTTCAGTGACTTGCGGTAGGTCGGTGGTTTTCTCCTGGCACTCCGGTTTCCACCACCAATAAAACTGACCGCCACGATATAGCTTAAATATTGTTGAAAGTGAAGTCTTACAACTTAAAAACGTGCAAGTTAAACATATATGGACATTCGAACACTGCTGAACAAATCATCTCAATATCGCATTCGCTTTTCAGAAATTTCACAACATAGTTAGTGATTGGTTGTAGCTTCACGCCAAATGAGCTGTTTGTCAGCTATATCATAGCGAGAATGAGACGATGATGATGTCCGCTTTGTACTTGACCAACACGTTTAGCTGGAACTTTATGGTCGTGCTGGTATTGATACAAACCAGGTTAAAGTAATTGCTTGGATTGGCAAAATATATCCCTATAAATGATCAGAATAAATATATGTCTAGCAATAATCTATATATGTTAAGACGACTAACAGAAAATAGTTACGAAAGTTGAACTAAAATGTACTGGGTTAAGGGTTAGGGTTATGATATTTAACGCCACTTTCAACAATAGAAATGTACTGAAAAGTATACTCTTAAAATTCATAATATTCTATAATAGAGCAAAGAGTTAAGAAATCTAAGCTGTCGTGGTAAGATTAAAATATTACCAATGTCCAATTAACTGTTTTCTATTTTGTATTCCATTTAAGATGTCTTAGCATTCACCATTCTTTTAGTATTAATCTTATAACCTATAATGAAATCTATTTAAACCATAAAAGGTTTAATATTAACGATTAATATAGCAATTATAGTTTACCCTTGTATTCTGTATAATCATATGTAACCCACCAACCCCATATTTGATCGAGTTACTATTTAAACTCCCACTGCCTAAATTGATATTTAATTCAACATTCATGTTTATATAAATTTGTAGTTGATACTTCTGCTAATATGTAATAAAAATCTTGGAAAATACTTGTTGTTTTGTTTTTGTTTTTGTTTTTGTTTGGGAGAGGGGGGGATCGGTGGGCTGCATTTAATTTTCAAAACTCCTCTTCATGATATTAGTGGGTTCCCTGTTCCTCATCTTTTTAATTTTATGTGTTGTATTCTTGTTTTGTTTATCTTTTTTCTTTGCCCATTCTGGATTGCTTCCTTTGTATTCTCTAACGTTTATTTTTAAGGCTATGCTGTGAATGTGGATTCTGGGGGACCTTTTTACACCAACCTCGACACAATATACATGTACGATTCCTTACCACACGAGTTAGTCGACATTTCCTGTCCTTTTTCATTGCGCATTTTCCTGATCAAAATATATGCCACTATAAATACTTTTATTATATTTTTTTTTTTATCAATTTATCAACTTCACTGAGTAAAATGTATGAAATAAACATCCCACGATTTACTGTTTTCCTGACATCTCCAGACCATACAATAAGAGTAATTATCTATATATCTGAAACAAATGACAATCATACAATGCATCAACCACACTGAATCCCAAAAGAATACCGGCCTGTATTAAATATTTCTAAAGCGCCTGAGCATTCAACTTAACAGTGCTTCATTAAATAAGAAATATATTCATCTTTAATTTATGTTCTTCCCTTAGCGGGGTTCGAACCTACAATGTCCGTCTATTGCAGCATTGATTTGCTTAAACATGATGAACGAACCATTCAACTTCGTCGTTCAGAACCCCATAATTTCATTAGCCTAAAGGTCCCAACAGGTGATAATCCGGACCTGATCATACGTTAAAGTTATTAAAAGTACATGTAACAATGAACGTTGTCCTATAGTGAGGTCTTATTTGACATCAAAATAACAAATACATGTAGTAAACAACACAAGAAAAGTGGTTAAAATCTTTTCAAATCTTCTCCTGTCATAATAATGGAAATGAGATAATTTGACTTTAAATATATTAACGAGAACGGTATAGGTCGACGGTACAACCACATTCACGTTCCTTGTAGCAATGAAATAGTTATCTCATTACACGTATACGAACACAACAATAGTAAATATAGAGGAAGCAATGTATTAGATCACAGTCGTATAGGAAGGGCATGAATAATAATATTCAACAGATAACCGCCGCGCTTATTTTAGACTTTTTGCAAAATTAATGCTGAACGTATAGTGACACTACTTAAAAAATTTTTTTACATAAAGCTGAAGAGTCTACTTATATTGAAATACTAATTTCATACTATGAACATTTTATTCTACATATTTTTGCTTTTATTCCATGTGTCGTTTGTAAATATAACTTTGTATAGAATGGACGCAGCCACTATTACCCCGGTAGTGGTTGCCCCCGTTGTAAAGGGGTAGATATCCAAATTTATCATCCTTCCCTCCGGCTATATCTATCTGCTGGCTCCATAAGCAAAACTCGTATTAAAGTCCGCGTGAACTGAGCAGGACTTATCACCAATTTCTCCTAACATTTAAACGATACTTCCTGTGAAGCTGGCAAAAATAAATAAAATTCATCGACACCATTAGCTAGTTAACATTATTTTTTTTAAACATATATCAAATTAGGAACTGTCGTGTTAGAAATATCAACAAACATCGTCCTACAAAAATGTACTTTACACAATTCTTGATAATCTCTGCTGAGACGTCATAATTTTTTACGTTCATGTTTTCTAAACCGGAACGACATTGGTAAATAAAACCTTTAATGAAAATGGGTGACTTTGATGTCTGTATTAAAAAAACCCAATGAATATCACAATTAAAGGAAAAATGCAACAATCTTAACATTTATATAAACCTGTAAAAATGAATGGTATATTTGCAAACTACTTATGAACTACGGTTTTAGGGAAGCGTATTTTGAATATTTTGCATCATGTAATTTTTCCCGTGAAAATACAAATATAGATGTATCCGTGTTTATGGTTGATTTAAGGATGATAAATATGTCATCTGAATGTGAATATGATTGATACTGAAAAATATCAGCCTGCTCGACAGAATATGAAGTTTGTGACTCGTTCGCTTCGCTCACTCGCCAACAAACTTCATATTCTGGCTCGGCCGGCTGATATTTTCAATCAATTCACATCCAGATAACATATATCCTACCGTGACATCTGCTCGGTCATGCAATAATGTCGGTCATTTGTTTTGATTTACAATTCTCGCGCAGCACGAGACCAATGACGTCATTCTGTATATTCATAGCGTACATAAACACAGAGGGAATACTTTTCAACGTCAAAATTACAAGATGAGATTAAAACAGAGAAGTTTGAATTGAATAAATTCCATGCAAGTAAAAAAGATCCGTTTTACTAATGTTTTTTTTTCCTGATCATTATGCTTGCTAAATATGTTTCCATCGATGGTATTCCCCAAATATTTGTAGTTTTCCGGTTTGTTGACATAATCGACATCACAGTTCATGACCGTTTCTGGAATGTAGGCCAAGCAAATTGTATTTTAAAATACTTTGAAAATATGATGATTGATCATTCAGATTCCACCATTTTCTAGAAAATGGCCGATTTTACCGGGAAAATACATGCAAGTGCTCTCCATTAGTCACAAAATGGCAGATTATTTTGCATTTCCACTGCTGCTTTAAAAACAAATATACCCCTTACTTCTTGGGGTAATGAAATGAAATTCACAGAGAAGATAGAAAAAGAATTAATTTAACAGCAATAATCAAAATGTATAGCATAAATTGAACAGAGAATTAAATTAAACCAGACAGAAAAATGAGATTGTCTGGGTAAAAAAAACCTGTCATTACAAATAGCATCAACAAAACTGTATTGTTACCACTCTGTGATAATAAATGTGATTAAAATAAATTGAAATCAGTCATTAATTGTTTTACCAAAATATGTCGGTCTAATAGATTGTATTGACAAAAGCAAAAACACCAAATTCATTGGATTAAATACTTTTTATGTGGGTAAGCAAGTTTAATATTTGCATCAAATAATTAATTTTTAATACTTCAATTTCAAACTATTTAAAAAAAACATTTTTTGAAATTGTTCAGACAAATCAATTACACTGAAAAAGCTAAAATACTGTACTTTCTTAATCTGGTTTACTTTTTAAGTTTGGTTGGCCTATGACAAAATCATGTGCTTTATTGAACTTTGACCGACTTTATGTGACGTCATACGACGCCATTTGGAAAAGGGAGGGTAAACAAATATGGGTCAGTATGTAATTATTATCGATCTTTTTTCCATGGAACTTTACACATGTGAGCAAGAATAGACGAGGAACATAATTAAAAAGAAAAAAATGTTTACTTTTCAAACATGAAAAAAATAATCAAACATTATCCAATGACTGACCGACTTATTGTCAGACGAGGATACATATTGACGATTTTAACTATTTCAAGTAGAGAGACTATTATAATCCACTGGTACCAGAAGGAGAATGTATATGTCATATTTCATATTTGTGCAACACAATATAATAAAATTAAAAACATGTAGATATTTTTTTCAAGTTAAATCAATAAGTAATAAATTCAGAAACAATTGAAAGGAATAAATCTATTCGTAGAGATCACGATCTTATCCAGACGTACGTGTAACATTCAATTCAAATAAAATTTTAGACTAAGATATTAAAATACATTTTATGTAACATTTATCTTCTGACAGGTTGATTACTTTATTTGTACAATACAATAGTTGTATTTGCCAACCACGTGGAAATGCCCCATAGTAATATCTCTGGTCCCTACATTTCAAATATTTTGCATGATATTATACGTTATTGGTCTAGTTTTGGTCACATATGACGCGCCTCCCGGTTAAACAGATGCAGCTGTCCGTCAAGGCGCCATACCAGACTAAACTGGACTGAAATCATTTCTATCTCAACGTTCAAATAGTTATACACAAGTCCTAATGAATATGTAAATGGTAAGATTGGATGAAGGAGAGAGATGTTTATTTTCTTCTTGATTTCAGTATAAAGCACACTTTCCAGTATAATCATCTGTTATATTTAGCTCTTGTAATATGTGATAAGGGGAGACGTCGTCGGCTGGCTGTTTTAGTTGAAACAGACGATCGTTATGGAGTTTGCAAATGATGGGTCGGATAAAAACGAAGGGTCATCCATTGATTGTTGAAAGGCTGCTGTTGGCCAATCAGTATTCCACTTTCCATGGGAATGTCAGATACATTTATTTGAAGTTTCTGTAAAAGCTTAAATATAAAGCTTTAATCGTTAATATGTCAAACATGTCACACCCGCCACGTTTGTGTACCTGTCCCAAACCAGTACCAATATTGTTCTGATCTACACTGTATTTGTGTTGTTGACCGTGACCTTGAGGAATGATTGTGTTGTAGAAGTTGCTTATTGGTGCGTATCACCACTAACGTTGTGAGTTTGAATCCCGCTCATGACGACGTGTACTCGATACAACATTTTCTGATAAAGTTTGTCAATGACTTGTGGCAGGTCGGTTGTTTTCTCCGGGTACACTGGTTTCCTCTACCAATAAAACTGACTGCCACGGTATAACTGAAATATTGTTGAAAGTGGCAGTTTGTTTATTTATAGCATAACGGTTGCCCATCAATCGTCTAGTAGAGAAGCAATATCGATTATCGATCGATATGGCCGTCAACCGATTATTACGTGTTTTGATTTTTTTTTAATTCGATTGTTTTTATGATTTTGATTTATATGACATTTTCAAGTATAAACAGGTTTTTAATCTTGTATTTCTATTGCTTCAAGCAACGTCAGCGGAGGAAGATTGGAAAGTGTTAGACCGGTCGCCATGGTTATCATGAATAATTTCTTCTTAAAATTCAAACTAACAATTTTAATTAATTATTATTTTAAATCTTGTATATTTCTATTGCTTCAAACGACTTCAGCGGAAGAGGATTGAAAAGTCTTCGACCGGTCGCCATAGTTATCATGAATAATTTCTTTAAAAAATTCAAAATAACAATTTAAATTAATTATTGATTTCATTGTTCGTTTATTTATGAGAAAATGGATTAAGGATTTTCTTCACGGAAGCGATTCGTGTTAAACGTACATCTTAAATGCGATGTATATGTAATTAAAACCAGTGAAGAGTAGATAAAAATTGAAGGATAGTTCCATAGAAACGGCACTTAACATTGTTTGGACGGGTGACTTTGAATATATTCAATTATAAAAATAATACACGTTAAAATTACAATGTCATAGAGTTCTGTTCTATTTTAATGGATTAACCTAAGTACTTTTTATTGCTCGGGTTTTACTTTATACATGAAAATGGTCATGTTAATACAGTATTATAGCGATGCCTTTTTAATAGTGAATAATTGAATTCATTTATAAATTTATTTGAATAAAAATGTATTAGTCGCAAAATACACTGAATTCAATATAAAAAAATAAAATGTTGATTGTATATTCAAATTAAAACATATTGACATAAAACGATTAAATTTATTAGGTTTATAATTCGAGAATTTGGTTTGAAGGATTACATGATTTGGTTGCTGTTTTTTTTTAACATCAAGTAAGCAATAGTTCAGCTATACATTCATAAAGATAACACGCCTACAAACAAACAAACAAACAAACAAACTACGGTGTAGGTACAAAATGGCACTGTGGTGTGCCGGTTGGTGGTAGTTGCATGCAACAGGGAAAAGGGATATAATACTACTGACAAACTGTTTGTCATTTGGAGATCGGTGCTGCATGTTGCCTTACGTACAAGAAGAACGACTTTAAGACGACCACACTGTCTCCGATTCCGAAGGAATATTCGAGTATCAAGACGATCCAAATACAAACAAGACAAGAGTAAAGGAATAAAGGTCATACAAAATTAATACAAAAGAACAAAAGCTCTGGCAACAAATATTCACACACATCTGGGATTGGGACAAGATACCCCAGTAGGGTTAGCCTCTCTTGTCCCATCAATGAAACTCATGAAAATCCTAATTCTCAAAGCCAGTAAATTCAACAGAGATCTCAATTGTGAACATATTTGAAACATTTCTGCAACAACCTGAGACATTGGCATTCCAAATAGAACAACCAACTCGTGTTGGCAACCATGGTATTTCTAAAGAGATGTCTTAAGGTGGTACCATACACTTCAGGTAAAATTTGATCTGCTCGTTTAATTTTCTTATTTTTTTGACAGTGTGTTTGCATATATCCACTGTAATAAATATCAAAATTTTAACAAATTCCAACCAACAGACTCAGAGCTATAAATTCACTAGCCACATAGCAGCTTTTCTCACTGTGGTTTTGATCACCGAGATGCTTGAAATCTGCATACAAACATCATATGATCAAAACGTTCAACTGATTTTAAAGATTTATCTCCCTGTAGTGTATGGTACCCCCTTAAGTTTGTGTATCTTGTAATACTAAGCAGAGGTTCGTCCTCTGTCACTGTTTCATCTTATCATATCTTACGGTTTGTGCTTCCGTTCACACCTTCAGAAGAAGAAAAAAACGTCGATATTTAAGATTAACAATCGTATGCTTAGTATATAGATGAAAACATATTCGTAAAGGTTATAATTATGCAAACGGTAGTCTTGAAGACAGATGGGGATATTTTTATATCTTATAATGATTTGAATAGTACTGTAGATATATTTTACCGTTGATTATGCAAATGTAATTCCAACAATTTGATGACAATTTTACACTAACAAAGACCATTAATTTTCAATTCTGACTACTTGATCTTAAATCTGTATTAATTATCGATTTTTTATTCTACACTATATATTATTAATATTTATGTTGAGTAAACGTCGTATGTGTTAGTTTGCTATCAATTTTAGTTAAAGATCACTCCGCCCAATGTGTGTGTCTGTCCGGATCATGGAGCTAGCCTCCAATCCGATTTAGTCTGGTAGTAGTGATCAATTTTATATGAAGTTTTTGTCCGCCACTTATATGTGCCTGTTCGAAGCCAGGATCTAGCTTTCAAACATATTGTGTCGGTTGGTTTGTGTGTGTGCTTGGGTGTGGTCTGCCAAAGGAGGTGTTTGTGTTGATATGGCTGGATGTATTAAATATATCAACAGTAATTATTTAACTGTCGTTTTCGATTTCATGATATTCTAAACAAAAACATTTCATTGCCAGATATTTTATTTACTAAAAAGTGAAAATCTTACTTAATAACACTCCTCTTTCACTACGTGTAATTTTATCAAAATGGTCATATGACTTTGGCGTTGATCAATGGCTTAGAACGGTAAACTTGGTGTAATTCGAATAAATCATTAGATAAAAACAAACTTTTATCAAATATGTTTACTTAGTTAGCATTGTGAAATACATTAAATACCAATATAAGTAGAAAATGGCATAACATTTATAATAATACTAACAAAACGTTGTCAGGAGATAACATGTGCTCGATACGGGTGTTTAAATTCATTCCTTTTTAATTTCTACTTTTAGGAGGACCTTCAGTATACAATAATTGACGTGACCTTGTGTTAAAATTTAAAGTTTTTATATTCAATTTATACTAGCCGAAAAAAAAGTATATGATAATTAAAAATATATATACAGTACAAAGTATGTGTACGATTTTTTTTTATTTATATACACATGTTTTGTTTCAATTTTGTTATCTAATTATATTTCCATCTTTTCATGCTTTATCTACTTAGAATTATATTTTTTATGAAACGGGTGCATTTTATTTCTAATCTTAAGTCACCAGCAAAATATAGAATATATCATCCAAATTTCTTGTTACTGTTGTTTTTTTTTCTTTGTGTTACGAGAAACGCAACTTACATGTATGATATTACATAATTGTGTTGTCAAATTAAATGCTTTATTTTAATCTTTTCACAAACAAAAAATGGTTCAACCACTTTTTAAAATTTATTATAGTTTTCTTTGCTTAATCGAACGTTTCCAATGAATTACAATAATAATAATAATTTTAATATGGCATTAAAAAGTCATACAAACCTGTATATTCCGCCATGACCATCACTTTTTTCTTCTGTCCCGTTTCTTCTGCACCAGGAGCCATTTTTAAAATAAATATATAATTCCAACAGTATCCAAGAAGTGTTATTCCAAATGTATATACAATTATTCCACGAAGCAGTTATATTCGTTAACTCCCAAATGATCGTATCACGAATGTACCGTCGATATCTTATGAAAAAAGTTTATTAAAATTTCATAACCTATTTTCTCTTTAATTGCAAAGGTACATTAAATTTGCATCAGTAATAATACTTCAGATTCCACTAAACCTGCGTTTCTAGGGACGCTAAGTCAGGTACATCATTTATTAAACTGATGTCGTAAAAACAGAACTTTTTTCACTGTAGCGTGCCGTACTCATTATCGTGTAAAGAAAGTATAACAAAGTCATGCGGAGTGTAAAATACATGTAATGATATCGGCGTCAATATTTAAATACTAACATACAAGCTGTACAAATTGGCAAATGTTTGGTTTGTCCCGTTCTTTAACTATCAAAAGTTACTATTGATCAAAAAGGAATATAAATAAATTCAATTCGAGTAATTCCATTATTTTATAAAATTAGATTTCAAATGTTTAAAACTCTTTTAATATTTGTTTGAACCGTGGTATATTAATATTTTAATTATATTTATTACTTCAATGTTAAATTTAAAAAGTAAACTCTCCTGAGAATATATATAATTCGTTTCTTTAGGACTAGTCTATTTAATAATCACACACAGTTATTAATCCTGACCACAATGTCACAATTTCAAAACAACTCATAAGTGGAAAACTGTTTTGTGTTGATGTAACAGCATACTAATTACACTGTTCAAGTATATTTAAATAATTAACCATTCGTTTCTTTTTCTTCTTTTTTCTTTTGTTTTGATTTCTTTTATTTCGCGTGACAAATGCGAACTATAATTATTCACGGAAATGTAAAAAGGTGAACGATTTTTAGTTAAATAAAAGCACATTTTATTCAATTAAGACTGACATTATTGCACATATAATTCTTACTTATATTGTATTGTAATATAAACATGTAGAGTAACCTTATCATTAAGATCTGTTTCATTGATCATATCAATATATTAGCTTTCGTCGCAACATAATCTGCTGATTGATCTTGATTGTTCCCAGATGACAGTCAATGGACATAAGTATTCGTCACCCTCGATTTTACGCTATATATTTCATATAAAACCACATTTAAAAAAAAAAATATTGTGAAGTCATTTCTAAGCGGATTTTGATCATTTTTCAACCAGAAGAAGCAGAAATATTCAAAGATTATTTGTTTATTTTAACATGATTTTCCGTTAGATTGCCTTTATTTTCTTATGATTTAAAGACAATTTTTGTTTTCTGACGTCAAATTTGCTATATATTTTAACAAAAATAAAATCGGAATAATCAACATTTGTGTTTAAATCACCAGAAAACACAAAACCATGCAGACACAAATTTCTATCAGATAAACAAATAAAATTCAAAGATTTCTGCATGTCTTGAAATACATTTCATAAAAATCTGCCCAGAGATAGCTTTAAAATATTTTTTTTGGAAAAAATGTGGTTTTATATGAAATATATAGTAAAAAATGGAAGGTGACGAATACTTATGTCCATGGACTGTATATAGTAGTAAAAACATAGATATCAAATCTAGTGCGTTTCTGGAATAACCTTCATCAGCTATGCTCAAAATCGAAAGTTTGAAAGCCAAATAATTAAAAGTTTTGCAACAATAAAACCAAAGGGTCTAAACAGGATAGCCAAATCAGCTAAGGTCATCTATGCCTGTGGGAGAAGAACCTTAATGTTATTAATAATTATATTATAGCTAACTTTCATGTACGGGAGGTTTTTTTTTATGTTTCATGCTGTATTAGACTGTCTGATTTTTCTGAGAGTTGGGGGAGGGCAATGTTTTTTGTCTTGTTTTGTTTTTTGTCGGGGTGTCTTTATTTGTAACATAACCTAGCGATGAGATGTCGGATGCAATGATGATGGTACGTATTTGTAGGATTACTTCGTCCGTGTTTTAGTGTGTGTCAGTGTTATTGTGTTTAACGCCGCTTTCTACAATATTTCAGCTATATCATCCTGGTCAGTTTTATTGTTAGAGGAAGAAGGAGAAAACCACCGACCTCCCGCAAGTCACTGACAAACTTTTTATATAGTGCTTGTACCGAGTACATCTAGCAATGAACTCCTAGCTTTAGTGGTGATAGGTACTGATGGCATAGGTAGTTGTAAATCCAACTATCATACGATAACGACGGGTACTAGCGTGTTTTTATTGCCGATAACCCCGCATGAAATGAAAATCTATACACAAAATTACATATAAATAACAAATATGCCCATATGTATAGCGTTTATTAACAGAAGTATGTTGAAGACTAGATACCATTTCACGCTCATTGTAGGGTATGACTTATGCCCATTAATGATGACCATATTGTGACTGTAAAATGTACAACAACAATGCAAGCGTTGTTTCTTTACTTTAATTTGTGTCTATGATAGTCTTTAACGTTATTTACAGCCATGTCCTTTCTGACTAAAGTTACAGTTGTCATAATGATAAAACATTAAATACAATAAGATGTATTGAGATCCTAGAAACGCGTCTTGCGCATTAAATTAGATATCTACGTTTTTATTACTATCACTGGGTCAATACCTCTGTTGGTGGACTATATGTCCCTGAGGGAATCATTCACCCAATAGTCAATGTTTCCGTACTGATATGATTTATTAGATATGTTTATTACTGAAATTGACAGTTCCTAAATAATGTAATTATGAATAAAACGTTCTCCTCCCCCAGGCATAGGCGACCTTAACCGATTTTGCCTATCCTGGTTAGGCCCTATGGCTTTATTGCTATCCTGTTTGGGCCCTATGGGTTTATTGCTATCCTGTTTGGGCCCTATGGCTTTATTGCTATCCTGTTTGGGCCCTATGGCTTTATTGCTATCCTGTTTGGGCCCTATGGGTTTATTGCTCCCAAAACTTTAAATGGTTTGGCTTTCTAATCTTTCGATTTTTGAGCGTACATGAAACCAGAAACGCGTGGTGCGCAATAAATTTGATATATACGCTTTTATTACACCAAATGCTAATCATAGTGACTTGGTACATAATGCAAACAAGAGCGTTGTTCCTCAACTATATGTATTTAAAATACTTTGAGGATCCGCCATGGTCGTGATCGTATGGTAGTTGGATTAACAACTACATGTGCAATCAGTGTCCATCACCACTTATTTTTTTGTAATTTTACTCCCGTTATGGTGAAGTATGTTTTGGGATTCGAACTCACAACTTTAGTGGTGATACATATGTATGTATACCGATTGTATAGATTGTAAATCCAGCTATCATACGCTCAAGACCACGATGGACCCGATTAGAAATATATGAATTACATCTGAACAATGAGCTCTCAAATTCTATTTTATTGCGTTAATTGTTTAATTGATATATTCAGAGAGATCTCTAAATTAATGAGTCATCTTTATGCTTTAATTACTACAACAGGGCTTTCATATTGGCTTGCTGATCTCACAAATTTGGTTGTACATTTAATAACGGACTGGTCCCGGATTTTGCTATTCGGAAAATGTTGGCACTGGGAAGTGCTACTAGATAACAATTAAATCCACTTTTCAAATGAATTATCAGTTACATTGTACCATTAACCGTATCAAGGGAAATTAAGGGTATTAAGAAAAAGTTTAAGATACTACAGGGGTAAGTCGAAGACAATGCAAGACAATGTAATGGCCAAACACAAACAATTGTATTGCTTGTAGATAAAGTTCTTTAATAACATAACAAAATCTTTCTGTATATTAGAAAGGTCACATGGATGTCACGGCTTTAATAACAAACTTATGTGTTACTTGTGTCCGTTAACTACAAGCATTCATTGACCTTTTGTACTGACCATGCTTTTGTAATCATAGATTTTTGTGATAGCATGTGGTCTTTTTGAGTGAAAGCAAATCTGTGCATTTTTTATGGTTAGTTTCTATGTATATTGCCGTATGAGATCCAATTACCACAAAGGGAATGGTTAGGATTCTATTAAGCGGTTTTTCACATCCACATTTTTATACCAGCCCCAATCTAAGACCTGGATTTCCAACGTCATATGTCGTGGGATTTTTGTTTGTTCAATGATTTGGGCTGAGAGGTGACTGTTCGCTTTGTTTGATTTTGCTTTGAATTGTTGACCATCACTGCTTAACTTCATGTGAAATAATTTCATTTCTTTTTTACATTGGAGTTTAGAAAATAGATCTTGTTCTAAAACCATATATTTAGATCGCTATTTATTTCGCAATGAAAATTATTACCACTGATGCTGTGGGATCGACTCCCGCTCAGGGAGAGGTGTACAACAACATTAGGTGATAAAGATTGTCAGTGACTTGCGGCAGGTCGGTGGTGTTCACCGGGTACTCCGATTTCAGTGATACAGTGATAGAATTCCAGTTCAAAAAGTCTAAGAACTTTAATCTAAAATTAATCTATTGTATAGTAAGAAAAAACAAAATTGAAAGAATTGCAATAAATCTGGTTCATTGTCATTTTTTACTTTTATATGATTTGGTTTTCCAGTCTTTTGACTATCAGTGTACCTAATGAAGCTTATATTAGAAACGTGTCGTGCGCACTAAATTAGATATCTACGTTTTTATAAAAGCTTTAGTTGTCGGTTATATATGGCTAATATAAAAGCTTCTAAACTTCTTTCATTGACATTTCATGAGGATATTCGGGTAACAAGAGGACTCAGAAATGATCTATTTATGTGCTAATTAATTTTTGAAAAAAAATGATGGAGTGTCGTACATACATGATGTTGAATTAAATACTAACAGTTCTGGAGGTGTCTGCAAGGAGTACAACCGCCACGATGTAACTAAAATATTGTTGAAAGTGGCGTTAAACACCATAACCCTAACCCTTGTAAGAAGTGCGCGGTACATCTTATAAGAAAGTGGTCGTATCTATGATTGATACTGAGATTATGAAGAACATCACATATCTAGGATTAGAATGAATGTTTTCGAAGATGTAATTTAGTTTTCCTAGGAATGTTCGTCGTAAATTTCAACTTGAAAAAACATGACCACCTACGATCAATCATTTAATTAATTGCACAACATATCTTTAGAAAAAAAACAGATGCATTTCAACAATTACTTAAACGTGTTTAACAGGTTTCTATTATACAATTTAAATTAATGGCTGCAGGGAATACTCTGAAGCATCCATTCTTGAACAAATGTTTTAAGGCATGCAACGTCTCGGTTAAAAGGTTGACTCACGAAACCCAATTAAGTTTAAAGTACATGTACTTAGATAGTGTTGTTGGTGTATGTTGTTTAACGCCACTTTCAACAATCTTTCAGTTATATCGTGGCGGTCAGTTTTATTGGTAGAGTAAACCACCGTCCTGTCGCAAGTCATTAACAAAATTTGTCACATAATGTTGTATCGAGTACACCTCGCTTGAACGGGATTTGAACTCACAACGTTGGTGGTAATAGAAACTGATTACACATGTAATTGTAAATCCAACTACCATACTTCGACGACCACGATAGCCCTCTCGCATGTACTTAGAAGGTTATGCTGCATTTTGGAGTTCATTTTATGAAACACAAACGTTCAAAGCTGTTTTAATTTTTTCCAGATTTATGAGAATTGGAGTGATCACATTGCATTGTTAAGTAATGCTACGGAAAATCGTGCATTCAAAATTTCCGACATTACATTTAATAGTTATAACTCAAAAATATAAATGGGAAGTTTACAATGGAATATTGAAATGATCTCTTTTGTATGTTATAAACAACAAGAAACAAGTGGGTTGGAAACAACATCAAAGTGCGTCTTGAATTGCAGGAAAGTGCTATTAACTCAGATCATTAAGCTGTTATGGTTATGCCCAGGATTGTGTTTTATATTTCACTGTTGGCTACCCATCAGTGTTTATTGTCATCAAGTTTTTACTTGTTGGCCAATTGTTGTTTATTTCTACTTAATTACATGTATGAGAAATTTTAATGATTTACTAATAAAGTCATAATTGGAAATAAAAAAGGAGTATAACTTTTTTCCCACACATTCGACAATTAATAAATCAATAATCGAAGAGACAAACTAGAAAGAGAAAATTATTTTATTGAGCATATCGAATATATATGTTTTATTTTAACTTACTATTTGGACCGTTATGGTCGTAATCGTATGGTAATTGGATTTATGACTAACTATGAAATAGGTGCCTATCACCATTGAAGTTGCGAGTTTGAATTCCGCTCAGACGAGGTGTACTCGATACAACATTGTGTGATAAAGTTTGTCAGTGACTTGCGACAGGTCGGTGTTTTTTTCCTGGTACTCCGGGTTTCCTCCATCAATAAAACTGACCACCACTATGTAACTGAAATATTGTTGAAAGTGGCGCTAAACACCATTACTTAACCTCTTAACTTACTATTAGGTGCAAATAATTATTTAGAATATGGGAACAGAAAATTCAATTGATCGAACCAAAAAGATGTAAAATTGTTATTAGTTGTCGCTGATCTATGCTATAACTGGGTCGATTCCTCTGCTGGTGGACAATTAGTCTCCGGGGGTAGCATCCGTCCAGCCGGCACTGACATGATTTATTAGATATATATTTTTATTGAACCTTACAGTTCCTAAATCATGGAATTATTATTGAAGATAAGCATATGTTGCATTATCCTATTTTGGCTATCCTGTTTAATCCCTTTTGTTAACTTTCTCCCAAAGGCATTTAAATTATTTGGCTATAAGCGTACCTGATGACGTAATTCCAGAAGCGCGTAGTTCGCACTAAATTTGATATAGATCTGCATGTTTATTTACTATGTATATATGTTCTTGAACAAAAATACTGAATAAAATCTAATGATAATGATTAAAATACGTATCGTCGTTTATTATTATTAATGTTTCCTTTAGTTAAGAAATATAATGCATATTCTAACATAACGTCCTTCTTTCGCTTTGTAGACAAACGAGCGATTTATCGATGGTATAATCTCATTCGCACATGCGCCGGTGAATGTGACTGACTTTTCCATTGGCAGCATAAATTGTGTGCGACATCTTCCGCAAACGTAAATATAAATTACCGTCTTCCAAACAAAGCATACTACCGTATTTGTACTCAGAATCGAAATAAATCATGGAAGCCAGAATGTGTTTTGAGCTTTAACATGGGTTGGCGGATATTAGTAAATTTTATCCGCCAATCCATGTTAAAACTCAAAGTATATTCTGGCTTCCATGATTTATTTCTTAAGTATTAAAACTGTTGTTGTAAGAAGCCGGGACATGTATACATAATCGTTAGAGAATACCGAAGGGGAAATCAAAATGTACAATCCAGAGAAACTGGCAACATAGGATACACAAGACGAAGAAAAACAAAACAAAAAACAACACAATATGTGTTGGACACCAATATACGCAAACAAACACAAATAACGTAAGCAAGCCTTCTGTTTGTATGTGGATTCTTAGTTATTTATCTTCAATTGGAATTGTCTTGTTGGTTTAATAATAAAAACCATCGTCTCGGGTGTATCACCGGGGTGAAGGGTAAATATACGTCATAATTGGAAGCCATTTTGTGCCGCTTGAGGATAAGTTTTTACTTATAGCATTAGTCATTGTAAGGCAACATTAAATGTGATAGTGCGTCAAATGCCCCTAAATGTCCGCTAAACAACGGTGTGTACATCATTCAAAAACTTGCTGTCAAACTCTCAAAGACTTCGACAACGTTTTCGCAACAGGTGGAAATAACATTGTCGAAGTGTTTGAGAGTATGACAGTTTTTGAACGAACATCGTTTTCATGCGGAAATCGTAACGGACATCTCAACACGGAACTAAGAGCGTAAAGTAAAAACACATACATGTATACATAATATGACAATACAAAAAAAAACTAAAAAGATGAGCAACACGGACCCCACCAAATCAAGATCTAATATATAACAGTACATACGACATCATAGATATATTAACATGGTATATTTTTAGAACATTTGAAACCCGGCCAAGCCAGTATTGACATCACTTCCGTTTTAATCAAACAAATTTGTTTGGCTTTAGACGTGCAGTCTATTCAAATAGCCTAGGTTGAACAATAATCTTTATACATGTAAATAAATTTGATATTATTTCTTTTCTGGATATAAATAAGTACGTTAAGCACTAAATATATCTTAAAACATCAACTAGGCCTACTGTAGTTATACCATTGTATTTCATTTAAAAAAGAACAAACCCAATTATGAAGAAAATGCCAATAGTAAAATTTATTGAAAATCAATTTCAAAGACCTCATTAGCATTAAATTTCTCTATTAGCTGAGATGTTATAGAATAAATCATGTACATATCGAATAAAGAGGATACGATGGCAACCTATTGTTGTCATAAACGGTTTAAAATATCGGATTTCATGCAAACACTCTATAAATATAATGTACATACCATCAAGTAGAGTGTACGTTTTTAGAACTAATGCAAATAGAAACCAGATCAGTTTAACGTTATATCTATGCCAATTAAGGATTGCTATGATAATACATTTTGTTTATAATCTAATATAATGCCATTATAATTATGATTGAACACCTATATTTAGTAGACGTATATTGTATATTCAGACCTGTATTAAGAGATCATCATTGGGACAAAGAAAAGATGTCCTTTTATGACAGATGAACTCTAAAAAGAGGTTCAATTCATATGAAATTGTTTATTATAGGACAAGAATAATGTGACCACTTAATACAGATCGCATGGACAGGTTTGAATGTATATGCTTACATGTGATGCTGTCTCTTCTATAAGAGCATTGTTTGTTCATGATTCCTGATGCGTTACCATTAGAAATGTCATAGTTACCATGGCAATCCTTTGATGTATATTACAGTTGTTTTTACTCAAGAAGCAAACAATCTTACACGATGGACGAAAAATACCACAGGCAGAAGACAAATGCAGAGAACGAATATAATATACCATAAGTCGAAGATATAGGACCCAAATTAAAAGACGCACGCATAGGATTAAGACCCAATATAGGAATGCATGTGGTGGACCCAGGTCAGAGGAGGAATGCATAGAACCAAAGTCAGAAGAAGATTCATAGGACTATGGTCAGAAGAGGAACGCATAGGATCAAAGTCAGAAGAAGAGACTAGAACCCAGTTCAGAAGAGGAACGCATAGGATCAAAGTCAGAAGTAGATTCACAGGACCAAGGTCAGAAGGGCAACGCAGAGGATCCAAGTCAGAAGAAGATATATAGAACGCAGGTCAGAAGAGGAACGCAGAGGATCCAAGTCAGAAGAAGATTCCTAGGACCAAGGTCAGAAAAGGAACGCATTAGAACAAAGTCAGAAGAAGATACATAGAACCCAGGTCAAAAGAGGAACGCATAGGATCAACGTCAGAAGAAGATACACATATCCCAGGTCAGAAGATGAACGCATAGGATCAACGTCAGAAGAAGATCCATAGGACCAAGGTCAGAGGGGGAACGCATAGGACCCAGGTCAGCAGAAATAATCAGAGGAGATAAAAGTCAGAAGAAGATATATAAAACCCAGTTCAGAAGAGGAGCGTATAGGATCAAAGTCAGAAGAATATACATAGAACCCTGGTCAGAAGAGGAACGCATAGGATCCAAGTCAGAAGAATATACATAGAACCCTGGCCATAAGAGGAACGCATAGGATCCAAGTCAGAAGAAGATACATAGAACCCTGGTCAGAAGAGGAACGCATAGGATCCAAGTCAGAAGAAGATACATAGAACCTTGGTCAGAAGAGGAACGCATAGGATCCAAGTCAGAAGAAGATACACAAAACCCAGATCAGAAAAAAATTCCCAGAGGACGAAAGTCAGAAGAAGATACATAGAACCCAGGTCAGAAGGAGAACGCATAGGAACAAACTTAGAAGAAGAGACATAGGACCAAGGTCAGACGAGGAATACAGAGACCTAAATTCATGAGACCAAATAGGATTCAGGTCAGAACATGAACACATACGACCCTTGAGAGAAGGGGGACACATATGACCAAACTCAGAAGAAGATACATAGGATCCAGGTCAGAGTAGAGACACATGGTACCAAAGTCAGATGAATATGCATAGGATCAAAGTCAGAAAAAAAAAATCGAATTCAGAGAACTAAACACGTAAGACAAAATAGGACACATGTAAGAAATGTAAAACAGCAATAAAAGAGCTGTTCCTTTACTAAAAATGTATATCCAAGTATAATGTTTGATAGTTTCCCTATTCATTTACATCCATATCATTTCTTACTACAAGCTGTTCCTTTACTTCAATTTATGTCTAAGTGTAATGTTAGATATTCTCTCATGTTCATTTACATCTATATCATTTCTTACTACAAGCTATTCCTTTATTTTAATTTGTGTAATGTTTGATAGTCTCTCTGTTCATTTACATCTATATCCTTTCTTACTACAAGCTGTTCCTTTACTTTAATGTGTGTAATGTTGGATAGTCTCTCTGTTCATTTACATCTATATCATTTCTTACTACAAGCTGTTCCTTTACTTTAATGTGTGTAATGTTGGATAGTCTCTCTGTTCATTTACATCTATATCATTTCTTACCACAAGCTGTTCCTTTACTTTAATTTGTGTCTAAGTGTAATGTTTGATAGTCTCTCTGTTCATGTACATCTATATCATTTCTTACTACAAGCTATTCCTTTACTTTAATTTGTGTCTAAGTGTAATGTTTGATAGTCTCTCTGTTCATTTACATCCATATCATTTCTTACTACAAGCTATTCCTTTATTTTAATTTGTGTAATGTTTTATAGTCTCTCTGTTCATTTACATCCATATCATTTCGTACTACAAGCTGTTCCTTTATTTTAATGTGTGTAATGTTTGATAGTCTCTCTGTTCATTTACATCTATATCCTTTCTTACTACAAGCTGTTCCTTTACTTTAATTTGTGTCTAAGTGTAATGTTTGATAGTCTCTCTGTTCATTTACATCCATATCATTTCGTACTACAAGCTGTTCCTTTATTTTAATTTGTGTAATGTTTTATAGTCTCTCTGTTCATTTACATCCATATCATTTCGTACTACAAGCTATTCCTTTATTTTAATTTGTGTAATGTTTTATAGTCTCTCTGTTCATTTACATCCATATCATTTCTCACTAAGAGAATGGAAATGCATACGACTATTCAGAATGTATTGCAAAAAATGCATCTTGAGTTAAGTTTGTTTATTGTAAAGAAGTTGTCCAGAAAATATTAACTTATATTTAAATACTCAGAAAGGTGTCCACCCTTATATATTCCTAAAGTAGAAGATAAATACACTTTACAAAACTTAAGTTAAATGTCAGTTATATAACACGATATAAATATAAAATATGGTTCTTCAAGCAGAAACCAGAGACTTGGTTGTAACACAGGCGCTTGTGTAGAGTCAAAATGTCCAGCGAGCATATTTTTGACTCTACACAAGCGCCTGTGGTTGTAAATGATAATTTATTTATACGTACAATTTGTAATTAATTATCTTAATGTAACGCCCATAAAAGAGGGTATAGGGTTATGGTGTTTAACGCAACTTTCTACAATATTTCAACTATATCGTGGCAGTCAGTTTTATTGGTGGAGGAAATTGGAGTACCCGGAGAAAAGCATCGACCTGTTTCAAGTCACAGACAAGCTTTATCACATAATGTTGTATCGAGTACATCTCGCCTAAGCGGAATTGGAACTCACAACGTTAGTGGTGATAGACACTAATTGTATAGGTAGATGTAATTCGAACTACCATACGATCACGACCACGACGGCCCCCATAAATGAAAATATAATTGTCCTGACAGATGCAAAAAAAAACATAGTCTGATTTTGCAGTTCTCAACAACACAATTTTGGTAAAATTTGAAAAATAACGATTTTTCATGTCAAAAGAAAAGAAATAATCTGGTTTTTATTATTACCACAAAACATCCTGGCTCGGGAGGAAATACCCCCTAAAAGTTAAATGATTCATCGCTAAGAATTGCTGAGGGGAGATATATTTTTTTAAGCATTTTCAAATATGGCATTGTGTTTTATATATAATCTTTGATTGTGACCATGTTTTGGATTTTAACTGGCCACCTAAAACGCTAATATTGCTTGACCACATCATTTCACTGGGAGAGGATGTTTGGGACCGTTGGACTGGTTTTGGCCCCGCCACTTTTTATTGAGGTGTCTATGCTAGGACAGGAAATTGAGTGGTCATTCATATGTGTATTGGGGTATTGGTTTAGCTTCTATGCTATTTCTATTTGGAACTGTTCTGACAGTGTTGTATTACAATACAAGAAAAATGGCATTCATTAGCGAAAATACAAATAAATTCACTCTCATAGAAACATTTTTAATATGACATACATGTATCCATGATTGATTATTATTCTGGTTGTAAAATAAGTTACACGTGAGTTTATTAATTTAAAGTGGACAGTATGTCAAAGGAATCGAGGGCCCGTGTGGCTCAATGAGTTAGGTAGTTGGATTACCTAACAACTCATACAAGCCTATCACCAATACAGCTTGTGTTCGCACCGGCTTTGTAAATTACAAAAAGGGTGCAGCCGCAAGTGACAAAGTTTACCAATTGCTTGCCCATGGTCATGTGGTCGGTTGTTTTCTCCGGGTACTCCGGCTTCTTCCATCACTAAAACTGGTCGCCATGATATAGCTGAAATATTTCTGAAAATGGCGTTAAACACAATAAATCAAATCAAATCAAAGGAAACGAGTCTGCACCAGTAACCTAATATTTAACTTTTTCAGGAGAAAATCTTCCCGTTTCTGCGTATGCAAAATATGTTGTGTATTAAACTATTAATTCGTACCTGTAATATTTTTTTCCTGATCATTAGAGAGAGGGAAGGTTTGACCGCATGAAGCTAGTTTAACCCCGTCACTTTGTAATGTAGTACCAATCCAGGCAGATGACCGGTGATGTATAGGCCTATGTGTGTTAGGGTTATTGCTGTTGTCTCTTTCTACGATATAACGATTGAATGTTGGAACTGTTCCGACAGTGTGATATATCTTTTGTTTGTTTTTCATTTTATTTTCATATCCCAATACTTCATAACTATAGGGCCCGGGTGGCTCAATGAGTTAGGTAGTTGGATTACCTACCAACTCATACAAGTCTATCACCAATACGGCGTGGGTTCGCACCCGGCTTTGTAAATTACAAGAAAAGGATGCACTCGACTCGTAGCCGCAAGTGATAAAGTTTACCATTTGCTTGTCCATGGTCGATGGTTCTCTCCGACCACCACGATATAGCTGAAATATTGCTGAAAGTGGCGTTAAACATCACAAATCAAATCAAATCATAACTATACATCAAGATAGGGTTGTGGCTATGGTGTCTAGCGCCACTTTCAACAATATTTCAGTTATATCGTGGTGGTCAGTACTAGTTTTATTAGTGGAGGAAACCGGAAAACCACCAACCTGTCGCAGGTAACGGACACACTTTATCATAATGTTGTATCGAGTACACCTCGTCTGTCTAACGTCAAAACCTACGGCCCCTACGTTAATTGAGAACATAAAGATAGATATTATAGAAGCGGGATTCGAACTCACAACTTTAGTGGTGATAGGCACTGATTACACGGGTAGTTGTAAATCAAACTACCACACGATCACAACCACGACGGTCCCCGTAAAATTAAGTATTTGATCATGAAGTTTATCTCTGCGTTCACGTATACATGTAATTGCATCCTTATTTTTTAGAAAAAAACCTACCTATCTCATTTTTTACTTTGATTCACTTCTAATTTCCAAATGCTATTATTTTCTTTAGTCGCCATATACGTTTTTTTTTCTTTAAAGTTTTCATTTTGAAATTAATGGTTAAAAAAATGAGAATCATTTTTACCAGAACTAATTATGGTTTGCTGTTTTTTAGATTAGTATTCTGTTTTTGTTATTGGTGTCAGTATAACGCTTTTAATCAAAGCTTTATTTTCCCTTCAAAATATTAAATGTCTTTTTATATCATTATATATGTGATATTTTAGAATAAGCCATTAAACTAGAATAGCTTTGATCGTTCAATTAAAAATTTTAATGAGTGATTGAATGAATTGCCGTTATTATGGGGATGGTAACGTTCTACTGGAGTTCATTTGTTGGGGTTTTTTTTGTTTTTTTTTGTTTTTTTCTCTCTCTTTTCCTTAAATGATCGGTAACCATAACTCTTAACAGTAAAGCGAAAACTTCATTTTTCCAATGACATGTGAGTGACAACTTTGATAACAATTTTCATAATTTCAGAAAAATATATTCAAATTTTATATACAAAATGCATATTACTTATATTTGAAGCATCACTTGACATGAGTGTTGACATACTATTCAACTCTCAAATTTGTTAAATTATTGGCCAATACATTGTTTTAACGGTCATAACGATGATTTTTTCAACTAAGAGTTTTCATCTCCCAAATTGCAATAGCAATACAACCGTTGTGTAAATAAAAGCAATTTATTTGCGGTTTCAGATAGGTATCTGTTTTGTTTTGTGTATTTTCTATTTTGCTTGTTTGTTTGTTGTTGTTGTATTTGTTTCTGTTTTTTCCCAATTATTGTTATTTTTGTTGTTTACACATCTCTGGCAACATTTCAAATTACAGATAGGTTTAGATTTATGGTGTTTAACGCCACTTTCAACAATATTTCAGTTATATCGTGGTAGTCAGTTTTATTGGTGGAGGAAACCACAGTACCAGGAGAAAACAAAAAATACCACGCTGACGGAACAGTTTCAATATCTGATCGAAAAATAGTAGAACGAGACAAAATCGATATCCCTAACACACCAAAACATAACCACTCACTTACATGGTTTGGTAGAGGCACCTCAATTACAAAAGTGGCGGTATTAAATTATTAAGAAAATTAAAACAGTGTTGGTCAACAATTTTACCAATATCAACAAAACGAACCAACTCGCACCTTAAACAATTAAACAGAAAAGACCACAACATGTGGCGTCGGAAATCTAGGTCCTGAATGCTTTTTTGTTTTGCTTTGTTTGATGATGGTGTTCAAGACCACTTTCAACCATATTTCAATTAAATCGTGGCGGTCCGTTTTATTGGTGGAGGAAACCGGAATACCCGGAGAAAACCATCGACCTGTCGAAAGTCTCAAGTCACTGACAAACTTTATCACATACTGTTGTATACCTCGCCCTGATCGTGATTCGAACTCACAACATCAGTGGTGATAGGTACTGATTCATTGCATAGGTAGTTGTAAATCCAACTACCATACATCACGGCCACGACGGAGTATATATACTCCGTGCATATAAACATCACCAACGACAATATATTATATACATGTACATTTTTGTAAATGATATTTATATAAATATATTATAGAACTTTGTCGTTCGTGAGCGAGCGTTTGACACAAAATGGCAATTATGGAATTAAAAAATATCTTTTTAATATGAAGTTCAAAGGTAGACTACTCAGTTTCATTTCAATGTTTTAACTGACAGAAAAAATTAAAGTAAAGGTGAAGTCGACGTTTTATGATGTTTATGAACAAGAGATGGGTGTTCCGTAGGTAAACATCGTTTGTGTTTCATAATTTAGCATCAACATAAATAGTTTAATCCAAGTGTCTATGGAGAGCATTGAAGGATCTCTCTATATATAATATGTAGATTATTCACTGGTAGTCAGTGCTTCGTCACTGGTATGGTTTATTAGATATTTGAATAGCTAAAACTTAGGTTAGTTTGGTTTTATGATGTTTAACGCCACTTTTGGCAATATTTCAGTTAATTAAATCGTGGCGGTCAGTTTTATTGATGGAGGAAACCGGAGTACCCGGACAAAACCACTGACCTGTCGTAAGTCACTGACTAACTTTATTACATTAGTTGTGTACACCTCGCCCTGATCGGGATTCGAACCCACAACATCAGTGGTGATAGGCACTGACTACATAGGTAGCTTTAAATCCAACTACCATACGATCACGGCCACGACGCCCCCTAGTTACAATTCATAGTTCCTAAATAATGTCATTATTAAAACTAGAGGCTCCCAGGAGCCTGTAATCGCTCACCTGGTTTTCAATTTGACATCTAAAGTTGATAGAAAATGGGGGTGTTACACATAATTTTGAAAGTGGGCCACCCAAAGATCATTTCAACTCAAATTTCTGAGCAAAAGATTTTGATGTGATTTTTATCTCATAATATTCCTAAACGGAATAAACTGGCTGAAAAAAATCTCACAGAAAAACCCAGAATATATGTTAAACTACTTATTGCCATATAGCTGCAGCTAAAATTTGAGTTCATTTTGATTTGTAATAAAGTGGAAATTGACAACTAAAGAAATTTCTATTTTTAGTAACAGCAGCCATTTTGAATGGAGGGCGGGGCTGTCGGACACAATATTGAAAGGGGACCACCCAAGGACCATCCCAGCCAAATTTGCTTTAATTTGGTTTAGCGGTTTCAGAGGAGAAGATTTAAATGTGATCTTTTATCAAAATATGTTTAATTTGTATAATCAGTATAAATCGGTTGAAAGAAAAAATTCACAGAAAAACCCAGAATATATGTTAATCTACTCATTGTCATGTAGCTGCATTTCAAATTTGAGCTCATTTTGATTTATACTAAATCAGCAATGGACAATTGAAGAAATTTCTATTTTTAGTAACAGCAGCCATCTTGAATGGAGGGCGGGGCTGTCGGACACAATTTTGAAAGGGACCCACTCAGGAACCATCCCTGCCAGGTTTGGTTTAATTTGGTTCAGTGGTTTTAGAGGAGAAGATTTAAATGTGATCTTTTATCAAAATATGCCTAATTTGCATAATCGGTATATATCGGCCGAAAGAAAAATTTCACAGAAAAACCCAGAATATATGTTAAACTACTCCTTGCCATGTAGCTGCAGTTAAAATTGGAGCTCATTTTGACTTATACTAAAGCAGCAATGAACAATCAAAATTTCATCCCCCCTCTTTTCTATTTTTAGCTTGGCGGCCATCTTGGTTGGAAGTCGGGATCACCGGACACAATTTTGGAAGGGGGCCATCCAAGGACCATTCCACCAAAGTTTGGTTCAAATTGGCCCAGTGGCTTCAGAGGAGTTGATTAAAATGTGAACAGTTAACGGACGGACGGACGACGGACGACAGACGACGGACGCTCAGTGGTGACAATAGCTCACATGACCCTTTGGGTCAGGTGAGCTAAAAAATATATATATAAAAAAATAAGGGCAATCTCCCGCTGCATATGTAGCTTTGAGTGATTGATTTTCGCCATCCTGTTTATATCCTTTGGCTTTATGCTCCCGTAGATTTAGATTGTTTGGCTTTTCATTATTTTATGACTGTATCCGAGGAAGGCGACGTGTGCAATAAATTAGATATATCGTGTCGTGACATCGGCTCGGTCATGCAATAAAGTCGGTCACTTGTTTTGATTTACAATTGTCGCGCAGCACGAGACCAATGATGTCATTCTGTATATTCATAGCGTACATAAACACAGAGGGAATTCTTTTCAACGTCAAAATTGCAAGATGAGATTAAAACGGAGAAGTTTGAATTGAATAAATTCCATGCAAGTAAAAAAGATCCTTTTTACTAATGTCTTTTTTCCCTGATCATTATGCTTGTTAAATATGTTTACATCGATGGTATTTCCCAAGCATTTGTACCTTTCCGGTTTGTTGATGTAATCGTCATAACAGATCATGACCTTTTCTGGAATGTAGGCCAAGCAAATTGTATTTTAAAATACTTTGAAAACATGATGATTGATCATTCAGATTCCACCATTTTCTAGAAAATGGCTGATTTTACCGGGAAAATACATACAAGTGGTCTCCATTAGTCACAAAATGGCAGCAGATTATTTTGCATTTCCACTGCTGCTTTAATAACAAATATACTCCTTACTTCTTGGGATAGTGAAATGATATTCACAGAGAAGATAGAAAAAGAATTAATTTAACAGCAATAATCAAAATTTATAACATAAATTGAACAAAGAATTAAATTAAACCAAACAGAAAAATGAAATTATCTGGAGGGAAAAAACCTGTCATTATTACTAATTATTACAACAAAACTGTATTGTTACCACTCTGATAATAAATGTGATTGAAATAAACAGAAATCAGACATTAATTGTCTTACAAAAATATGGCAGTATGTAGTCAGTCTAATATATTGCATTGACAAAAATAAAAACACAAAATTCACTGGATTAAATATTTTATTTTATGGGTAAGCAAGTTCAATGTTCAAAATTAATTTTTTAATACTTCTATTTCAAACTATTTAAAAAAAAAATTGAAATTTTTCAGAAAAAACAATTACACGGAAAAGACTAAAATACTATACTCTCTTAATCAGGTTTACTTTTTTAAGCTTGGTTGGCTAATGACAAAATCATAAGCTTTATTGACCTTTGACCGGCCTTATGTGACGTAATAAGATGCCATTTGGAAAAAGGGTAGTAAACAAATATGGGTCAGTGTGTTATTATTATCGATCTTTTTTCCATGGAACTTTACACATGTGAGCAAGAATAGACGAGGAACATAATTAAAATGAAAAAAATGTTTACTTTTCAAAGACAAATACAAGTACCATTATGTATTAGCAAAATAGAAAAATAGCTATGACAAATATATTCAATTTTACTAGCTCAAGAAAAGTTGGGATGCATTTTTGCAATAACAGAAAATTACAGAGAGAACCTTAGATTTAATAACAATTACATTATTTAGCAACTGTACATTTCAGTAATAAATAAATCGTAAATAAAAATACGTATGTAATACGTCATAAATGATTACGGCTCTCGATATTCAGTTCATCGCGGAAATTGAGATTGATCAATGGACGATTATTTCAATTGCCACAAGTAAAACAAAGGATTATAGCGATTGGTATCTGAACTGCTTGGATATAAACGGGAAACAAACGATCACTTCTAACAAACTCTTGCTCATTTGGAGCTGGTTCAAGCTGTAGTTTACGTACTGGGGAACGGCTATCGGCAAAAACGAGGTACTAATTTATAAATTAAAAAAAGATTTATTGTGAATTTGAAGACGTCAATAAGAAACGGGTCCATGTTTTGGCGTTATGGGGGAGGGGGGAGTGATATCCCAACTCTTCTGAGGTCGTCATCGTATGGTGGTAGGATTTACAACTACCTATGCAATCAGTGCCTATCACCACTAACGTTGTGAGTTTGAAACCCGCTCAGGTGAGGTGTACTCGATACAACATTATATGATACAGTTTGTCAGTCGGTGGTTTTCTCCGGTTTCCACCACCAATATAACTGACCGCTACGATATAACTGAAATATTGTTTAAAGTGGCGTTAAACACCATAAACCCAAGTCTAAACGCAACTATCCTCATCATCCCGCTCAGTCGAGGTGTACTCGATACAACATTATGTGATAAAAGTTTGTCAGTGACTTGCGACAAATCGGTGGTTTTCTCCGGTACCCTCCACCATTAAAACCGACCATCACGATATAACATAAATATTATTGAAAGTGGTGCTAAACACCATAACCATAACCCTCCTCATCATACAATCCAAAAAAGTAAGTCTGACATGATACGACCATGTCTATCAACTAGTTATGGTATTAATAAACAAGCTCATAAACATTTTAGTTTTCGTAAATATTTGTTATGCTTCGTCGAAGTGAAAACAACCGATATTTTGAATGAAGAACGTTTACCATTACTTTATTCCTTGTCCAAATGTATAGCTGCACATGTAACGTGTGCAATGATGTTGTACACCTGACTGTGGTGTAGCGAGCTTGTTTGTCTTTAATTTAGACTCTTCAAATAAGTGGAAACACATCTTGGTGGGATAATTTATTTATTTTATAAAGCATATTTACAGGTATACATCAATAAAAAAATATTATAAAAAAGGCAAAGAAGTGGTTGGTGTCCGACTCGATGGGCGATAGTCTATTTTACTAAACGATTTCACAGTTTAAGTTTTCATATAATTTATATTCCAAATCTAACCTAAATTTGTATTTATTTCCACCTTTTTTGTCTAATTTAACTATTGTCGCCATTAGAACTTTGGATTATCAGCTGATATTACTCCTTGCGCTTTTATTTACATAAGAAATCATTAATTTGGGTCATAACATGAAAAACAAAAGCACCACATCGTCAGATTAGTTCCAAGGGCACTAGGGCTATGGTGTTTAACGCCACTTTCGCTGACACTATTTCAGTTATATTGTGGCGGTCAGTTTTATTGTAGGAGGAAAACGAAGTACCCGGACTGGCGGAGAAAAACACCGATCTACCACAAGTAACTGACAAACTTTATCTCATATTATTATATGACTATAAATATCCTAGATTCTGATTGGACAAAACACTACTTCACTCTCCATTTCAAAATGTGATTATCACCGCTCAAAAGTGCACGCGAGGTTAACATTACTTTTGAACACTGTAGTGTAGCGTGTACCCAAAAATAGTAACAGGGAAAGTCCAGGTTGCTTATTTTGAAAATGTATTCTCTGATTGGTCGATATTTAAAGAAGCGGTTTTGCTATCCAATCAGCGTTTTCCTAACAACAGCTTGTAATACATAAGATAAGATAAGTTTTATTTATAGTCGGCATATTTAAATAACAATACAACACAAGCCCCATCTTCTTGTTTTATGTCTACCCCACGTTGTTTTCCTTTTCGCGACATTTTGTTTCATCTTCCCGTGAAAGTCACAGATGGATAAGAGGCTCGCTCAAGTATAACCTTGGGGAACTACATTTTTTTTTTTTTTTTTTTTGTGATGACTATTACAGTGAAAAAAAAAAAAAAAATATCACTAACTTCGGATTTACTCATATAATAAAACAATTGATGACTTTGGATTTCAGTTAATTCAGATCTCTGGGGTTGATAAATCGTGGTATTAACCTCATCCAAAGTCATTAATTGTATAATGTTGTATCGAGTACACATCGCCTGAGCGTGATTTGAACTCACAACTTTAGTGGTCATAGACACTGATTGCACGGGTAGTTGGATTTTTTCAACTACCATACGATCACGACATCCCCTAAAATCATAATCAGGGTCATAACATGTAAAACAAATATACGACATTGTCAAAATAATTCCAAAATGAAAATCCATATCTAGTATAGTTAACGAGCCATCCTTTTTTAGAACTGCCAAACTATATAAACTATTACCGATAAATGGGTAAGAAAACAAAAATTAAATTGTTCTTTTTTTTCCGTTACTTAATTAACAATAAAAAAATAAAATGTAGATATCAAATTTAGTGCCCAGGACGCGTTTCTGGAATAACCTTCATCAGGTACGCTCAAAGTCGAAAGGTTGGAAAACCAAGTAATTTAAAAAGTTTTGAGAGCAAGTTAACGAAAGGACCTAAACAGGATCGCCAAAATCGGTTAAGGTCACCTATGTCTGAGGGAGGAGAATCTTAGTTTTAACAATAATTACATAATTTAGGAACTGTAAATTAATATAAACATAAAAAAGAAATTAATATTGAAAATGATGCTGAAATACAGGAAAGGATACCCTTCTTTGTCAAAAGCTGTAGCAGACGACATGTTTAATCATACAATAATGCAACAATAAGAAATACCCCAAAAATGTTCGCACCTCCCTTCGCTCGGCGCAATTCTTTTAAGTGCGCCCCCCTAACTTGAAATCTTGGATCCGCCCCTGTAATAGTTCAACATTCCATTTAAAAATATTAATAATATATGATAAAACTGTTCACTATTTACAATACTGAAATTTTAACATGGCACCAGACAGAATACCTATAAAAATAAGAATATTTACAGATCTAATCACAGGGTCTAAAATTTGGCAATATAATCATGAAAAAATACAAATGTATTCATACACCAAACACACTATATATATACAGTCAAACCTGTATTAAGAGGTCACCTTTGGGATAAAGCAAAAGTGGTCTTTTACGACAGGTGACCTCTTAAAAGAGGTTCAATTTATATGAACTTTTCTATGACAGGACAAGAAAAAGGTGACCTTTCAATACAGGTGACTGTTTCATACAGGTGACCCCATGGGCAGGTTTGACTGAATAGCGAATTAAGACTGATTTGATACAATACAGTCATTGTTGAAGAAAGAATGTTTTACTAAACAAAGGGAGATAATTCAGTTATAATACAATTGTATAATGACATTAAGAATACATTGTTAGGTATGTACATGTCGACAGGCAGGACCGTCTTAACAGCATTATAGACCCCCGAGCAAAGCAGTGCACTGGGGCCCCTACTTACACAACCACTCGCAGGAATAAAAATGTAAATGGTCGATAAAATTAAACATATCTCTATTGGATTGGTACTTCCAACAAAATTATTGTTTAAACATTAAAAAAAACATGCTGTACACAACATACACAGATTAGCATGGGGACCCGATGCTCATGTGGCCCCCGGGTAACTGCCCAGCATGCCCATGCGTTAAGACGGCACTGCCGATAGGGTCCAAAGATTGTAAACAACCTGTGTTCAGTGGTTCTTTCCTTCTTTAGACATTAACATTCAATGAAATGTAAAAACTGGATTACAAGAAATTGTTCTTTATGAGTAGAATTCCCAAAATGAAAGTAAATTGTGAAGGCAGGGTGTTTCATTTATCAAGATACAGATGTGTTGGTGGAATGGTTCTTCGTTTTCCGTTTTCAAATAGAGGATTGGATCGTAAATTTTCGACTTCAAAATATCAATGGCTTTATAAGCTATGTTATACCAATGTGTCATATTTCAAAAAGACCCCAACTTCTTTAATGATACAACCAATGATACAAACATACATTGAGCATCATGCAAATAACACAATATTAGTGTGAGAAGCCGAAATCTGACATACTACTAGTATATTCAGAAACTAAGCCAATAAAAATTATGCTCCACTTTATAGTTTCTGTGAAGCAAGCTCTTAAAATAAACATCCCTTTATAATGTACATAAACATTCTGGTAAAGTTAAATATTTATTTCAGTGAAGTGTTGGTTTTCTTGTCATTATTTTAATTCTTTAAAAAAACAAAAACTGTGATCTGTAATAAATGACTGAGCTTACAAGAATTATCAATAGCTGCCATTTTTTTTTTAACAGAAATTTGAACAGAAATAGGAAGTCAGGAATTTATTGAAGGTATGTTTCATTTTCACTCCTTGTACATTTTTAATGTAATACTTTAACTATTATTAACAAATTTTATGGATCTTTGGCATCATGTTATTTGTGGCCATACCCTTTCACAGGATTGTAAGAACAATAATAATGTAGACACTACATAACCTTTCTTGTGAAGTTGGGTTAATTACAGAGAGCATTGTAAAGAATACTGGCAATCTCAGGGGGTGAATAATATACCTCATAATTGGAAGCCACTTTGTTGTCAAACTCTCAAACACTTCTTCAACCTTTTCGCAACCGGTGGAAATAAAATTGTCGAAGTGTTCGAGAGAAGTTTGACAACAAGTTTTTGAATGATGGACACACCGTTGTTTGGCGGACATTTAGGGGCATTTGACCACATTTACTGTTATCCTTGCAATAACTTATATGTCTTTCACAAAAAGACAGTTTTGAGGGTGTTTTTTTTCCCCTTCAAATATGAAAATAATGAAATTTGATATGATTGCCAATGAGATAGCTACCAACTTACCTTCAAGCGGCACAAAATGGCTTCCAGTTATGACCACCATTCACCCCCTGAATCTACCTACCTCGACTTTAATACAAGTCCATCCTTACAATCCATCATTAGCTTCTATCAAATTCTCAAATTTGTGTGTAAGAAAATCACAATAAAAAAAATGTTTGAACCACACTTTGTAACAAAATAATCCGTGAAAATAATATGAAAATTAGCGAAATCATTGATATTAAATAAGTGCAAGATAAATGAACAAATGTTTGAAATTTGAACGTGTAAAAGTTGAGATGTTGACAGAGGTACAAGTGAAGAGAGATAATCTCGTTGAGATTAGGATTCCGAAGAAATTTTCGGTCAGTTTCTAGGATGAAGAAACTGACTGAAATCCTAGAAACTGACCGAATATTTCTTCAGAATCCTAATCTCAACGAGATTACAAGAGAGAGTGCAATGACCAATAACTCTGTGCAAGAGATAGCTGCTGTAAAACAAATATATAACCAAGAATGTGTACTACTATACAAATCCTTGATATAACAGAGTTGTTGGTCTTTAAACTCCCCGCCCCCAACAGGCCCAAGTGTAAGGACTGATCGATAACTCGGTGAAGTAGATATTCTATGAAGGTTACCCTGATCAATCATTTAAAATCAACATGTTCATGAGGCTTGAATACAACATGTATCATGAAAATAAACTATTATAAATTCGGAACTGTTTTTTGTATGAAAAAAATCCCTTATGGGAAATGCCCGATGCCTACCGATGAAAAATCCTCGGTGTCACAATGTCTTATTTTAATACTATTAAATTTAAACAATTTGTCCCAAAAGAAAAACGTGAATTGGATCAACAATAACTACATGTATAAATATATATTATGCAATGTCAATAGTCAATAATATTTGAAAAGTTTGTAACTATCACTATATTTGTTTTACAAATTTGAGCACAGCATTTTCCACATGAACTACAGTTGTAGTCTCTTGAAAATATTGATTTTTTTTCTTCGAATCATCATGCTCATATCCAAAATGAGTCTATGTTAAAAATTCCTCTAGTAAAAGAAATTGGATCAACAATAACTATAAATATATATTATGGAATGTAAATAATATTTGAAAAGTTTGTAACTATCACTATATTTGTTTAACAAATTTGAGGCACGACATTTTCCACATGAACTAGTCTCTTGAAAATATCGAATTTTTTTTCTTAGTCATCACGCTCATATCCAAAATGAGTCTGTGTTAAAAATTCCTCCAGTAAAAGAAATTGTTATTACATAATAATATTGTATTTTTGTTCCATATGGACTGTGTCAATGTCATTAAAATAACTTTGTTCTCAATAATGATATATATACACTGTACTCAATCTAACTAATTTATAAGATTCTCCATAAGATCGCTATTTTGTGAGCCATTGCTTTTCTTTCTTCCTGGTAATATGCCATCATTACCTATTCTTCCAGTTCCTCCTGCTACTGGTTTGTAATCTGTTTCCTCTGTTGGCGGTTTAAATTTCTCATTCTTGTCTGTTTCTGTAGGGGTTTTATTATTAATACAAACCGAGGCTAAACTTGCAATTCTGTCTCTATTAATATACAATGTATAACTCAAGAGTCCTATCACCATTAAACTTACAGTTATAAATAGTATAATGTAAACATTCTTTCCATTATCACTAGGTTGACTTGTTGTACATGTACAAGGTTGACCTGTTGTATCAAAGGTACTAACAGATGTAGTACTAGGTTGCCCTGTTGTAGATGAAATCATAGGTTTTTCAGTTTTCGGTATCCATGTTCTATTTTTGCAATAAAGAATATCCTGTATTTTCCAGTAATCCATTGAATTTGTAAACATTTTATTTCTATTCTCCTTAAAGAATAGCAGTCTTGAAATATCTAAGTAAATCTGAAAATTATTATACTTTTTTTTTCGACAGAATTCAACTAGTTTACAAGAAGTATTGTACATACAGTGGTAGTCTTCTGGTTGCGATTTGCAATACTCATGGCCTCGTTCATTCCATTCATCCTTTGTTAAAGGACAATTTGTCCTGAAATTATATAACAATCATTAAGATTACAATCCTAATACAATACAATCAAAGCAGGTACACATGTCACTTGATTCATTATCCAGTTCCCAGCCAACCTGTCTTTGCTCTTGCTTCTTAGTCCTACATGCTTACCAGAGAGGCAAAAAACACCAATTTTATAGGCTTTGATTTGACCTGATCTGGGCTTGAGCCCACGATCTACCACACTAGAGGTGAGCACGCTAATCATTACACTACCAATGCGGTTTACATGCTACGTTAACTGTAGATTTAAGTTGGTTGTTATACTGTGGGAATAGCACCAAAAAACAAACAACATATTTTTTGATCCCTTTGGACCTCTTGTTTCTTTTGTGTACTTCTGATCATCCAAGAAAAACATTCACTTCCCCTAAAACCATCATATAAACATTCCTACCAAATTTGGTTCCAATTGACCCAGTCAGGTTTCAGAGAAGACGATTAAAACAAACAATACCCTTTTTGACACCTTTCGACCTCTTGTTTCTTTTATGTACTTCTGATCAACCAAAAAAAACCATTCACTTTTCATAGAACCATCAAATAAACATTCCTACTAAATTTGGTTCCAATTGGCCCAGTGGTTTCAGAGAAGACAATTAAAACAAACAATACCTTTTCTGACACCTTTGGGCCTATTGTTTCTTTTGTGTACTTCTGATCAACCCTTGAAAAAAACCATTCAATTTTCATAGAATCTTCCAATGAACATTCTTACCAAGTTTGGTTCCAATTATTCAAGTGGTTTCAGAGAAGACGATTATAACACACAACACACTTTTTGGCCTCTTGTTTCTTGTACTTCTGATCATAAAAAAAACCCATTGACTTCTCAACGAACCATCCAATGAACATTCCTACCAAGTTTGTTTCCAATTGGCCCAGCAGTTTCAGAGGAGACCATTAAAACAACACACTTTTTCCAACATTTGGGCTTTTTGCTTCTTTTGTGTACTTTTCATCAACAAAAAAAACCATTCACTTCTCAACGAACCATCCAATGAACATCCTACCAAGTTTGCTTCCAATTGGCCCAGTGGTTTCAGAGGAGACCATTAAAACAACACACTTTTTGACACATTTGGGCTTCTTGTTTCTTTTGTGTATTTCTGATCAACAACAAAAAAACTTCACGAACTATCCAATGAGCATTCCTACCAAGTTTGGTTCCAATTAGTGCAGTGCTTTATATTTCAGAGAAGACGATTAAAAGAAACAATACCCTTATTGACATCTTTGGGCCTCTTTTTTTCATTTTGTGGACTTATAATCAACAAAATAAAACCATTGACTTCTCAACGAACCATCCAATGAACATTCCGAATCCTAACATGTTTAGTTCCCATTGGCCTAGTGGTTGCAGAGAAGACGATTAAAACAACACACTTTTTAACACATCTTGTACTTTGAATACTAATCAACTACAAAAAATAGAGGACCATCTAATGAATATTCATACCAAGTATGGTTCCAATTGGACCAATGGTGTCAGAGAAAAAGCTTAAAACGTAAATGCTTACGAACGACGATGACCACGGATGCTAAGTGATGGCAATACCTCACATGACCAATCTTTTCAGAATTTTACTGGTTTTATTGCAGCTAAATTAAAATTCCTTCAAACATGAAAATGTTTGTAACTTAATTCTACTCCATGTGTTTGAATAAATCTATAGAATAAAGGTCTATGAAGAGTGAAGCATATGACAGCAGCATACATATACACATATATGTCGACAAGAGAAAGATGAACAAGTGTATATTAAAACCATATAAACTGCTGAACCCATTAAATTTTGGCAGTTTGGTGTTAGGGGGTTATGACGCTTAACGCCACTTTCAAGTTTCAAGTTTCAACAATATTTCAGTTAGTTTTATTGGTAAAACCAAACTGGAATATCCAGAGGAAACCTGTCGCAAGTCACTGACAAACTTTATAACATATGGTTGTATCGAGTGCAACTCGCCATGAGCGGTAATAGAACTCACATCTTTAGTGGTGATAAGCATTGATTGCACAGGTAGCTGTAAATCCAACTACCAATGACGCCCCCATTTCATTTTGGTTGGACATTTGTCTGCTTATATATGCTTTCTAAATATGCAATATTTCAAAATTTGTGCCTTGTTGTAACTAGAGGCTCAGTTCAGTTGATTTGGCTGAGGGGTTTCAGAGGAGAAGATTAAAATGTGAAAAGTTAACAGATGCCAAGTGATGGCAAAAGCTCACATTACCTTTGGCAAGGTGAGCTAAAAAAAGTTAGTGTTCCTATTAGAATCAAAATAATTCATGGACACCATGATAGTTTGTATAACATTTTAACATGGGTAACATTATTTTTTCATAGAAATTTTAATTTAAAGATTTTACAAGTATAATGCTATCCAAGTTAAAATATCCACACAAAAAATAATTATGACTTACGTGTATTATTTCTTTAATGAATCTGGTTGCAAATACTAAGAGCTGATTTACAAATCAGACAAGAAAGAAATATTTATTGTTTTTCTGTAAAACTGTCATGACCAATATTGTTTATAAATAATTTATAGATGAAAAAGTAAGTATACCACAACATTTTTTTATATATTTTTACACTTTATAATTATATTTGTATAAATTAATAAATAGTTTTATCTAGACCTAACATTAATTAAATAAAATTAAAAAAAATTAAAAAATTGTAATATATGTTAGTCTGTTTGGTGACTGAAAATAGGGAAAACAATTCCTAAAAAATCAACGGGTTATCAGATTTATTTTTTAATTATATTTATATTAAGGACTGATTAATACATATTATAGGTGAATTTAAAAAAAAAATTCATTAAAGAATAAAAAAGTTTGCCATAGGACTTAATTGTAAAATTCTATCATTTTGTCATGTAACAAACATAGGAGTAAGTACTACTGAAATGAACAGCAACATGTGGTCAGTATTGACAAACAGCAAGTCAGCTGATTTCATCATTAGCATGTTATATCAGATGTTGACATACTGACCATACCAAATATGGACAATATTCAAATTAGATTCACACCTGTTCAGGTAAAAATCAATAATGATGATACATTATTACATAACTGATTGTGGAGCATTTAAAATACATGCAAACTACCCATTCCCTTTATGTGTATAGAGGTTAATAAAAGAGAACAAAATTACCTGAAAACGTTGTATATTCTGACCAGTACATATCAGTAGTTTCAACCTCACTGTCATGATTTGATTTTGATTTTTGATTTTTAGTGTTTTAACGCCACTTTCAACAATATTTTAGCTATATCATGGCGACCAGTTTTAGCAACTGGTAAACTTTTATCACTTGCGGTTGGGAGTCGAGTGCAGCCTTTTTTGTAATTTACAAAGCCGGGCACGAACCCATGCCGTATTGGTGATAGGCTTGTATGAGTTGTTAGATCCAACGACCTAACTCATTGAGCCACCCGGGGCCCCCACTGTCATGAAAAAAATGTTTATCTAATTTGCCTATAAGAAATTAACGTTTGTGTATGAATTGTTTAATTTTTGGAAGAAAACAAGAATCAAACAAGAATATTATTTAATTTATATATTTATATAAATTATACTTTCACGAAATTAACATTTATTTTATTTTGGTATCATTTTTTTAAGCGTTAATTTAAAATTTGTTATAAATCAGCATGAGTGAATAACAAGGGACATGTCCATATAAGGGTCTCATGTGACCAGCAGTTATTAATTGTTTACAAACAAATATCATATGGTCAAATTGTTTATCAATTATTCAAAACATCTTGAATCTTTAACCTAATATGACATTCCCATGTGACTGAAATTAGCATAACAACAGACAGGAAAGAACAGGTAAAGCTGTTCATTATAATGGCAGCCTCCTTTGCTTACAATCTGATAAAATTAGTATTGGGTCCTATGGAGATTTTTTTTATTATTTGAATTATTTCTTTGACAATTTTTTCTTAGATATTTATTAAATAATGTGTGCCTGAAATGTTAAAAAGAGCAATAGAAAGCAAATCCCTGACTTTTAAATAATTGTTTTCCCTATTTTCAGAGTCACCAAACAGACTATACAAAGTATATACATATTTGATAGTATATGTAGGTGCAGTACCAGTGACATAATCTTCAGGGGCTGTTGTGGTCATGATCGTATGGTAGTTAGATTTACAACTACCTGTGCAATCAGTGCCTATCACCACTACCGTTGTGAGTTCGAACCCTGTTCATGGCAAGGTGTACTCGATACGATATGATATTTTATACAGTTTGCTATTGCATATCAGAATAAAAATCATACATTTAATTGGCTGAACACTCCAAGTGACCTTCACTATTCAGCGATATAGACTGGAATGTTGATATAGACCGGTCCAAAAACCGTGTATAGATCGGTACTACTGGTCTATACACGGATATCTGTTTGTTTACGTTTTAATAAATTACAATGTTACTTATAATCTTATTTTATTTCTCATTATATTAAGTTGAACATCATTCAAACAATTGCTGTAGTCATTTCAAATTAAGTAATAGTGAAGGTGATAACGCCTAGGGAAACCTTCAATGATCCTGATTAAAAATTTCTATAGATTTATATTGTATGTGTCATATTCTGGTTTTCAATGCAATAAACACAATAGTTTATATGGAGAGCAATATCAGGATAGACAGACTGCCCTTGGGTTGTGGTACGGACCAGTGGAAATGATATTGCCCGAGCCGGCTGGGGCAATATCATTTCCACTGGCCCGTACCACGACCCTTGGGCAGTCTGTTTATGAAAGTGGCTGAAGTCCACAAAGCCCCCCCCTCCCCTTCAATATGCCACTGAGGTGGCAGTGGGATTGGTGGCTCCAGATTGACAAAAAATACAGTCAATATTGTCCAGAGCAGAGGTCAAAACTGGTGAATTGAACATAGGACTGCCCTTTATTAATTAGTACCTACAATACAATACAATACAATAATATAAATCTGTTATTGTCAATCATGATGCACAATATATTGAGCAGAATAATTAAGTGAATTACATACCTTTGATTTCATATTGATTGGTTTTATAACAAAGAAAGAAAGAAGGACAATATAACAAATGAATAAATACAATAATAAAATCTGACCCTGCATGGTGATCTTACATAATTTCCAGATATTTACTTGCACACCAAGTGACCATGTATAAGTGTAATATTTTATTAATATTAGTATGAGAGAACCACCAGTGACTCATATTCAGTATAGTTATAGCATACATATAGTATTTTTATGAACAGTATTTCATTAATATTATTAATATTTTATCCGTTATTAAATATTATTATTTTTATTTTTCGATCTATCTCAATTTCCTTTGAGAACTAAATCTCTTTCTTTAAATAAAGAACATAGTAGTGAACTAGTGTTCTTAATTATAAACTTATCTTCTGATGACATTAACCATATTAATTTTGATTTATTTGGCAGATTATTGAAATTTGTATTCACATTTTTAATATTATTAATAATTTGGGTTCTCTTGTTTTCTAAAACACGACACTGAAGAAGAAAATGGGTTTCACGAATTTTAACCCTCACATAAGAAAGTTTAAAGTTTAATTATAACGTGACGTCATTATGTCGCTTTGTGAACAAATGGACGATTTATCGATTGGGTATAATCTCATTAGCACATGCGCCGGTGCACTGTGACTGACTTTCCCATCCTAAATATACAGTACCTAAATGTATCTGGCTCGGGATAAAATATTAATATCCGCCAAGCCATGTTAAAACTCAAAACACATTCTGGCTTCCATGATTTATTTCTTAAATTGAATATTTATAGAAACTTTTAATATTAGAGGGTATTTTTTTGGCATTGTTTATTTGTTATTTTGCCATAACCATTTATTGTAAATGCATGGACCCAAAGAGAAAGCAACAGCGCCACCTATTAAAAAAAACGGAAGTTCGGAACTCTCGGGGTTTTAGCTTTGAGGTAAGGAAAACACCATCAATATTCAAACATTAAACTTCAAATTGTCCCGCTCGTTTAATGGTGTTTGAATCTTAACGATATTTTCCTTACCTCAAAGCTAAAACCCAGAGAGTTCTGAACTTCCGTTTTTTTATATGTGGCGCTGTTACTTTCACTTTATATCCATGCATATGGAGTTTTGTACTCAGGTGAATTCCTGACAAAAACGACCGCTGCGTATTCACAAGAGGTAGTCGCGGGGAGGTCATGATATTTTTTGAAAAGAATTAGGTAAGTTGAACCAAACAGGGTTTTGAATATATTAGAAGGAATTAAAAAAATAAACACGACTTGAAGCAAGCGGGGGTAAAAAAAAGTGTCCATTTTTGTCACTGTTTATGCATTGATAGTATATTGACGTGGATAGTGACAAGGCCCTGTGGACAGATTTGATCATAGAATGGCAAAGGCTAATAAAAGTTCTTCTTCTTCCCGGATACAAGTCGGACTCTGTAGTTACTGAGTGTGTGTGATTCGGGCGCATAAACAATCAGACAGGGGGCCCCTCCAAAACAGGTAAAAGTCCAAAGAGATGGATGGTATATACAAATAAAAATCATGTACAATATATACATCGTACGGCTGCCCTGTCGTTTATCTGTGTTGTGATGAAGGCTAGGGGATGGAATTCAACCTGACCTTAAAGTCCTCTAGGGAACCAGCATCTACAACTGAAGATGGTACTCGGTTCCATTCCCTGATGGATCTCGGGAAGAAGGAATGTTGCTACATGTACGTGTCCTTCTTGGCTCTGATCTGTCTGAGTCTATGGTTTCCTCTTGTTCTGGAGTTCCCTGCTGTGTAATAGTTGGCTGGTTCAATGGCAATCAGCTGATGGTGGATCTTGTAGCACATTACAAGGGTTTGTTTCCATCGTCTTTGCTGGAGGGATTCCCATTGAAGACTGTTTAGCAGGTTTGTTACACAGCCTGGGGAGTTGTCCTGATAACAGTTATAGGCAAAGCGAGCCGCCCATCTTTGTACTTGCTCTGTCTCTTGTGGTGGTAATCTAGTGTGGGTCCCATACTGGGGAAGCATATTCCAAAACAGGTCGCACTAGAGTGGTGTAGGCTGTTGCTTTGGTTTTGGTAGTGCGTCTTCCCAGATTTCTCATGAGGAAGCCAAGGGTCTTAGAGGCTTTCCCTATTGTCTGGTTGAGAGTGTGTTCTGATTACAATGCATTTTTTAGGATGGAAACACATTTGCCAAATAAATATATATAATGTGTGTTCCATGTTGTTTCCGTCAGTGAGCACTTGATTGACTAAATAAACATATCGCACCTTGTATTTTGACAATAAGAAATATATAAATTGACCATGAAACTTGAAAGACAATAAACATTTTTTAGTATTTGCTGAAAGTGAAAGTAGAACAACACACGTTACTAATTTTATACTAGCTTATTGAGGGTATTTAAAGTTCTAAAATTATTACCTTTCTGCATTGATGTGTGTTGAATATTCGTAAATAACCACTATAAAAATAAACATAATACTAATAGTTTCCATCTTTGTTTGTTATAAGAATGTACGAGAATCTGGCAATGAGCTTCCCGCGAAAGTACAAATGTAGGTGAAGTGGCAATCGTAACTACTCGGTCATTCTCGCTACCCTGCAAATAACCTCGTACGTACATAGTAGAAATTCTTCTTAAATTGTTTGCCGGAAGTTAAGTTAAGTTAAGCCGCACAAAAATATAATCCACGAATATCCAATATGGAAGACATACTAAGTAAAATCTAATCATGCAAAACTAATGAAAACTTTAATTGAAATATAGAAAATTGTTTAAAATATAACTTTATCAAACTTTCATGTAACTGACATGTGAAAAGTAATGCGATTTATACGCCTAATGCATACGAGGTTATTTGCAGGGTAGCGAGAATGACCGAGTAGTTACGATTGGGTGAAGTGGGTCGAAAAGAGTTGTCTTTCGTTGCCAGTAAAAATAGTTTATTTTGATAAAAATTGCCATGCAATCTAGAGTTGAAAACCCCAAAGGAACAATAAAAAAAATATTTCTTTAGAAACACGTATGGACGTAAAGTGGCCATACCATTCTTTTAGTAAATAAAAAAAATAGATAACGATTTCACACGAACATAGTGCGATAATACTCAGTTAGAGGACTGCATTTACTGGTGGCATATTAAATGTGGTAAGATCACAAAACATTGAGCAACTCAGACGACCCATGGATCTGTCATGACTGCAGCTACTTTCAATTTTCTGACTCTTTCTTCGACGGGTCAATACCATCAACAGATAATGATAAAAATGGTAGTGATGATGATCATGATATTTTTGAAAACTTAACTGAAACAAGACGAAACCATCCAAAACGTCTCATATGTGCATACCTAAACATCAATAGCTTTAAAGGTATAAAGTAGGACACATAAAAAACTACTACAAAAGGGAACTGTTGACATTCTCTTCTAGGCAGAAACTAAACTTGACCAATCTTTTGTGGACTGTCAATTTAAAGTTGATAATTACATTTTCTGGAGACAAGACCGAACAAGTAAAGGGGGAGGGTTAGCCATTGCCAGAAATGATGGGTACTTTGCTCATTTGCATATCTAAGATGGCGACGCCGGGACGTCTGCAATTTTCATATGATCTATATGGACGATATCATTCATAATTGCATGTGTGTCATTTTCTGAACTTGAAAATGATACATTGAATCAAGCTGAATTAAATGAAATACAAATTAATGAAAACAATTAAATATTCGAGGTTCCTGGACTAAATGAAAATCCGAGGCGACGAACCCTTTTTTGGCCTTAAAAGTCTATGTAAAAATGTCTGAAATACATGAAACTGGTGGCGTGTGACACAAAATTTAACAATGAATGACATTTGGCGACATATTTTCTGAAATTAATTTAGATTCCTCAATAATATATGTAATTATATTAACTAACCTTATATTTCTAGCTTCTAAACTCGGGGTTCCCACATTAAATCAAAAATGTACCATCGTGCACAGGCGCTTGTGTAGAGTCAAAAATATGCTCGCTATGTACCTAAAATACCACTTTAGGTACATAGCGAGCATATTTTTGACTCTACACAAGCGCCTGTGCATCGTGTTATCGATTTTCAGATATAGCGATTAACAGTGTTAACCCTCCATTCATATCACGATTGGAATTTTCAAAGAATGGCTAGTTCAATATTTCTTTGTGCATAAGATTGTTTTTAAAGCCATTCTTGTATTTTAATATACTCTCGATTACCTGGCAACTTTTGTTGTCAGTAAAATGGCGTCATCTGTTTCCGTGGCAAATAAAAACAAGGCCGATATTTTACGGGATGGAAACGAATATAAAATCCGGAAATGGCTGGTTTTAAAATTTCATGGTTCTGGCCATCTACCAAATCATATTACATCTAAATAAAATAACAGAATGTTTGAAAATTACCACTTTCAAAATTGTGTTTACTTTTGATGTTTTTTTTTTAGTGCTGAAATCACAATGCACTGCAAAGTGACAGGTATTTTATATAAGAAACAGGCACATTTCAGTCGGCTCTTTTGTTTACAAATACGATCAGTGACCCCATGATAGTTACATGACAGGAAGAGCAGGTGTCTGAGAGGCAGACGACATAGTTAAATTTTATATAGCCCTTCTGGATTTTTTTCCAGCTACTTTATAAATGAAGTACATTTTTGGCATTACAAAAAGTATGGTTCAGTAGGTAGGTTCACTGTTTTTGGTACTTACGTCTTTAAAAGTAAACTTTATCATTTTTCACAGATGTCAGCTTTCGTATTGTTTATGTTCCATAAATAGAAACCGGAAGACACGTCAAAAATAATGCGTGCGATGTGGAAATCAAAATAAAATAGATACCACGAAAACAGATGACGCACGAAAACACATACGTGACGATAATATGATCATTTTTGCATGATCGCGATATCAAAGACATGTCTAAAGTCGTTACAAAACAAAAATATTTGAATTTTGACAGAAGAAAAACTTTGCGGAAATAAACAATAACTTTTAATTTTCGAATCATTGACGGACACATTGAATTTCCGTACTATAGGCTATTTTTGACAAATCTAATAAACGATCCATCAAGCTTGAAACTGCAGTCACCGTGATCAAAATCTAATTTAAATATGATGAATATTTATGAGGAAAGTACCCTCAATTTCTGGATATGCGGTGTATCTCAGATAGGACATAGCAGGCGATAGAAAGAGAAAATATGAATTTGAATCTGTAGAATCTATAAGTGTTGAGATAATTATGAACAAAAAGAAATAGTTACTTATTGGTGCTTATAAACCACCAACTGTTTCAGAAAATATTTTTACAAGTGATTTTATAAAGTGCTTAGATCAAGTTACATGTAACTATGATAATTTTAGGGTTCTGTGAGATCTAAATTTTGATTATTTACATGAAGAAAAAGGAAATGCTCTCAAAAATGTATGTGATATTTTTGATTTAACAAATTTAATTAAAAACCCTACATGTTTTTGTAAGGATGCAAATCCTAGTTTAGTAGATGTTATTCTTACTAATAAACCAACTTCATGTGGTAAAATATGTCATTTTGACTGCGGTATAAGTGATGTGTATGATAAGAAGTTGTCCAGACCGCTTGGAATTTAAAAACGAGTGTTATTCCACTGTAAACCAGTCAATCAGCAAAAAACAACGATATTTGCATTAATATTATGGTAAGAACAAAGACTAAACCGTTTTTGAAGCGAAAAAAGGTGCCGAAATTCTACTTTCACTTTGGGCAGCAAAAAAAGTGTCCTCCCCTCTCTTTTAACATATACCTGGCGATGTGAAAATATAACTGCGAGTCCCTGTGGCCGCTGCCATCTTAATGGACTTATCAAAGGCCTTTGACTGCCTTCCCCATAACCTTTTACTATTGAAATTAGAAAACTGTGGTGTATCACAAAATTCTTTAAGATTATTACAAAGCTATCTTACTGGAAGAAAACAGTGTGTTAAAACAGGGTCTGTTTGTAGTTCTTTTCTTGATATATACAAAGGAGTGCCCCAAGGATCCATTCTGGCCCTGTGATGTTTAAAATCTTTATAAATGATATTATTGATTTTGTACAAAAGGGAGATCTGCACAATTACGCAGATGATAATACTTTATCTTATGGAAGCAACAGTGTAGACGATGTTATTGAAACTCTTGAAGAACAGAGTGATATACTTATTAAGTGATTTACTGAAAATCACATGCAGGCTAATCCTGATAAATTTCAGGCCATTTCAATTGGTAGGAAAACAATTGAGAAAAATTTAAGTTTTATGCTACAAGGAAATAAGATTGATTGTGAAGATGAAGTAAAACTTTTAGGTGTAACCTTTGATGTTAAATTAACATTTAATTCTTATGTATCACATATTTGTAAAAAGGCTTCTCAGCAACTTAATATTCTAAAACGCATTGGAAATAACTTGAGTAAACTTGGCAAGCTTACAATTTATTATTCTTTTATATTGTCAAATTTTAACTATTGCCCTTTAGTTTGGCATTTTTGTGGTGAAAGTAACACAAAGAAATTAGAGAAAATACAAGAAATGGCTTTAAGGTACATTTATAACGATTCAGACAGCTCCTATGAACATGTACGTGAAAAATCACAGTTACCTTCACTGAGATTACGTTTTATGGCTATAGAAGTTTTTAAGATAATAAATAAACAAACTCCTGTATATTTACATGATTTAGTAACTATAAAGAAAAGTTCTTACTCTTTTAGATACAACAACACTGTCATCATACCAAGAGTTAACACCACCAGGTATGGTTTGCATTCACTGAGATATGGTGCAGCAAAATTGTGGAACGAACTTCCAAATGACTTGCGTGAGGGAATAAGTTTAAATAATTTTAAAAACTTGATAAGCAAATGGGATGGGGATGGGTGTTCGTGTTCTTTTTGTTCCTAGAACTTTTTATTCCGCAAGGTTTTTCGCGCCATGTCTCAGTGATGTGCATTTAAACATTTTTGTTTTCGGTTAGCTATACATATATTTCTTGCATGGCCCTGCTTATGTGCTTGCTTTACTTTGTATTTTAGTACCTACTTTTTTAGGTTAGTGCTTGTTTTCGTAGTGCTTATAACTTAATTATCTGCTGCTGCATTTTAATTATGCTTGAATTTTTATATGTTTGTCAATGTATGTCCATGTATTTTTGTGTGTGTATATATATATATATATATATACCTGTATATGGGTCATTATCAAAGTACACGCACTTTTTCCTGTTCATATTTTGGCGACATCAAATATTTTCGTTCCCGTTTTGCTTTAGCCTATTAGTTTTTCCTACATTACAATGACATATTTACATAATATGCGGTCGGGAAAACCACCATGAAAAAAAAATCTAGATATGTAGCACCCCCTAATACCTTTCAGTCCGTGGTGTTACCAACATAAAATTATTCTTTTTAGGAAAATGAAAAATAATTTTTATGTAAAAAGTGGTTACATACATAATATACAGGGAAATCATGCATAATGTAGGATATTTTCTTTGGAGCACTAGTTTTTTTTTCACAATATTTGGATATGTAGTTGTGGAATTCCATTTAAGCTGCATTATGAAACAAACAAGTTTTCATAATTGTATTTTGTTTCACTTTATATAAAGAAAAGATGACTTATACATAGTTATCAAAGTCAACTTTATTCAACTATAATATAATGTACTTCAATTATGTCATTTATTCTTTTTATGAAACAATTTACATGAGGTAACATCATTGACAAGAGGTAACACCACAGATGACAAAAGTAACACCAGGGACATCTTCATGAATGTAAACATTTAATTCAAGAAAAAAACACAACTATCAACCTATATTTGTTGTTTTCTTAATGTTTTCAGTACAATATTCAGTTTTTCAACATATTGGTTTAATGCATGAGCAATATCAGTTTTGTCCATGGTGTTATGAAGATATGTCCATGGTGTTATGAAGATATGTCCCTGGTGTTACCAAGTCTAAAAGGTATACTCTCATCAGCTTGTTAAACTATATCTTACACGTAAATGACGATGTTTGAACAATTTTTCTACATAGGTTAAAGAGCAATATTTTGTTCTGTATATTACTGTTTATGGAATAATGTGTGTATTCACAATTTTAATGCTAAATGTCTGTGATGTTACACAATCTTTATGGTAACACCATTGGCAGTAACACCACAGAAAACAGCTAAGTATTTTCAGGATAAAAGGAAAATAATTTCTCCCAGACGATATCACTGTGTACAATCGAGTACGGCAACGGTTGTTTGGTTTCACTTCCGGTTAGCTAGGATGGACGTCAGAACACGAGAGGTGAGCACATTTTTTGAAAATTTTGTTATCTAGAAATAAATTGATAACCCAAGCATTACACTTGTCTTTTTCTAGATATAGTTTTGCGTCAAATCACATTCCATGTTAAGCCCATTATTACAACAGGTATGAAAAAACATGGGAGATGGTGGTGTTGGTGATCATTTTCACAGATTTTTGCGTGGTTGTCCTCGATTTTGTGCTCCTATTTGATATATTTCATCTTTTTATTGATTCTGCATTTAGATTAATATGTTCCTTACCTTTGTCACTATCCTACCATTGACGATTCCTGCAAATTATCGCTTGTCATCTCAGTTTTTGTCAGTGGGTTTAAAAGTCGGTGTACGTGTTTGGTATAAGGTAAATGTACGGTTCGGTATTATAAACAATACAAAAAATGTACGGTTTGGTTTTTCTCTTAGTTGGTTTAAAGGTCCGTGTTGCGCATGTCAAATATGACAAATTCTTCACTATGTAATTTTATACTGCGGCAGATTGCTTATAATTTCATATCCAAAAATTCAGTAGATACGTCAGAAAACTTCCCATTTTGCTTAGATATTGTTGTCTAAAATGCAATGTTTCTCCAACACCGTTTCCAACATCCGGAACGATTATAAAGACTTTTGTATAAAATCATTATTATCATGTCAGAAAACTTTCAATGGCATGGCTTGCAAAGCGTAGAGAATGAACTGAAACTTGGTAGGAAGCATCTATGGAATGTCCTTTATAAAGATTGCTCATTTTGTCCCGATATATTAACAAACATGGCCGCCACAGGCAATTCTTGTTTCTGATTGGCCGATTTTTAAAAAATCATCACCTCTGAAACCGCTTGGCCAATTGAACCGAAACTTGGTAGGAAGCATCTACGGAAGGTCCTCTATAAAGTTTGCTCATTTCGTCCCGATCCGTTAACAAACATGGCCGCCACAGGCCATTCTTGTTTCTGATTGGTCGATTTCTAAAAAATCTTCACCTCTGAAACCGTCTGGCCAAATGAATCAAAACTTGGTAGGAAGAATCCTTGGAAGGTCCTCTATGAAGATGATCATTTAGTTCCGATCCGTTAACAAACATGGCCGCCACAGGCCATTCTTGTTCTTGATCTAAATCTTGTTCATGAAAGTAATTTACAGTTGACTCTCGTTATCTCGAATTCGATGGGACCATGGAAAAAATTCGAGTCAACCGTAGTTCAACTCAAGAGAAGCTACGAAGATACCGGAAGCGTGGTTTTTTTAACAACGAAAGGGAGACAACTCGAGCGAAATTTTGAAGAGCTAAAACCAGCATCGCATGTCCCTATTCTCGGAACGATTTTAAACATATTCGATGTTTTTGTTGCTGTTTTTTTCTCTCCGTTAAATTCTTTGAATCTTGTGAAACGACTGATAACTTCTAGATATCTTTTTTTGTGTGAATGAATATGTTTATCCGTTTTGTTTATGTTTTCACCTGTTGCATTGTCATTAAACTTCACCCATCATGACGTATTTTTCTTTGTGCAATACTGTTTATTTACAATAAATGGTGTGTTTTTATTATTCAATAAAGTGTTGAAGAAAACTATTCTTCTTTAATCAAAATTAATTTCCGACAAATAATTCAATAGATAAAACCTTTCCTTTGTGTACTTTTCATAATCATTGATGTATGCCGACCCAGGCGCACTTAATATGAATCGACAATTTTTTTATTGTACACATCTAACCTGTGTCATAATACCAAGCCAATTCAAATATTATCACTAATTAATTTGACAGATTGTGAAATAAACATGTGAAATAGCCTAAGGTAAAAATGTCAAATTCAATGACCGAATGTTTCACCTGTGATCCGATTATAATCCTAAGGTAATACACATGTTTTGAGAGGTAAATTTGACTTAACGAATGTAAATAATATGGCTTTCTACATCTCGGGACCAAAACTTTTATTCGAGACAACCGAAATTTCGACTCATCCGAATTCGACTCAACAGGAGTCAAATTATATATATTTATACACAACGAAGTTCGGGACTTCGATAAAAATTCGACTCAACCAGAAATTCGAGTCAACCGAATTCGAGACAATGAGAGTCAACTGTACTTTCGTATCTATGCTGGCTTACACATTCGAGTTTAAATGTCAGCGCCCCAACATTTAAGTCTCACGATCAATATATTCGTGAGACCGACGCGAGAAATAGAGCATCAGTATGTGGTTTACCGGGGTGGTCTACCGTAATGAGGACTAACGTCCTCTTTAAAGATTGCTAATTTTGTCACGATCCGTTAGCAAACATGGCCGCCACAGGTAATTCTTGTTTCTGATTGGCCAATTTTTAAAAATTGTCTCCTCTGAAACCGCTGGCCAAATGAACAGAACCTTAGTAGGAGGCATCTATGGAAGGTCCTCTATACAGATTGCTCATTTAATCCCGATCTGTTAACAAACATGGCTGTTATAAGCAATTCTTGTTTCTGGTTGGTTGATTTCTAAAAATCTTCTTCTCTTAAACTGCTTGGCCAAATGAACCGAAACTTGGCGGGAAGCACCTATGGAAGGCTCTGTATTAAGTTTCCTCAAAGCAGAATGAAAGGTGAGCGACACAGGCTCATCCCACTGAGCCTCTAGTTGTTATCATCATCAGAAAGTGATAAACCATGTGCATGCAAACCATCCATTTTGCTGTTATTATTGTGATACAACATGTACGGAATTTGACAACATCATCAAACATTCAGTAAAAAATCACAGCCTAGACGTCTTAAAGATCAATCATTTAGAGTTAAATGAAAAAAATGGAATATACGGTTACAGGAGCCATAATTTTAATATTATACCTAGAGAGCTTGATTCAACGGGAAAGAAAATCGAAACCGACACTACACTTGATTCCTTAAAACTTCACATCGTATTAGATAAAAGCTCAGACATTACTACTATTTCAAGTCCTCTTCATAAAAGGATGAAACCATCTGATTCACCAGTTCATGACTGTATAAATGAAAATCACGAAACACTTGCTAAGGAGGACGTCGATTTCCAAGAAATGGATTATAGCGACGATGGTGATTTTGAAAATGAGGACGAAAAACATCTTCTAGATCTCGTTCCATCAGTACTAGAAACAATGAACAATCATGGAAAAGTAGATATATATGGATACAATTTCACAAAATGTTGGCTCTTGCCTCATTTCCGATGGACAATATAGCTTTTTTATTATTTCTAGATGTTGTTAAGTGGCATAATTCGGAATCTACCACCCTAATGAGGTACGAATGTCCTGCAGTTAACAAGTTTTGGCGAATTGAATACAAAATGTTTCATGGTAAATGGTTAAGGTTCATGAGTGGACCTAAGAATAAAAGTGACATCGTCAAATCTTAGTATGAAATGAAATGAAATATGGATTAACTGATTTTTCGTTTTTGCACATACAGGAAGTCAAGACAATCATCGGGTGTTTTGTAAGAGGAAGGCATTATTACTTCTGGGATGCTGTTAAATAGACACCCTGGCTTTTAAACGTCTTATGTATGGCCAAAATCTATGTAGCCTTTAATGCAAAGATGGAATTGAGAATACGATAATAAAAATGTTGGTTTTTGGTGTTACCTCATCATGAGAAAGAAAGGATATTGTGTATGGTTTTTTTTTATCTCTACACGTACAGAGTAATGCCCAAAGATAATCGATGTCCCTGATTAAGATTATATCGAATTGCTGTGGCATACTGCAGTTGAAATCGAATTTTCGAATTTTTCTATACATACCATATCGTACACTTTTGTATTACCAAACCGTTGCAAACAAATATTTTTGCATTAACCAAACACGTACACCGACTTTTAAACCCACTGACAAAAACTGAGATGACAAGGATAATTTGCAGGAATCGTCAATGGTAGGATAGTGACAACGGTAGGGAACATATTAATCTAAATGCAGAATCAATAAAAAGATGAAATATATCAAATAGGAGCACAAAATCGAGGAAAACCTCGCAAAAATCTGTGAAAATGATCACCAACACCACCATCTCCCATGTTTTTTCATACCATTTGTAATAATGGGCTTAACATTGAATGTGATTTGACGCAAAACTATATCTAGAAAAAGACAAGTGTAATGCTTGGGTTATCAATTCATTTCTAGATAACAAAATTTTCAAAAAATGTGCCCACCTCTCGTGTCCTGACGTCCTTCCTAGCTGACCGGAACTGAAACCAAACAACCGTTGCCGTACTCGATTGTACACAGTGTATATTTTATATGTATATGAATACCAAATGTAAAGTATTGTATATTTTTACATTTTGTTCAATTCTAACAAAAAGAAGTAGTGAGAAGTACACCACAGACATAAACTTTTTTTAGAATATTTTTTGAAATATTTCTAGAATATATTTAAAATATATTTTGAAATATATTTTAAAAGTAAATGAATATTTTATATGTGTTTTGAGTTAATTTGCTTATTTGCTTAATTACAGACTGCTTATAATTTGCATGAATGTACTTGTATGTGTAATGGCTGCTATAAATGTCGGCATCTATTTTCTGTTTTGACTTCTGGTCCTATGACAGTAGGTGCACAGAGAGGCACTTGCCACATGTGCACTGGCTGTAGGGGTCCAGAAGTCAAAACACAGAAATGTATGCATAAATATTATCTGGATATGTATTAATTTTGTATTGCATGACATGTTTTATTGTGCTGTATTTAATTTATGTCATTTTATTATGCATGTCGGTTTGAAAAGCTCTTGAGAGCTTATGTTGTACTGTTATAAAATGTACCGACTTTAAATAAAACTTTTGATATTGATATATTGTATTGGAAAAAGAATTCCAAGAAGAAATATATATATTTTTAGGTTAGTGCGTGTTTTCGTAGTGCTTATAACTTAATTATCTGCTGCTGCATTTTAATTATCCTTGAATTTATATATATATATATCAACAGGTTTGTGGTAAGTGAAAAGAAAGGGAAGGTTATATTCCTAGCTCTGTTAAATAATTTTAGTTAAAATGATTTTTATCACAACAAAACAACTTTAACCCATGAATGTGTAATTAGACAAGTTTACGAAATGTTGGAAGATAAAAAAAAAGGGTTAATCAGAAACCGTAAATTGACAAGGGACATGAATTTAGAAAAAGGACAAAAGACTAGAGCAATTCACTGTAAACATTGTGTTCAGGGCTTAAACACTTTCTTAAGCAAATATTAAACACGTTTGGGGTCTTACGGTTACCGTTGCTGAAAACCAACGTAAACTCATGTTCTTGCAGAAAATATGCGACTTTCATCCTTCTTTACTTTCAAAACAAATATGTTCATATCGTTTTCTCCAATACGAGTACGTGTATAATACACAACAATTTGGTTTTATTCCAGACATTGTAAAAATCTTGGAAAAATATAAACTGTTACCATATTTGATGAATTATGTATTTTCTGTCTTATTTCAGAATAATCAACGTGGATGAAAATGGTCAAATTAAACTACGTGTACCTTTAAAACGGACAATAAGAATACAAAACGACAAAGACTTTGTTCGATTCAGACCTGTGTATTCGGAAGGAAAACCACATATTATTTGAACTACATGTATCACGACAATAGCTCTAAACTACGTTCGGCGAAATACATTTCTAAATTATGGACAGAAATAAATATTCAACAAATAAAGACTTGTCCGCTATGCAAACATGTAACCAACGACGTTTTAACACACACAGTTGATGCAATTGTATTTTTTATCTTTAGAATCACAAAGACAGTCGACGTCACTTATGCCTAACATTGAAAACTGGTTAAAATGGCAAATTTCGACACGCTCTGCACTCAAGACTCCAACTCATTCTGTAATTTCTTTCTCGGAAGTGAACATGAGTTGCTAAATCTAAGAACTGGCCTCCCCGAAAGTCGTATTGACTTTACAATTCCTCAATTAACGCAGTGTAGTATGTCCTTGTAGGTGGCGGAAACCGAGTACCGGAGAAAACTACCGACCTACCGCAACCCATTGACAAACTTTATCACATAATGTTGTATCGAGTACACCTAGCCTGAGCAAGATTCGAACTCTCAACGTCAGTGGTGATAGGCACTGATTGCATAGGTAGTTATACATCCAACTACCATACGATAACGACCACTAAGGCCCCTCTACAAGGAGAGCAATAGTTGATAATAAGGTCAATAATTAGGAGAATGTCAGTTTGAGTTTCAGACTGTTGTTAACCAGTGGGATAGGAACTGCCTACCCGTCCGAGACATCTCAGTTCATCATCTGTTTTTTAAAGTGGTTTGTGTTGTTAAATCTATAGTTTTTCGTGGTGCTCCGCAAACCATAGCTTGTCATTTTGTCCTTTTTTCTTTTGGTCATTGCATTTTTCAGTTTTTTTTTTTTTATTTTGTTTTTTTTTTTTTTTACTTTACGCATTCGGATCACCCATTGGTAACTTAAAACGTTTCTTCAGAGTATTTTTAGTGGAATCAGAATTTAACACCTGTCTCTACCCACAAAACAAGTTACCGATATCTTACTTGGTCATATGTTCTATGTGTGAGGTCGCTAATACAGATTAGAATTAAAAAACTCAGTGGGTCTATGAGCACTCACTTTACATCAATCTTTAAAGACCCAAATGTCGCTAAACACCTGTCTCTCCTTCATGACAAATATGTTATTGTCTCCGCCGACAAGGCCCCTAACAATATTGTTGTTGTATGTAAATCACATTACATAGACTGCTTAATAAAAGAATTGGGCATTGGCAACCCTACATATACCCCGACGACACTTACGAAAGAGGAAATACTGGACAATCATCAGTCTGTTTTATGTTCCTTTGGAATTTCAACCAAAGATGAAGAACTGGATCTACCATCGCTCTACTGGATTCCTAAATTATTCAAATGTCCTTTCAAACAGCGCTATATTTCTGGGTCTGCCAAATGCTCCACAAAACCTCTTTCCAAATGATTAACATGTATTCTATCGGCAGTCAAAACCGGGCTTCAGAGCTACTGTGACACTAGCTACTCGAGAGGTGGTGTGAATCAGATGTGGATTCTGAAGAACTCGAAAGATCTGTTAGAGTACATACAATCTAGGTCTCTCTCCTCCTGCAATAGCATTAAAACATTTGACTTCTCTACCCTTTACACTACTATTCCTCACTCTAAGCTGAAGGACAAATTAAGGGAGTTGGTCGAACTGTGTTTCATAAAAAAGAATGGCCAACGTAGATACAAATACCTTGTGCTAGGGAGATACATATCTTATTTTGTAAAACACCACGCTGATTTTACCAAAGAATTCTCTAAAACTGATATCTTCAACATGCTCGTGTTTTTGATTGACAATAAAACGTAGATATCAAAATTAGTGCGCACAACGCGTTTCTGGAATAACATTCATCAGGTACGCTCAAAATCGAAAGGTTGGAAAGCCAAAAACCGGTAATTTAAAAGGTTGTGCGAGCAAGTGGACCAAAGGGCCTAAATAGGATCGCCAAAAATCGGCTAAGGTCACCTATGTCTGAGGGAGGAGAATCTTAGTTTTAATAATAGTTTCATTATTTAGAAACTATAAATTTCAATAACACATATATCTATTAAACCATGTCAGTGCCGAAGCACTGACTACTGGGCGGATGATAGCCTCGGGGACTAATAGTCTACCAGCAGAGGTATCGACCCAGTGATTGTAATAAAACGTAGATATAAAATTTAGTGCGCACAACGCGTTTCTGGAATAACATTCATCGGGTACGCTCAAAATCGAAAGGTTGGAAAGCCAAATAATTTAAAAAGGTTTGCGAGCAAGTAAACCAAAGGGCCTAAATAGGATCGCCAAAATCGGCTAAGGTCACCTATGCCTGAGGGAGGAGAATCTTAGTTTTAATAATACTTTCATTATTTAGAAACTGTAAATTTCAATAACACATATATCTATAATAAACCATGTCAGTGCCGAAGCATATTTGTTATGCTTGGTGGACGTGTTTTTCAACAGACAGTCGGTATACCTATGGGTACAAACTGTGCTCCTCTTCTCGCCGACTTGTTCCTTTATTCGTATGAGGCACACTTCATACAGGGGCTTCTCAAGAAAAACGAAAAGAAACTAGCCCGATCCTTTAATTTCACATTCCGCTATATAGATTATGTCCTTTCACTAAATAATTCTAGGCTTGGTGATTTTGTTGATCGCATCAATCCAATTGAGCTTGAAATAAAGGATACCACAGATACAGATAGGTCTGCTTCATACCTTGACCTACACCTCGTAATCGACAGTGAGGGTCAGTTAAGAACGAAACTTTACAACAAAAGAGATTATTTCAATTTTCCCATTGTGAACTTTCCATTTATATGTAGCAACATTCCAGCAGCACCTGCATATGGAGTATATATCTCTCAGATGATACGATATTCCAGAGCTTGTGGTTCCTATCAGGATTTCTTTGATAGAGGGTTGCTGCTAACAAGGAAGCTACTGAACCAATGGTTCCTTTTGGTAATGTTGAAGTCATCACTTCGAAATTAAATTTTACGGTCGCCACTATGACTTGGTTGACCGCTATGAAATATCTGTGCCACAAATGACCACGGATATGTTCCACTTGTCGTAAACACTTCCCGGTCTTTTCTTCATTCACGACTTTTTACCGGGTTTGTAACTAGATTAACACGACGAGTGCCACTAAAGGAGCAGGAACTGTTTAACCTTCCGGAGCACCTTAGTTCACCCCCGCTTTTTAGTGGGGTTCGTGTTACTCGATCTTTAGTTTTATATCTATGTTTTGTCGATCGTTGTTTGTCCTTTTGTACTTTTTCTTTTGGTCATTGTGTTGTCTGTTCTTCTTCGATATACGGTTTCTGATTGCCCCTTTGGTATCTTCAAACTCCTCTAAAGGTTTAAAAATCAAACCTTTCTTAAGAGTACTGTATGTTGCAATCGTAGTACAAGACCTGCCTCTACACAGAACAATATATCGTAATCAACGTTGGCCACAAGTACAAAAGAAGTATAGTTGAAACAGTTTTAAACTTAGTGTGCGAGAGGTTATTTTAGAAGTAATATGTCTTAGTGCTGTTAAAAAATTAGACAACATCGTCATAAATTTAAAGATATATCCACACCTGATTCACACCACTTCTGGAGTAGCTAGTCTCACTTTAACTTTGAAGGCTAAATATAGATGCTAAAATCTTAGAAAGACGTGTAGTGGAACATTTGGCTGACCCAGTCATAATCTGCTTTATAAGAGGCCGTCGTGGTCGTGATCGTATGGTAATTGGATTTACAACAACTGCTCAATCAGTGCCTATATACAGTTATGAGATCGAATCCCACTCATGTCGAGGTGTACTCGATACAACTTTATATGATACAATTTGTTACCGGTTTCCTCCACTAATTACACTGACCACTACGATATAACTGGAATATTGTTGAAAGTGGCGTTAAGCACCATCACTCAAAACCCTAACCATGTCACTATAAGGACAATTATGTAACAAAGCGTAGATGTATAACCCGTCTCTGGATTAGCCTTCATCAGATACATTCAAAGTCGAAAGGTTGGAAGTTTTGGTTACCAATGAATGGAGGGTAGTTCCATTTCATCATATTTGCACAAAGAACTAAAAACCGATTTATGAAGGTTTTCCTCTTTTGTTAGCGTTGCGGAATATCCGGAGAAAACCACCAACCTTTATCACATAATGCTGTATCGAGTACACCTCGTCATGAGTTAGATTAAAACTCATAACTTTAGTGTTGGTAAGCATTGATTGCATAGGTCATTGTAAATCCAACTACCATACGATCGCGACCACAACGGAACCCAATGAATGGTTTATTTCTATCTTCTTTGATACTTTAAACATATATTGTAGTTAAAAAAACAAAAGACTTATGAAAGAAAAATACCACTCTGTCAGAACAGTTTCAATATATAATAATTACATTACTTCAGTTTTTCATTGAATTGTTACAATATAATTGGTTATGAAGTGGTCACATGATTATAAAAGTGATGTTTCATATCCAAATGAAACTCAAATCCGAACTTGCACGTGCCTCCATGACGACGTCAGATGTAAACAATCAATGGCGTAGTAATTTCCAACAGCAAATAATCTAACACAAATAAAATTCACATCGAAAAATTCAACTATATTAAATTTTGGTGTGATTTAAATATAATTATAAGAATTGAATGCATTCTTTTGCAGTTTCATTGGGGCATGAAAGCGTTGATCGAACTACATTTTCAACATGAGGTAGCGCTTCATTGAAAATGTACTTCGGTCAACGCTTTCATGCCCCAATGAAACTTCAAAAGAATGCATTCAATTCTTAAATAAACAAATAGTAGAAAGACAGAATTGATATCCCTATAAACACACATATCTATAATCTCTCACTTACATGGCTTGTTGTAGGCTCCTTAATTAAAACAGTGGCGGTGTTAACTTAATAAGAAAATAAAGTAAAACAGCCTTGGTCAACAATTTGACCAATATCAACAAAATGAGGCGTCGGAAATCCAGATCCTGAATGGTTGGTTGATGGTGTTTAACGCTACTTTCAACACTATTTCAGTTATATCGTGGCGGTTTGTTTTATTGGTGGAGGAAACCACCGACCTGTCGCAAGTCACTGACAAACTTTATCACATAATGCTGTACACATCGCCCTGATCGAGATTCGAACTCAAAACATCAGTGGTTTTAGTTGTAAATCCAACTACCATACGATCACGGCCACGACGGCTCCAGGTCTTGAATGGATAATACACAAATTGTACGCATATGTAGTCTACTCCGTACATATAAACATAAATATATTATAGAACTTTGTCGTTCGTGAGCAAGCGTATGGAACAAAATGAAGGCCCACGGAAACTAAGTATATTACATACTAGACTTAGACACCAATGCAGCTCACTCAATGTCGATCTGTCAAAAATACATATAATAAATAATTTTAAATGTAATTGCGGTGCTTCTTTTGAAGATGCTATACATTATTTTCTGGAATGTCCCTTATACCTGAACGAAAGTAGAACACTTCTGAGTAATTGCGACGATATCAATATCAATATTGAAACTTTGCTCTTTGGGAACGATAAGTATAGTTATGACGTCAACTCCAAAATATTTGGAAAAGTTCGAACTTTTATAAATCAATCAAAAAGATTTTAGGGCTAATGTCAGCAATTTTTCACTTGTACTTCTTACTTTCTTCCAGTGTCAAAACTTTAAATGTCTATTGTCTGTGTTTTGTTTTGCTGTCATTAATTCATGTGTATAATTTGTAAGGAGAGGACTTCATATAAGTTGGTATAACTTGCTGTCCAATCCTATTGTTTATGTACAATAAAATATTATTAAACTAACAAAATGGAAATATGGAGTTTAAAAATATCTTTTTTAATGTGGAGTTCAAAGGTAGATTACTCGGTTTCATTTCAATGTTTTAACTGACAGAATTTTTTTTTTTAAGTAAAGGTGAATTAGACGCGTTTTCTGATGTTTATGAACAAGAAATGGGTGTTCCGTAGGTAAACATCGTTTGTGTTTCATAATTTAGCATTAAGATAAATAGTTTAATCCAAGTGCCTATGGGGAGCATTGAAGGATCTCTCTATATATAATATGTAGATTATTCCTCGACTATTAGTTCGCGAGGGTATTATTCACTGGTAGTCAGTGTTTCGTCACTGGCATGGTTTATTAGATATTTTTATAGCTAAAACTTAGGTTGGTTTGGTTTTATGATGTTTAACGCCACTTTTAGCAATATTTCAGTTAAATCGTGGCAGTCAGTTTTATTGGTGGAGGAAACCGGAGTACCCGGACAAAACCACTGACCTTCACAAGTCACTGACTAACTTTATTACATTAGTTGTGTACACCTCGCCCTGATCTGGATTCGAACTCCGACCCCTAGTTAATATTTATAGTTCCTAAATAATGTCATTATTAATAAAAAAATAATAATAATAAGGGCAATCTCCCGCTGCATATGTAGCTTTGAGTGATTTTCGCTATCCTGTTTAGATCCTTTGGTTTTATGCTCCCGTAGATTTAGATTGTTTGGCTTTTCAATATGTCATGACTGTATCAGAGGAAGGCGACGTGTGCAATAAATTAGTTATATACGTTTCTATTTCTGATATGTTATCGAGCAAAAAGAATAAATAATATCAAAAGACAAATACATGTACCATTATGTATTAGCAAAATAGAAAAATAGCTATGACAAATATATTCAATTTTACTAAGAAAAGTTGGGATGCATTTTTGCAATAACAGAAAATTACATCCCGATCCAGCACACATTTTATACAACTCCCCAACTAATATAGTAAGAGAACTAAATTTCTTGAATTACACTATTTTACAGTAGACTTGCCTTACTTCCTCATATCAAATAAAAAAAACACCGGAAAGTGCCTTAAAGTGCTTCTGCTTCTGCCGATTAACTGCCTCCTTCGTCGTGTCGAAGATCATGCAGTGATTTAAATAGGTGCTATGCATCAAGGGAAGTCTCGCATCGGGATAAGTTAAAAACAGGTTAAAAGATAAAAGCAGTCGAGGCGGTTTATTGGACACAGAATGAAGCTTTAAAAGCTTCAAGTGTGTTCAGGCTGGCTTTGTCAGGTGGCAGGGCGTTCCAATCTCGGACAGTTCTTGGGAAGAACGACATCTTCCTGACGTCAATCCTACAGTGTGGTACTTGATCGGCATTGTCGTAGTCTTCTTGTTGGTCTGTCGAGGCGGTCGTCTTGAAGATGGCGACTAGTTCGTGGTCGATCTTATAGAGCATGGCAAGTGTAGCGTCCCTTCTCCTGTCCTCTAATGATCTCCAACCGAGGCGTTGGATCATGGCAGTGACGCTAGACCTATTGTGTTGGCTACTTAAGACGAACCTTGCTGCCCTTCGTTGTACACACTCCAGCTTCCTGATGTCTGTCTGGTGATGAGGATCCCATACGGGGCTGGCATACTCCACCAGTGGACGGACTAGGGTCTTGTATGCTTGCTCCTTGATCGATATTGATGAGATCTTCAGATTTCTGCGTAGGAAGCCTATAGTTCTATTCGCCTTGTTTGTGATGGAATCGATGTGTTGGCTCCAGTTCACTTTGTCGGTGATGGTAACCCCCAGGTACCTGGCTGATGTCACTGCTGCAAGTAATTGTCCTCGAATGGAATACTCTGTCACTAGGGGGTTCCGCTTGTTGGTGACGTGAGGACTGTACATTTTGCTGGATGAAACTGCATGAACCAGTCTTCTCCCCATTGTGCGAGTTTGTCGAGGTCTTCCTGGAGGTGTTCTGCATCATCCTCAGATGTTATAGTGAGGTAGGCGATAGTGTCGTCCGCAAATAGTCGAACAGTGGATCGTAGGCGGTCTTGGAGGTCATTGATGTAAAAGATGAAGAGGGATGGTCCAAGTACTGATCCCTGTGGTATTTCGGAGTCTACATCGACCTGTGATGAGTTCACTCCCTCGACAACGACTGTCTGGTTCCTTCCGGAGAGCCAACTTTTGATCCAGCTGTTTACCTTACCCCGGATGCCATACTGGTGTATCTTGTGGACGAAGAGGCTGTGGTTGACTTTGTCAAAAGCCTTGGCGAAATCCATGATGAGCACGTCCGTTTGAAGGCCTTCCTGGAGGTTCTTGGTGAGATCGTCGATAAACTCGATCAGCTGTGTCTCACAGGATCTGTTCCTCCGGAAGCCGTGCTGTAGCTGATATAGGATGCCATTATCCTCTCCGTGTCGCATAATGTTACTCGCCAACATGTGTTTCATTATCTTGCAGCAGACCGTGGTAAGCGAGACTGGGCGTTAGTTTTCTGCGAGATACTTTGATCCCTTTTTGTTGGGTGCCGATAAGGGCACCATTTTATTCAATTTATAAAGATTATTAATTCGATCGGAACTTTATGATGGTTGTATAGTTTATGCGTTCGCCTGTAATTATAAAATGTAGATATCAAATTTAGTGCGCACGACGCGTTTCTGTGATAACCTTCATCAGGTACGCTCAAAATAGAAAGATTGGTAAGCCACACAATTTAAATGTTTTGGAGCTATAAAAAAAAAAGGGCCTATACAGGATAGCCAAAATCTACTAAGGTTACCTATTCATGAGGGAGGAGAACCTTGGATTTATTAGCAATTACATTATTTAGGAACTGTACATTTCAGTAATAAATAAATCATAAATAAAAATACGTATGTAATACGTCATCAAGGATTACGGCTCTCGATATTCAGTTCATGAAGTTGAAACGATGGATTACTCTGGGATTGATCAATGGACGAATATTTCAATTGCCACAACTAAAACAAAGGATTATAGCGATTGGAATCTGAACAGCTTGGACTTAAACGGGAAACAAAAGATCACTTCTAACAAACTCTTGCTCATTTGGAGCTGGTTCAAGCTGTATTTTACGCACTGGGGAACGGCTACCGACAAACACGAGGTACTAATAAATTAAAAAAAGATTTATTGTGAATTTGAAGCCGTCAATCATAAACGGGTCCAGGTTTTGGCGTTATGGGGCGGGGTGTTGCTATCCCAACTCTTCTACATGGGGTCGTGGTGGTCGTCATCGTAAGATGGTTGAATTTACAACTACCTATGCAATCAGTGCCTATCACCACTAACGTTGTGAGTTCGAACCCCGCTCAGGTGAGATGTACTCGATACAACATTATATGATAAAGTTTGTTAGTGACTTACGACAGATCGGTGGTTTTCTCCTGTTTCCACCACCAATAAACCTGACCGCTACGATATAACTGAAGTATTGTTTAAAGTGGAGTTAAACACCATAACCCAAACGCAACTATCCTCATCATCCCACTCAGTCGAAGTTTACTCGATACAACATTATGTGATAAAAGTTTGTCACTTACTTGCGGCAGGTCGGTGGTTTTCTCCAGTACTCCGGTTTCCTCCACCATTAAAACCGACCATCACGATATAACATAAATATTATTGAAAGTGGCATTAAACACCATAACCCTAACCCTCCTCATCATACAATCAAAAAGTAAGTCATGATACGACCATGTCTATCGACTGGTCATGGTATTAAGAAACAAGCCATAACCATTTTAGTTTTCGTAAATCTTTTTTATGTTTCGTCGAAGTGAAAACAACCGATATTTTGAATGAAGAAAGTTTACCATTACTCTGTTCCTTGTACAAATGTAACGTGTGCAATGTGTACAATGTGGTGCACAAAACTTCTTTGTCTTTAATTTAGATATTTCAAATAAGTGGAAACACATCTTTGCGAGATAATTTAATTCATTTTTATTAAAGCGTATATATACAGGTATACATCAATAAAAAAAATATTATAAAAAAGGCAAAGAAGTGGTTGGTGTCCGACTCTATTGGCGATTTCACAGTTTAAGTTTTCATATAATTTATATTCCAAATCTAACCTAAACTTGTATTTATTTCCACCTTTTTTGTCTAATTTAATTATTGCCGCCATTAGAACTTTGGATTATCAGCTGATATTACTCCTTGCGCTTTCATTTACATAAGAAATCATTTATTTGGGTCATAACATGAAAAACAAAAGTACCACGTCGTCAGAATAGTTCCAACGGCTATGGTGTTTAACGCCACTGTCAACACTATTTCAGTTATAATGTGGCGGTCAGTTTTATTGTATGAGGAAACCTGAGTACCCGGAGAAAACGACCTGTCCCAAGTCACTGACAAACATTATCACATAATGTTGTATCGAGTACACCTCACCTGAGCGGGATTCGAACTCACAACTTTAGTGGTGATAGGCACTAATTGCACAGGTAGTTGTAAATCACCACGCCCCGTAAAATCATAATTGGGATCATAACATGAAAAACAAATACACCCACTGAAAGAAATACCTAGTAACTATCACTAGTTAAACTAGTATTCCGATATCGATGCCTAGTACTTAATTGCATTACTAGGGTAGCGGATAGTTTTACTAATCAAACTGGTATTCGTACTGATAACGAACATGTGGTCCGCATCATATGACCGGCGCCCTGCAGTTCCCGCCTCTGAAACAAAGAACTTCAAATGACACCGGCGTGCTCATTATCAGAACGCCATTTTGATATAGAAGTCGTACCATTGAGATTACAGAGACGTTATTTTTTTAGTCTTGTGTAAGTATATTTTTTATTTAATTAATGTTTATAATTTAGTTTAACTGGTAAATGTATTTCAGTATCTACATGTAGTAATATACTATAGTGTTGTTCATGGTATATTTGATTAAACATATTTAGACAATGTCTATTTCTATTTAACCATAGGCTTTGCGAAATAATTGTTACCAGGACGGATAATTACTACAACATATAATTTTTTAACCTGCTTGATCTTTATCACAAACATGTTAAAATCTCGTTTTTGCGGCGACAATCGACTGAGTTGTCTACATAACGATCAAACACTTATTTACGCATTTTTATTTACTACATACATTTCTATATTTTCGATTGGCAAACGTATCTTTCGTAGGTTCAAATGGGTAAACATATTGATAGACAAAAAAGGAAGGAGTTCATTAAGAGAAGAAAACAAGAACAATTGGCCAAATAAATCTGTAAAACAAGACAACAAACAAAGGACGCAATTAATGGTCCTACAAACAATGACACAAGCGGTACCCCACCTTGTTCAGTCAAAGTACATGCCGAACAAGATAAAGCATGTGACATTTCTGATAATACTTCAATTTCTCAGCATGAAAGTGAAACTGGCAGTGTCAGTGTTCAGGAATCAAACACTAGGTATCGTTCTCCAATTCACATATCCAGTACCTCTAGCAGGAGTGAATCTTCAAAACAATCTGTGAAATCATGTTCATGGGAAAGAGCTGAAGCAACAGACCCCCTTTTAGTTCGATGGCAGGAATACAAACTTTTAAAGACAAGAATCAATAGAATTGAGAGACTAAAATTCTAACTTTAAACATGTATGGTTATGGGTTTAGATTTAGGTTACAATGCAGATACAGTGCACATATACAATCTACAAATGTACATATATGTATAGATACAATACACTGTAAAATACAAAAATATTTTTATACAAAAAAAAACAACAATGTATGTGCATTAAAATGTCATTGTTTAAAAAAAAAAATAGGTACAGGTGTTTTTTGTACAACAAATATACATGTTATTGCATCATCACACATGTCATACATGTACATGTGTTACACATACCTCAGTACTTTCTTAAGATAGAGGCTCCCTATTTTTGGGTGGGTTTTTTTTGCATTAAAAAACAAAATATCTGGCAAACTAAAATTCCAATCCAAAATGTGCCATATAATTCAGCTAAATAAATCCCTATTTGCCATTTTCAGATTGTACATTTTGTACAGCATGTGCACAATATACATTTGTATGCAGTCTATAAAGCCAAAGGTTTTACCAGTATATTAAACTTACAAGTATAAAATATCTTAGAAAAAGGTTTAATTTAAAATGTTTAAAAAAGTGTACATGCATTTTATGGTGTAAAGTGTTTGATGTTCATTTACAAACAGTTGCAATCTTGGTATTTGTTCATAGTATGAGTGATGTTTTAACATATCTTGGTGACTATGAGTCAAAATGAGTGAGTAATTGCTTGTACATTTTCATTTACAAATTAAGATTTTTATTTCTAAATGAAACATTTATAAAATTATGAAGGATACTAAAAGTAATGTATAATCACAGTTGCAATCTTGGTATTTGTTCATAGTATGAGTGATGTTTGCACATATCTTGGTGACTATGAATCAAAGTGAGTGAGTAACTGCTTGCATTGTACATTTTCATTTAAAATTATAAATAAAATTCAGAATTTTTTTATTTCTAATGAATGTTTGTTGTAAAGTTATTATGGATGTTCATGTATAATCACAGTTGCAATCTTGGAATTTTTTATGACATAAATACACATGTACATCTGTATATAAAAGTTCATTTACAAACAGTTGCAATCTTGGAATTTATTCATAGTATGAGTGATGCTTTACATATATCTTGGTGCCTATGAGTCAAAGTGAGTGAGTAACTGTTTGCATGTATCTTTATACATTTGTACCTGTAATGGCTGTATGTATAGCTACTACTGAAGAACATAGTAGAACACTATGGGAATACATGTAAATACATTTCTTTTTCAATTTTGGCATACATGTAGTACATTAAACTAAATCATACACAAATAATACTGGGATAGTCCTATACCGGTACTAGTTTTTTAAGTTTTTTGTACTGATCTGAAGAAGTTAGCTGCCAGGTTACATTACAAACATACATGTATCTTAACACCTCACCTTGTACATACATTCATATACATATGTATATATTTGCATATTAAGGAATTGGAGACACATGTAATAATAATACATATGTATATACATGTAAATTAATTATTTACAAGAACACTTTCATTTCAGATGAACCTTCATGTGTTGTGCTTGTTCGTCAATATATTATATATACAAGCAAGTTCTACTCAGATCTTGAAGGAGCTTAAACAGCTTCAGCGGAATACTGCAACAGATTATATTGAAGACCTATTAACATCAGGATTGCAGAAATATAGGGAGGCCATTATAAAGGTTTTGTCTAAGAAGAAAAAAACAACCTTCTTAAAAGAAATAGAAGATGCTAGTGTTCATTATCGAACTGAATCACAGAGAAATTGTAAGTAGTTTGACATTTAATGTTTATCATGTGATTTTGATGGTAGTTATTTTGTTTTTCATTTTGCAGAATGGGATATCATGCTGGTTATATAACAGGAATTTTTAAATTCATACTGTAAATTAAGAAATTAATGTGAATTATTATTGTGAATCTTTGACAACAGACAGTATTCAAAATTAATTAATGCAATTCATACACAGGTAGTAATCGAATATTAAAAGCAAAAAAATAAAATGTGAGTTTTAATTATTCCAATGTTCATCCATTCATATTTTTCAACATATTAATTTCTAATCAAATTAAGAATTGACAATACATGTATATCTGCAAATAAGTGCAAACTTTAACTTTCAAGAATTAAACAGTGTGAAAAATACACCTGATGCAAATAAGAATATACAATGGTATAATCCAAGGATAAAATTATAAAGTCATGGCCAACAGAAAACTCACAAAAACAACAAACAAACAAAATAGACAATAAACAAATGTGTAGCACATTAGGTAAATTATATTTAATTTTATATATATGTTATGGGCTATTTTATTGTTCATATTTTTCAGATGCGGAAGATTGTATAATTCTAGCAGGGATTCCTTTACTGTTCAAGGAAAAACCAGAAAATGTACTAATATGGGGACAAGACCAGAAAGACTATCCAATGTCCATGAATACGGATATATTCCAGGGTTTTGTCGAAGAAACACATATTTTTGAATGTGACAATTTTTTTGAAGCTTTTTGTGGGTTACTGGCATGTATTTATGTTATGAATTTGGCCTACCCCAAAACGTGGGAAAAAACATTCACATTTGTACAGAACATTCTGATTGGCTTGAATGACAATGAAGGTCAAGTTAGCATTGATGGAAGAATTGTAGCTGTATTGTCATCTATCAATGCAGAATTAGACAAATGAAAATTTGATTTCAATTATTACTGCCATTGTTGTTATGGGCTGTCTAGAAGCTCTGACGGTCTTTGAAGGCACTTTTTAGCGAGAGGAGGGTATAGCAAAGGGCTTCGTCCATTTGTCAGTCACACTTTCTTGTTTCTGTGATAACTTGAGTAAAATTATTTGATTTCAAGGAAATCTTGCAGGAAGATTGCAAATGTGAATATTTTGGGCAAATTCTTGTAAGTGAACAAACTGTTTTGGAGTAAATCTTTGTTCACACTCATTCAACATGATACAATTCTTTTTTGGGAGGAGGGAGATTCATCACGGTTGATTTTTGTTTCCTTTGATCACTATCCATCTGTCTCATGTTACATTTTGTGAAACTGGAACTCCGCCTTCATGAATTAACAGAAGCTAACCAAATTTGTGCTGATACTTTTATAGTTATTAAAGCTGTACAGTTTTCATTTAGTTTTTGATCACATTGGTTTCAGGGGATTCTCACAGTCAAACAGGGGAAAGAATGGACAGATATCTTTAATCTGCACCTTTGATTTCTGGTTTCTGGTGTGTACCATAGTCAAACAGGGAATCAACGAATGTAAAATATTAGTAGATGGTTTCATCTTTTTTTTTGTTTCCACAATCGGGGAAAATAAACATGATTTTTGTTATAATCTATTCAAATGTAAAAGTTTCACATAATACAAATATTTTAGTTGATTTTTTTTTAAAAGGCAGACAACACATATCTTCATTTCAAGACTTGCATCTAATTGTGAAAATGTCTTGATAGATATGGGAACAAAGTATCAGGAGGTACCATATGCATTTTGCATAATTGTATTACTTTTGCAATGTATATTTCAGATTTATCATTTTTACATTGTGTATTTTTTTCATAATTATCATGGTAATTGTGTACAAAAGTTGCTTTTGTGGATGATATTTGATTGCCCAAAGATGTAATTTAATATGCCTTGTACATACATGTATACACAATTAATTGTACCATAATACTTTAAAATGTATTCTGATTTGAATTGGTTATTCTTTAGATTTTTTAATTTTGTTTTCTGTAAAGAACATGTTGACAGTGGTTTAAAAATATCTATGTCATAAATTTATGTAATGCTTATAGGGATTACATGTAATTTTAATCATCACAATTAAAAACTAATCCATATAAGCATTAAGTAAGTAAGATGTGTTTGGTTGGTTTCAAAAAAGCTATGTTAAACAAAATTTTGATGTGTTGACAAATCCAATTTAGTATTTTTTAGGTTTGTTCCATTAAAAAGTATATGGGAGTGTAGGATGCAAGAGCAAAAATGAACCCACAACAAACACTTGTTTTGTGTGCTTGCTTTATCAACAACCCATGTCCCAAAACATATCCTATCCCAAACTTTTTATGGAATAACCCTTAGTACATTCGCATCCTGTGGATACTCCTTTTATGCAGCCATATTTATGTTAAAAGTTCTTAATAAATGATCTTGACAAATAAATGATGTTTTATATTTTTCATTTTTCAAGCCAACTATAATATTTTAAACAAAATAATAATTTATTTTAGTACAGATAATTTCTTGGCTTTTCCTAGAAGGATTTGTATGAGAGGGGAGCCAGAAGGCATTTAAATTTACTGGTGGGGGTATTTATGTACAAGAACTGGGTCTTTCCTCTAGCATACAAATAAAAATAAGTATGCATATTGGATAAAATAGAATAGTATACCTTCCGACCTCCACCCCTCATACAATTATTCCTACAATTAGAAAATGGTATTAATTAATACACTGCACAAGTTCAATTAGATTGATTGATGTTAACGTCCAATGAGCAATATTTCAGATATATTCAAGTAGAAAAAAACACTTTACACCTAAATAAATCTTAAGAAAAACTCTCACATGATATGCAAGTGCTAGCCAACTTTATAAGCATGTGACACAAAATGATGTATAAAGCAAACACTACTAGTCTGGGTTCAATTATTCCTTTCCTTTAGCTAGTTTTTGTACCCCTCAAGGTTTTACTAGGCACAATTAAAAGGTTGAACAGAATCACTGAAAATACATGTAAATAAACTAGTTGGATAGTAGCAGTGACTAGTTTAGTTGGTACAATTACTAAGTGATTAGTAACACATTACTAATAAGACATGTAAATAAACTAGTTAGATAGTAGCTGTAACTAGTTTGGTTGGTACAATTACTAGGTGATTAGTAATCATTGGTTTTTGTACTAAGCATGATTAGTACCTAGTAAAATTACCAAATGTCCTAGTAATCCTATGGACAGTAAATTTACTAGTTTACCTAGTAACTACTACTAGTTATTTCTTTCAGTGCCACATCGTCAGAATAGTTCCACGAGCATTGTAAAGAATACTGGCAATCTCAGGGGGTGAATGTACCTCATAATTGGAAACCACTTTGTTGTCAAACTCTCAAACACTTCTTCAACCTTTTCGCAACCGGTGGAAATAAAAGTGTAGAAGTGTTCAAGAGAAGTTTGACAACAAGTTTTTGAATGATGGACACACCGTTGTTTAGCAGACATTTGACGCACTATCACATTTATTGTTATCCTTGCAATAATGTATGCTATAAGTAAAAACTAGTATATTAATATTGATCGTGGCAGGGGCTGGATAGTAAACTGGAGGAAATAGTGAGATTTCTCTGATGATATAGCACAAGTTAATCACAAAAATACCAAAACGAAAGAAAAAAACGGTGAATTTTTTTTTCCGGCAAAAAGGGGGGATCCTATCCCCGAGTACCTGTGGAAAATACTGGTAATACCAGTATTGCAGATACTGGAAAATACTGGTTATACCAGTATTGCAGATATTGGAAGATTAGGTAGAATTCCGGTTAACCAGAGTTTTTATGTCTACATTATACTAAAAGAATTGAATATAATTCATACTCATACGTCGTTTCTGCTGTACATAACATAAGAGGCAAAAGCCCTGTAATGTCAAAATATTTTGCATGGTCCCTTAGAGTTTGATATATATTGGTAAGGTAATTTGACATGACTGGGCGGAGCCTAATACTAACGGTAAATACAAATAGCTGTGATTTACAGTTAGAATTAGGCTCTGCCCACTGGTGTCAAATTGCCAGATACTAGAGTTTCCAGTATTGTGTGTTTTACAATACTAGTATTACCAGTATTGCTGGATGAAGAATACTGGAGCTTCCAGTATTGTGTGTTTTTACAATACTAGTATTACCAGTATTGCTGGATGAAGAATACTAGAGTTTCCAGTATTGTGTGCTTTACAATACTAGTATTACCAGTATTGTTGGATGAAGAATACTGGAGCTTCCAGTATCGTGTGTTTTACAATACAACTATTACCAGTATTGTTGGATGAAGAATGCTGGAGCTTCCGGTATTGTGTAAAGATCAACGATTCTGGTATTCCAGTATTGTAAATGCACGATACTGGTACACCCAGTATTGTATATGTACGATACTGGTATTACCGGTATTGTAATATTTACAATACTGGTATTTCCAGTATTGTGAATATTATAATACTGGTAATACCAGTATTGTAAATATTACAATACCGGTAATACCAGTATCGCGGCCGGCTGCTTCATATTATCCTGCACTTTGTAACGAAATAATCCGTGAAAATAATATGAAAATTAGCGAAATCATTGATATTAAATAAGTGCAAGATAAATGAACAAATGTTTGAAATTTGAATGTGTAAAAGTTGAGATGTTGACAGAGATACAAGTGAAGAGAGATAATCTCGTTGAGATTAGGATTCTGAAGAAATTTTCGGTCAGTTTCTAGGATGAAGAAATTGACTGAAATCCTAGAAACTGACCGAATATTTCTTCAGAATCCTAATCTCAACGAGATTACAAGAGAGAGTGCAATGACCAATAACTCTGTGCAAGAGATAGCTGCTGTAAAACAAATATATAACCAAGAATGTGTACTACTATACAAATCCTTGATATAACAGAGTTGTTGGTCTTTAAACTCCCCGCCCCCAACGGGCCCAAGTGTAAGGACCGATCGATAACTCGGTGAAGTAGATATTCTACGAAGGTTACCCTGATCAATCATTTAAAATCAACATGTTCATGAGGCTTGAATACAACATGTATCATGAAAATAAACTATTATAAATTCGGAACTGTTTTTTGTATGAAAAGAATCCTTTATGGGAAATGCCCGATGTCTACCTATGAACAATCCTCGTTGTCACAATGTCTTATTTTAATACTATCAAATTTAAACAATTTGTCCCGAATGAAAAACGTGAATTGGATCAACAATAATTATAAATATATATTATGGAATGTAAATAATATTTGAAAAGTTTGTAACTATCACTATATTTGTTTAACAAATTTGAGGCACGACATTTTCCACATGAACTAGTCTCTTGAAAATATCGAATTTTTTTTCTTAGTCATCACGCTCATATCCAAAATGAGTCTGTGTTAAAAATTCCTCCAGTAAAAGAAATTGTTATTACATAATAATATTGTATTTTTGTTCCATATGGACTGTGTCAATGTCATTAAAATAACTTTGTTCTCAATAATGATATATATACTCAATCTAACTAATTTATAACAATATCCATAAGTTTTCTATTTTGTGAGCCATTGCTTTTCTTTCTTCCTGGTAATGTGACATCATTACCTATTCTTCCAGTTCCTCCTAGTGCTGATATGTAATTTGTTTCCTCTGTTGGCGGTTTAAATTTCTCATTCTTGTCTGTTTCTGTAGGGGTTTTATTATTAATACAAACCGAGGCTAAACTTCCAATTCTGTTTCTATTAATATAAAATGCATAACTCAAAAGAGTCCTATCGCCATTAAACTTACAGTTATAAATAGTATAATGTAAACATTCTTTCCATTATCACTAGGTTGACTTGTTGTACATGTACAAGGTTGACCTGTTGTATCAAAGGTACTAACAGATGTAGTACTAGGTTGCCCTGTTGTGGATGAAATCATAGGTTTTTCAGTTTTCGGTATCCATGTTCTATTTTTGCAATAAAGAATATCCTGTATTTTCCAGTAATCCATTGAATTTGTAGACATTTTATTTCTATTCTCCTTAAAGAATAGCAGTCCTGAAATATTTAAGTAAATCTGAAAATTATTATACTTTTTTTTTCGACAGAATTCAACTAGTTTACAAGAAGTATTGTACATACAGTGGTAGTCTTCTGGTTGCGATTTGCAATATCCATGGCCTCGTTCGTTCCATTCATCCTTTGTTAAAGGACAATTTGTCCTGAAATTATATAACAATCATTAAGATTACAATCCTAATACAATACAATCAAAGCAGGTACACATGTCACTTGATTCATTATCCAGTTCCCAGCCAACCTGTCTTTGCACTTGCTTCTTAGTCCTACATGCTTACCAGAGAGGCAAGAAACACCAATTTCATAGGCTTTGATTTGACCTGATCTGGGCTTGAACCCACGATCTACCACACTAGAGGTGAGCACGCTAATCATTACACCACCGATGCAGTTTACATGCTATGTTAACTGTAGATTTAAGTTGGTTGTTATACTGTGGGAATAGCACAAAAAAACAAACAACATAATTTTTGACCCCTTTGGGCCTCTTGTTTCTTTTGTGTACTTCTGATCATCCAAGAAAAACATTCACTTCTCATAAAACCATCAAATAAACATTCCTACCAAATTTGGTTCCAATTGACCCAGTCAGGTTTCAGATAAAACGATTAAAACAAACAATACCCTTTTTGACACCTTTGAACCTCTTGTTTCTTTTATGTACTTCTGATCAACCAAAAAAAAAACATTCACTTTTCATAGAACCATCAAATAAACATTCCTACTAAATTTGGTTCCAATTGGCTGAGTGGTTTCAGAGAAGACAAATAAAACAAACAACACCTTTTCTGACACCTTTGGGCCTCTTGTTTTTTGTGTGTACTTCTGATCAACCCCTGAAAAAACCATTCAATTTTCATAGAACCATCCAATGAATATTCTTACCAAGTTTGGTTCCAATTATTCAAGTGGTTTCAGAAGAGACGATTATAACAAACAACACCCTTTTTGACACTTTTGGGCCTTTGTTTCTTGTACTTCTGATTATCAAAAGAAACCCATTGACTTATCAACGAACCATCCAATGAACATTCCTACCAAGTTTGCTTCCAATTGGCCCAGTGGTTTCAGAGGAGACAATTAAAACAACACACTTTTTGACACATTTGGGCCTCTTGTTTCTTTTGTGTATTTCTGATCAACAAAAAAAAAACATTCACGAACTATCCAATGAGCATTCCTACCAAGGTTGGTTCCAATTAGTGCAGTGCTTTATATTTCAGAGAAGACAATTAAAAGAAACAATACCCTTATTGACATCTTTGGGCCTCTTTTTTCATTTTGTGGACTTATAATCAATAAAATAAAACCATTGACTTCTCAACGAACCATCCAATGAACATTCCGAATCCTAACAAATTTGGTTCCAATTGGCCTAGTGGTTGCAGAGAAGACGATTAAAACAACACACTTTTTAACACATCTTGTACTTTGAATCCTGATCAACAACAAAAAATAGAGGACCATCTAATGAATATTCATACCAAGTATGGTTCCAATTGGACCAATGGTGTCAGAGAAAAAGCTTAAGACGTAAATGCTTACGAACGACGATGGCCACGGATGCCAAGTGATGGCAATACCTCACATGACCAATCTTTTCAGAATTTTACTGGTTTTATTGCAGCTAAATTAAAATTCCTTCAAACATGAAAATGTTTGTAACTTAATTCTACTCCATGTGTTTGAATAAATCTATAGAATAAAGGTCTATGAAGAGTGAAGCATATGACAGCAGCATACATACACACATATATGTCGACAAGAGAAAGATGAAGAAATGTATATTAAAACCATATAAACTGCTGAACCCATTAAATTTTGGCGGCTTGGTGTTAGGGGGTTATGACGTTTAACGCCACTTTCAAGTTTCAAGTTTCAACAATATTTCAGTTATACCATGTCAGTCAGTTTTATTGGTAAAACCAAACTGGAGTATCCAGAGGAAACCTGTCGCAAGTCACTGACAAACTTTATAACATAATGTTGTATTGAGTGCAACTTGCCATGAGCGGTAATCGAACTAACATCTTTAATGGTGATAAGCATTGATTGCACAGGTAGCTGTAAATCCAACTACCAATGACGCCCCCATTCCATTTTGGTTGGACATTTGTCTGCTTATATATGCTTTCTAAATATGCAATATTTCAAAATGTGTACCTTGTTGTAACTAGAGGCTCAGTTCAGTTCATTTGGCTGAGGGGTTTCAGAGGAGAAGATTAAAATGTGAAAAGTTAACAGATGACAGATGCCAAGTGCTGGCAAAAGCTCACATTACCTTTGGCAAGGTAAGCTAAAAAAAGTTAGTGTTCCTATTAGAATCAAAATAATTCATGGACACCATGATAGTGTGTATAACATTTTAACATGGGTAACATTATTATTTCATAGAAATTTTAATTTAAAGATTTTACAAGTATAATGCTATCCAAGTTAAAATATCCACACAAAAAATAATTATGACTTACGTGTATTATTTCTTTAATGAATCTGGTTGCAAATACTAAGAGCTGATTTACAAATCAGACAACAAAGAAATATTTATTGTTTTTCTGTAAAACTGTCATGACCAATATTGTTTATAAATAATTTATAGATGAAAAAGTAAGTATACCACAATATTTTTTTATATATTTTTACACTTTATATTTGTATAAATTAATAAATAGTTTTATCCTAACATTAATTAAATAAAATAAAAAAAAAAATTAAAAAAATTGTAATATATGTTACAAAGTATATATATATATATTTGATAGTATATGTAGGTGCAGTACCAGTGACATAATCTTCAGGGGCTGGTGTGGTCATGATCGTATGGTAGTTAGATTTACAACTACCTGTGCAATCAGTGCCTATCACCGCTACCGTTGTGAGTTCGAACTCTGTTCATGGCAAGGTGTACTCGATACGATATGATATTTTAGACAGTTTGCTATTGTATATCAGAATAAAAATCATACATTTAATTGGCTGTACACTCCAAGTGACCTTCACTATTCCGCGATATAGACTGGAATGTTGATATAGACCGGTCCAAAAACCGTGCATAGATCGGTACTACTGGTCTATACACGGATATTTGTTTGTTTACGTTTTAATAAATTACAATGTTACTTATAATCTCATTTTATTTCTCATTATATTAAGTTGAACATCATTCAAACAATTGCTGTAGTCATTTCAAATTAAGTAATAGTGAAGGTGATAATGCCTAGGGAAACCTTCAATGATCCTGATTAAAAATTTCTATAGATTTATATTGTATGTGTCATATTCTGGTTTTCAATGCAATAAACACAATAGTTTATATGGAGTGCAATATCAGGATAGACAGACTGCCCTTGGGTCGTGGTACGGACCAGTGGAAATGATATTGCCCGAGCCGGTTGGGGCAATATCATTTCCACTGGCCCGTACCACGACCCTTGGGCATTCTGTTTATGAAAGTGGCTGAAGTCCACAAAGCCCCCCCCCCCCCTTGAATCCGCCACTGAGGTGGCAGTGGGATTGGTGGCTCCAGATTGACAAAAAATACAGTCAATATTGTCCAGAGCAGAGGTCAAAACTGGTGAATTGAACATAGGACTGCCCTTTATTAATTAGTACCTACAATACAATACAATACAATAATATAAATCTTTTATTGTCAATCATGATGTCCAATATATTGAGCAGAACAATTAAGTGAATTACATACCTTTGATTTCATATTGATTGGTTTGATTGGTTTTACAACAAAGAAAGAAAGAAGGACAATATAACAAATGAATAAATACAATAATAAAATCTGACCCTGCATGGTGATCTTACATAATTTCCAGATATTTACTTGCACACCAAGTGACCATGTATAAGTGTAATATTTTATTAATATTAGTATGAGAGAACCACCAGTGACTCATATTCAGTATAGTTATAGTATACATATAGTATTTTTATGAACAGTATTTCATTAATATTATTAATATTTTATCCGTTATTAAATATTATTATTTTTATTTTTCGATCTATCTCAATTTCCTTTGAGAACTAAATCTCTTTCTTTAAATAAAGAACATAGTAGTGAACTAGTGTTCTTAATTATAAACTTATCTTCTGATGACATTAACCATATTAATTTTGATTTATTTGGCAGATTATTGAAATTTGTATTCACATTTTTAATATTATTAATAATTTGGGTTCTCTTGTTTTCTAAAACACGACACTGAAGAAGAAAATGGGTTTCACGAATTTTAACCCTCACATAAGAAAGTTTAAAGTTTAATTATAACGTGACGTCATTATGTCGCTTTGTGAACAAATGGACGATTTATCGATTGGGTATAATCTCATTAGCACATGCGCCGGTGCACTGTGACTGACTTTCCCATCCTAAATGTATCTGACTCGGGATAAAATATTAATATCCGCCAAGCCATGTTAAAACTCAAAACACATTCTGGCTTCCATGATTTATTTCTTAAATTGAATATTTATAGAAACTTTTAATATTAGAGGGTGTTTTTTTTTGCATTGTTTATTTGTTATTTTGCCATAACCATTTATTGTAAATGCATGGACCCAAAGAGAAAGCAACAGTGCCACCTATTAAAAAAAACAGAAGTTCGGAACTCTCGGGGTTTTAGCTTTGAGGTAAGGAAAATACCATCAATATTCAAACATTAAACTTCAAATTGTCCCGCTCGTTTAATGTTGTTTGAATCTTCCCTCAAAGCTAAAACCCCGAGAGTTCTGAACTTCCGTTTTTTTATATGTGGCGCTGTTACTTTCACTTTATATCCATGCATATGGAGTTGTGTACTCGGGTGAATTCCTGACAAAAACGACCGCTGCGTATTCACAAGAGGTAGTCGCGGGGAGGTCATGATATTTTTTGAAAAGAATTAGGTAAGTTGAACCAAACAGGGTTTTGAATATATTAGAAGGAATTTAAAAAACAAACACGACTTGAAGCGAGCGGAGGTAAAAAAAAGTGTCCATTCTTGTCACTGTTTATGCATTGATAGTATATTGACGTGGATAGTGACAAGGCCCTGTGGACAGATTTGATCATAGAATGGCAAAGGCTAATAAAAGTTCTTCTTCCCGGATACAAGTCGGACTCTGTAGTTACTGAGTGTGTGTGATTCGGGCGCATAAACAATCAGACAGGGGGCCCCTCCAAAACAGGTAAAAGTCCAAAGAGATGGATGGTATATACAAATAAAAATCATGTACAATATATACATCGTACGTCTGCCCTGTCGTTTATCTGTGTTGTGATGAAGGCCAGGGGATGGAATTCAACCTGACCTTAAAGTCCTCTAGGGAACCAGCATCTACAACTGAAGATGGTACTCGGTTCCATTCCCTGATGGATCTCGGGAAGAAGGAATGTTGCTACATGTACGTGTCCTTCTTGGCTCTGATCTGTCCGAGTCTATGGTTTCCTCTTGTTCTGGAGTTCCCTGCTGTGTAATAGTTGGCTGGTTCAATGGCAATCAGCTGATGGTGGATCTTGTAGCACATTACAAGGGTTTGTTTCCATCGTCTTTGCTGGAGGGATTCCCATTGAAGACTGTTTAGCAGGTTTGTTACACAGCCTGGGGAGTTGTCCTGGTAGCAGTTATAGGCAAAGCGAGCTGCCCACCTTTGTACTTGCTCTATGTCTCTTGTGGTGGTAATCTGGTGTGGGTCCCATACTGGGGAAGCATACTCCAAAACAGGTCGCACTAGAGTGGTGTAGGCTGTTGCTTTGGTTTTGGTAGTGCATCTTCCCAGATTTCTCCTGAGGAAGCCAAGGGTCTTAGAGGCTTTCCCTATTGTCTGGTTGAGAGTGTGTTCGTGCAATGTGTATGACGTTTGCCAGGAACTCTGATTACAATGCATTTTTCAGGATGGAAACACATTTGCCAAATAAATATATATAATGTGTGCTCCATGTTGTTTCCGTCAATGAGCACTTGATTGACTAAATAAACATATCGCATCTTGTATTTTGACAATAAGAAATATATAAATTGACCATGAATCTTGAAAGACAATAAACATTGTTTAGTATTTGCTGAAAGTGAAAGTAGAACAACACACGTTACTAATTTTATACTAGCTTATTGAGGGTATTTAAAGTTCTAAAATTATTACCTTTCTGCATAGATGTGTGTTGAATATTCGTAAATAACCACTATAAAAATAAACATAATACTAATAGTTTCCATCTTTGTTTGTTATAAGAATGTACGAGAATCTGGCAATGTGCTTCCGGCGAAAGTACAAATGTAGGTGAAGTGGGTCGAAAAGAGTTGTCTTTCGTTGCAAGTAAAAATAGTTTATTTTGATAAAAATTGCCATGCAATCTAGAGTTGAAAATCCTAAAGGAACAATAAAAAAAATATTTCTTTAGAAACGCGTATGGACGTAAAGTAGCCATACCATTCTTTTAGTAAATAAAAAAATAGATAACGATTTCACACGAACATAGTGCGATAATACTCAGTTAGAGGACTGCATTTACCGGTGGGATATTAAATGTGGTAAGATCACAAAACATTGAGCAACTCAGACGACCCATGGATCTGTCATGACTGCAGCTACTTTCAATTTTCTGACTCTTTCTTCGACGGGTCAATACCATCAACAGATAATGATAAAAATGGTAGTGATGATGATCATGATATTTGTGAAAACTTAACTGAAACAAGACGAAACCATCCAAAACGTCTCATATGTGCATACCTAAACATCAATAGCTTTAAAGGTATAAAGTAGGACACATAAAAGAACTACTACAAAAGGGAACTGTTGACATTCTCTTCTTAGCAGAAACTAAACTTGACCAATCTTTTGTGAACTGTCAATTTAAAGTTGATAATTACATTTTCCGGAGACAAGACCGAACAAGTAAAGGGGGAGAGTTAGCCATAGCCAGAAATGATGGGTACTTTGCTCATTTGCATATCTAAGATGGCGACGCCGGGACGTCTGCAATTTTCATATGATCTATATGGACGATATCATTCATAACTGCATGTGTGTCATTTTCTGAACTTGAAAATGATACATTGAATCAAGCTGAATTAAATGAAATACAAATTAATGAAATCAATTAAATATTCGAGGTTCCTGGACTAAATAAAAATCCGAGGCGACGAACCCTTTTTTGGCCTTAAGAGTCTGTAAAAATGTCTGAAATACATGAAACTGGTGGCGTGTGACACAAAATTTAACAATGAATGACATTTGGCGACATATTTTCTGAAATTAATTTAGATTCCTCAATAATATATGTAATTATATTAACTAACCTTATATTTCTAGCTTCTAAACTCGGGGTTCCCACATTAAATGTAACATCGTGTTATTGGTTTTAGTGCTATTATCGATGTTCAGATATAGCGATTAACAGTGTTAACCCTCCATTCATATGACGATTGGAATTTTCAAAGAATGGCTAGTTAAATATTTCTTTGTGCATAAGATTGTTTTTAAAGCCATTCTTGTATTTTAATATACTCTCGATTACCTGGCAACTTTTGTTGTCAGTAAAATGGCGTCATCTGTTTCCGTGGCAAATAAAAACAAGGCCGATATACGGGATGGAAACAAATATAAAATCCGGAAATGGCTGGTTTTAAAATTTCATGGTTCTGGCCATCTACCAAATCATATTACATCTAAATAAAATAACAGAATGTTTGAAAATGACCACTTTCAAAATTGTGTTTACTTTTGATGTTTTTTTTTAGTGCTGAAACCACAATGCACTGCAAAGTGACATGTATTTTATATAAGAAACAGGCACATTTCAGTCGGCGCTTTTGTTTACAAATACGATCAGTGACCCCATGATAGTTACATGACAGGAAGAGCAGGTGTCTGAGAGGCAGACGACATAGTTAAATTTTATATAGCCCTTCTGGATTTTTTTCCAGCTACTTTATAAATGAAGTACATTTTTGGCATTACAAAAAGTATGGTTCAGTAGGTAGGTTCACTGTTTTTGGTACTTACGTCTTTAAAAGTAAACTTTATCATTTTTTACAGATGTCAGCTTTCGTATTGTTTATGTTCCATAAATAGAAACCGGAAGACACGTCAAAAATAATGCGTGCGATGTGGAAATCAAAATAAAATAGATACCACGAAAACAGATGACGCACGAAAACACATACCGTGACGATAATATGATCATTTTTGCATGATCGCGATATCAAAGACATGTCTAAAATCGTTACAAAACAAAAATATTTGAATTTTGACAGAAGAAAAACTTTGCGGAAATAAATAATAACTTTTAATTTTCGAATCATTGACGGACACATTGAATTTCCGTACTATAGGCTATTTTTGACAAATCTAATAAACGATCCATCAAGCTTGAAACTGCAGTCACGTGATCAAAATCTAATTTAAATATGATGAATATTTATGAGGAAAGTACCCTCAATTTCTGGATATGCGGTGTATCTCAGATCGGACATAGCAGGCGATAGAAAGAGAAAATATGAATTTGAATCTGTAGAATCTATAAGTGTTGAGATAATTATGAACAAAAAGAAATGGTTACTTATTGGTGCTTATAAACCACCAACTGTTTCAGAAAATATTTTTACAAGTGATTTTATAAAGTGCTTAGATCAAGTTACATGTAACTATGATAATTTTAGGGTTCTGTGAGATCTAAATTTTGATTATTTACATGAAGAAAAAGGAAATGCTCTCAAAAATGTATGTCATATTTTTGATTTAACAAATTTTATTAAAAACCCTACATGTTTTTGTAAGGATGCAAATCCTAGTTTAGTAGATGTTATTCTTACTAATAAACCAACTTCACGTGGTAAAATATGTCATTTTGACTGCGGTATAAGTGATATGCATAACATAATTTCAGTACAGTTTAAAAGTGAAATGCCACAGAAATCAAAGTCAAAAAGATTGTTTAGAAGCTATAAAAATTTTGATAATGAAAATTTTATTAAAAATCTTAATGAACTGAATTTAGATTTTTCAATTTTTTTCTGATGTAAATTTAGCATATGACAATTTTAATCATCAGTTTACAGAAGTTTATGATAAACATATACCTTTAAAGAAAAGGTCAATGGTAAAATCTCCTGTGCCTGACTGTGACATGAACAGCAAACTTAGAAAAGTTGTATATAAGAAACGTCAACTACACAATGTTTTTAAAACACAAAGAAGTTCTAAATCTTGAGAACAGTACCGGAAACAAAGAAATATTGTTACAAAAATAAAAATAAAATCAATTAGAAATTATTTTCTAGAAAGATGTGTTGGTGGCCTGAAAAACAAAGACTGTTGGCCTACAATAAAACCTTTTTTAACCAATAAAGGATGTAATCTTGAAACAGATATTATCTTGAATGAAGATGACAAACTTTTGAATGATCAGTCAGAGATATCAAATGTTTTCAACAATTTCTTTGTAAATGTTGCAAAGGATATAGGGAAAGATTCAACACCTATAAATGATTGTCATCCTAGTATTTGTAAAATTAAAGATAGATGTATCACAAATGATTGTAACAGCGAGTTATTTTTCAAACATGTTTCAGATGAATTTGTAGAAAAACAGATAAACAAGATTAGTATTAAAAAAAGCTACTGGTATTGATCAAATATCCCATAAAATACTTAAGATAGCTAAACATGCTGTGGTAGCTCCAATTACTCAGCTTATAAATTTATCAATTAATTCTTGTACTTTTCCAGACAAACTGAAGATAGCGCATGTAGTGCCAATTCACAAAAAGAATAGTTCTCTTTTGAAAGGTAATAATAGACCAGTTAGCATCTTACCAACCATATCAACAAATGTTGAAAGGGCTATAGATGAACAATTGGTAAAAAAAATTGATTTACATTTTAATATATATTTGTCAGCATTTAGATCAGGTTACAGCTGTCAAGACACGCTAATTAGAATAATTGAAGATTGGAAGAATCTGTTAGATAATAACCAATATGTCGCTGCCACAGGGGCTCGCAGTTATATTTTCACATCACCAGGTATGTATTAAAAAGAAGAAGGGGGGACACTTTTTGAGGCGCCAAAAGTGAAAGTAGAGTTTCGGCACCTTTTTTCGCTTCAAAAACGGTTTAGTCTTTGTTCTTCCCATAAAATTAATGCAAATATCGATGTTTTTTGCTGATTGACTGGTTTACAGTTGAATAACACTCGTTTTTAAATTCCAAGCGGTTTGGACAACTTCTTATCATACTCAATTCCAGTTTATACGGACTAAATATCAAGGTGAGTTTTCATTGGTCGAAGAATTTAAACTGGCATTTTTGCGGGAAATTATTTACTCATCTTGTCAAAAGATATTCTTAAAATGCTGTATTCCTATATTTCCAGATTGATTGAGACAAGGAAAAAATATATTTTAATGCAAGAGATTTAAGTTTCTTTTTTCCTACTTTTTAAAATTATATTTCGATTTTTTTATTTCTATCAATATTATTAAGTCCGAATAAACCGGAAATGAGTATGATAAGAAGTTGTCCAGACCGCTTGGAATTTAAAAACGAGTGTTATTCCACTGTAAACCAGTCAATCAGCAAAAAAACAACGATATTTGCATTAATATTATGGTAAGAACAAAGACTAAACCGTTTTTGAAGCGAAAAAAGGTGCCGAAATTCTACTTTCACTTTGGGCAGCAAAAAAAGTGTCCTCCCTTCTCTTTTAACATATACCTGGCGATGTGAAAATATAACTGCGAGTCCCTGTGGTCGCTGCCATCTTAATGGACTTATCAAAGGCCTTTGACTGCCTTCCCCATAACCTTTTACTATTGAAATTAGAAAACTACGGTGTATCACAAAATTCTTTAAGATTATTACAAAGCTATCTTACTGGAAGAAAACAGTGTGTTAAAACAGGGTCTGTTTGTAGTTCTTTTCTTGATATATACAAAGGAGTGCCCCAAGGATCCATTCTGGCCCTGTGATGTTTAAAATCTTTATAAATGATATTTTTGATTTTGTACAAAAGGGAGATCTGCACAATTACGCAGATGATAATACTTTATCTTATGGAAGCAACAGTGTAGACGATGTTATTGAAACTCTTGAAGAACAGAGTGATATACTTATTAAGTGATTTACTGAAAATCACATGCAGGCTAATCCTGATAAATTTCAGGCCATTTCAATTGGTAGGAAAACACATGAGAAAAATTTAAGTTTTATGCTACAAGGAAATAAGATTGATTGTGAAGATGAAGTAAAACTTTTAGGTGTAACCTTTGATGTTAAATTAACATTTAATTCTTATGTATCACATATTTGTAAAAAGGCTTCTCAGCAACTTAATATTCTAAAACGCATTGGAAATAACTGGAGTAAATTTGGCAAGCTTACAATTTATTATTCTTTTATATTGTCAAATTTTAACTATTGCCCTTTAGTTTGGCATTTTTGTGGTGAAAGTAACACAAAGAAATTAAAGAAAATACAAGAAATGGCTTTAAGGTACATTTATAACGATTCAGACAGCTCCTATGAACATTTACTTGAAAAATCACAGTTACCTTCACTGAGATTACGTTTTATGGCTATAGAAGTTTTTAAGATAATAAATAAACAAACTCCTGTATATTTACATGATTTAGTAACTATAAAGAAAAGTTCTTACTCTTTTAGATACAACAACACTGTCAACATACCAAGAGTTAACACCACCAGGAATGGTTTGCATTCACTGAGATATGGTGCAGCAAAATTGTGGAACGAACTTCCAAATGACTTGCGTGAGGGAATAAGTTTAAATAATTTTAAAAACTTGATAAGCAAATGGGATGGGGATGGGTGTTCGTGTTCTTTTTGTTCCTAGAACTTTTTATTCCGCAAGGTTTTTCGCGCCATGTCTCAGTGATGTGCATTTAAACATTTTTGTTTTCGCTTTGCTATACATATATTTCTTGCATGGCCCTGCTTATGTGCTTGCTTTATTTTGTATTTTAGAACCTACTTTTTTAGGTTAGTGCTTGTTTTCGTAGTGCTTATAACTTAATTATCTGCTGCTGCATTTTAATAATGCTTGAATTTTTATATGTTTGTCAATGTATGTCCATGTATTTTTGTGTGTATATATATATATATATACCTGTATATGGGTCATTATCAAAATACACGCACTTTTTCCTGTTCATATTTTGGTGACATCAATATTTTCGTTCCCGTTTTGCTTTAGCCTATTAGTTTTTCCTACATTACAATGACATATTTACATAATATGCGGTCGGGAAAACCACCATGGAAAAAAAAATTCTAGATATGTAGAACCCCCTAATACCTTTCAGCCCGTGGTGTTACCAACATAAAATTATTCTTTTTAGGAAAATGAAAAATAATTGTTATGTAAAAAGTGGTTACATACATAATATACAGGGAAATCATGCATAATGTAGGATATTTCCTTTGGAGCACTAGTTTTTTTTTCACAATATTTGGATATGTAGTTGTGGAATTCCATTTAAGCTGCATTATGAAACAAACAAGTTTTCATAATTGTATTTTGTTTCACTTTATATAAAGAAAAGATGACTTATACATAGTTATCAAAGTCAACTTTATTCAACTATAATAAAATTTACTTCAATTATGTCATTTATCCTTTTTATGAAACAATTTACATGAGGTAACACCATTGACAAGAGGTAACACCACAGATGACAAAAGTAACACCAGGGACATCTTCATGAATGTAAACATTTAATTCAAGAAAAAAAAACAACTATCAACCTATATTTGTTGTTTTCTTAATGTTTTCAGTACAATATTCAGTTTTTCAACATATTGGTTTAATGCATGAGCAATATCAGTTTTGTCCATGGTGTTATGAAGATATGTCCCTGGTGTTACCAGGTCTAAAAGGTATACTCTCATCAGCTTGTTAAACTATATCTTACACGTAAATGACGATGTTTGAACAATTGTTCTGCATAGGTTAAAGAGCAATATTTTGTTCTGTATATTACTGTTTATGGAATAATGTGTTTATTCACAATTTTAATGCTAAATGTCTGTGATGTTACACAATCTTTATGGTAACACCATTGGCAGTAACACCACAGAAAACAGGTAAGTATTTTCAGGATAAAAGGAAAATAATTTCTCCCAGACTATATCACTGTGTACAATCGAGTACGGCAACGGTTGTTTGGTTTCACTTCCGGTTAGCTAGGATGGACGTCAGAACACGAGAGGTGAGCACATTGTTTGAAAATTTTGTTATCTAGAAATAAATTGATAACCCAAGCATTACCCTTGTCTTTTTCTAGATATAGTTTTGCGTCAAAACACATTCAATGTTAAGCCCATTATTACAACAGGTATGAAACAATCATGGGAGATGGTGGTGTTGGTGATCATTTTCACAGATTTTTGCGTGGTTTGTGGTTTTCCTCGATTTTGTGCTCCTATTTGATATATTTCATCTTTTTATTGATTCTGCATTTAGATTAATATGTTCCTTACCTTTGTCACTATCCTACCATTGACGATTCCTGCAAATTATCGCTTGTCATCTCAGTTTTTGTCAGTGGGTTTAAAAGTCGGTGTACGTGTTTGGTATAAGGTAAATGTACGGTTCGGTATTATAAACAATACAAAAAATGTACGGTTTGGTTTTTCTCTTAGTTGGTTTAAAGGTCCGTGTTGCGCATGTCAAATATGACAAATTCTTCACTATGTAATTTTATACTGCGGCAGATTGCTTATAATTTCATATCCAAAAATTCAGTAGATACGTCAGAAAACTTCCCATTTTGCTTAGATATTGTTGTCTAAAATGCAATGTTTCTCCAACACCGTTTCCAACATCCGGAACGATTATAAAGACTTTTGTATAAAATCATTATTATCATGTCAGAAAACTTTCAATGGCATGGCTTGCAAAGCGTAGAGAATGAACTGAAACTTGGTAGGAAGCATCTATGGAATGTCCTTTATAAAGATTGCTCATTTTGTCCCGATCCATTAACAAACATGGCCGCCACAGGCAATTCTTGTTTCTGATTGGCCGATTTTTTAAAAATCATCACCTCTGAAACCGCTTGGCCAATTGAACCGAAACTTGGTAGGAAGCATCTACGGAAGGTCCTCTATAAAGTTTGCTCATTTCGTCCCGATCCGTTAACAAACATGGCCGCCACAGGCCATTCTTGTTTCTGATTGGTTGATTTCTAAAAAATCTTCACCTCTGAAACCGCCTGGCCAAATGAATCAAAACTTGGTAGGAAGAATCCTTGGAAGATCCTCTATAAAGATGCTCATTTAGTTCCGATCCGTTAACAAACAATGGCCGCCACAGGCCATTCTTGTTCTTGATTGGTTGATTTCTAAAAAAATCTTCTCTTCTGAAACCGTTTTCACAAATGAACTGAAATTTGGTAGGTAGCATTCTGAAAATATTGTAGTTCAAAATTAAGTCAAATTTATTCTATAATCATCTTTTACTAATCCGTAACCCAGAAAGTTTTTTTTCTGGACACGCTTGAAAAAGGCGGTGTTTGTTTACAGTACACTGTACATGTCGTCACGATTTACGGAATTAACGCAGTTGCAAATGAAATAGATGTCGTTTTGAAATTTTTTGATTTGGTAATGAAAATACAAGATTTTATTTAACAAAAACAAATAAAGTGGCTATTATTTAAATCTTTTTCATGAAAGTAATTTACAGTTGACTCTCGTTATCTCGAATTCGATGGGACCATGAAAAAAATTCGAGTCAACCGTAGTTCGACTCAAGAGAAGCTACGAAGATACCGGAAGCGTGGTTTGTTTAACAACGAAAGGGAGACAACTCGAGCGAAATTTTGAAGAGCTAAAACCAGCATCGCATGTCCCTATTCTCGGAACGATTTTAAACATATTCGATGTTTTTGTTGCTGTTTTTTTCTCTTCGTTAAATTCTTTGAATCTTGTGAAACGACTGATAACTCCTAGATATCTTTTTTTGTGTGAATGAATATGTTTATCCGTTTTGTTTATGTTTTTCACCTGTTGCATTGTCATTAAACTTCACCCATTATGACGTATTTTTCTTTGTGCAATACTATTTATTTACAATAAATGGTGTGTTTTTATTATTCAATAAAGTGTAGAAGAAAACTATTCTTCTTTAATCAAAATTAATTTCCGACAAATAATTCAATAGATAAAACCTTTCCTTTGTGTACTTTTCATAATCATTGATGTATGCCGACCCAAGCGCACTTATTATGAATCGATAATTTTTTATTGTACACATCTAACCTGTGTCATAATACCAAGCCAATTCAAATATTATCACTAATTAATTTGACAGATTGTGAAATAAACATGTGAAATAGCCCAAGGTAAAAATGTCAAATTCAATGACCGGATGTTTCACCTGTGATCCGATTTTAATCTTAAGGTAATACACATGTTTTGAGAGGTAAATTTGACTTAACGAATGTAAATAATATGGCTTTCTACATCTCGGGACCAAAACTTTTATTCAAGACAACCGAAATTTCGACTCATCCGAATTCGACTCAACAGGAGTCAAATTATATATATTTATACACAACGAAGTTCGGGACTTCGATAAAAATTCGACTCAACCGGAAATTCGAGTCAACGGAATTCGAGACAATGAGAGTCAACTGTACTTTCGTATCTATGCTGGCTTACACATCCGAGTTTAAATGTCAGCGCCCCAACATTTAAGTCTCACGATCAATATATTCGTGAGACCGACGCGAGAAATAGAGCATCAGTATGTGGTTTACCGGGGTGGTCTACCGTAATGAGGACTAACGTCCTCTTTAAAGATTGCTAATTTTGTCACGATCCGTTAGCAAACATGGCCGCCACAGGTAATTCTTGTTTCTGATTGGCCAATTTTTTTAAATTGTCTCCTCTGAAACCGCTGGCCAAATGAACCGAACCTTAGTAGGAGGCATCTATGGAAGATCCTCTATACAGATTGCTCATTTAATCCCGATCTGTTAACAAACATGGTTGTTATAAGCAATTCTTGTTTCTGGTTGGTTGATTTCTAAAAATCTTCTTCTCTTAAACTGCTTGGCCAAATGAACCGAAATTTGGCGGGAAGCACCTATGGAAGGCTCTGTATTAAGTTTCCTCAAAGCAGAATGAAAGGTGAGCGGCACAGGCTCATCCCACTGAGCCTCTAGTTGTTATCATCATCAGAAAGTGATAGACCATGTGCATGCAAACCATCCATTTTGCTGTTATTATTGTGATACAACATGTACGGAATTTGACAACATCATCAAACATTCAGTAAAAAATCACAGCCTAGACGTCTTAAAGATCAATCATTTAGAGTTAAATGAAAAAAATGGAATATACGGTTACAGGAGCCATAATTTTAATATTATACCTAGAGAGCTTGATTCAACGGGAAAGAAAACCGAAACCGACACTACACTTGATTCCTTAAAACTTCACATCGTATTAGATAAAAGCTCAGACATTACTACTATTTCAAGTCCTCTTCATAAAAGGATGAAACCATCTGATTCACCAGTTCATGACTGTATGAATGAAAATCACGAAACACTTGCTAAGGAGGACGTCGATTTCCAAGAAATGGATTATAGCGACGATGCTGATTTTGAAAATGAGGACGAAAAACATCTTCTAGATCTCGTTCCATCAGTACTAGAAACAATGAACAATCATGGAAAAGTAGATATATATGGATACAATTTCACAAAATGTTGGCTCTTGCCTCATTTCCGATGGACAATATAGCTTTTTTATTATTTCTAGGTGTTGTTAAGTGGCATAATTCGGAGTCTACCACCCTAATGAGGTACGAATGTCCTGCAGTTAACAAGTTTTGGCGAATTGAATACAAAATGTTTCATGGTAAATGGTTAAGGTTCATGAGTGGACCTAAGAATAAAAGTGACATCGTCAAATCTTAGTATGAAATGAAATGAAATATGGATTAACTGATTTTTCGTTTTTGCACATACAGGAAGTCAAGACACTCATCGGGTGTTTTGTAAGAGGAAGGCATTATTACTTCTGAGATGCTTTTAAATAGACACCCTGGCTTTTAAACGTCTTGTGTATGGCCAAAATCTATGTAGCCTTTAATGTAAAGATGGAATTGAGAATACGATAATAAAAATGTTGGTTTTTGGTGTTACCTCATCATGAGAAAGAAAGGATATTGTGTATGTTTTTTTTTTTATCTCTACACGTACAGAGTAATGCCCAAAGATAATCGATGTCCCTGATTAAGATTATATCGAATTGCTGTGGCATACTGCAGTTGAAATCGAATTTTCGAATTTTTCTATACATACCATATCGTACACTTTTGCATTACCAAACCGTTGCAAACAAATATTTTTGCATTAACCAAACACGTACACCGACTTTTAAACCCACTGACAAAAACTGAGATGACAAGGATAATTTGCAGGAATCGTCAATGGTAGGATAGTGACAAAGGTAGGGAACATATTAATCTAAATGCAGAATCAATAAAAAGATGAAATATATCAAATAGGAGCACAAAATCGAGGAAAACCACGCAAAAATCTGTGAAAATGATCACCAACACCACCATCTCCCATGTTTTTTCATACCTGTTGTAATAATGGGCTTTACATTGAATGTGATTTGACGCAAAACTATATCTAGAAAAAGACAAGTGTAATGCTTGGGTTATCAATTCATTTCTAGATAACAAAATTTTCAAAAAATGTGCCCACCTCTCGTGTCCTGACGTCCTTCCTAGCTGACCGGAACTGAAACCAAACAACCGTTGCCGTACTCGATTGTACACAGTGTATATTTTATATGTATATGAATACCAAATGTAAAGTATTGTATATTTTTACATTTGTTCAATTCTAACAAAAAGAAGTAGTGAGAAGTACACCACAGACATAAACTATATATACTATACCAATCGCACCTACCTTTTCGGCTCTATATTAGTTTATGGACCACTTTTGTTTTGTCGTCTGCACATGTCATGAAACAGGAAATATGCAAATTTTAAAGGGAGAAACTATTTTTGCTTCAAATATGACAAGACAGATAACTCTTACCAGCCTTAATAGGAAGGGTAACACCACAGACATGAAAATCTATAACAGCAGGTTTTTGCTAATGTTCTTTTTTAATTTTAATATATATCAAGCAAAAATAATGTTGTGCTATTAGAGTTTTAGGAATAATTCAAAAATAATATAAAGATCGAATAAAATCATAATATCTGAATAGTACAAATGACCAAAAGTAAGTCATTCTGGAAAAATAACACGTAACACCAAGTCAAACACAGGTCTTCGTGTAGCTAGTATTAATTCGCAATTGGACCTATCTGGATTTAGATGGTAAAACTATAGAAAACTGATGTGCCTTCATGCAAAACATGTTTTCTCCAATCAGTTTGGTTGATATTTGTCTTTTAATTGCGTAATAACAGAAAAGTCCGTGTTTTTTTATAATGACCTATATATGTACCTGTATGTGTAATGTGTATGTCGGTTTAAAAAGCTCTTTCGAGCTTATGTTTTATTGTTATTGCATATACCAACTTTAAATAAAATTTACTTGACTTGATGCTTTTCAGTTTAACTTGTGCTTTATTCTAGTGCTTGGCTATTTCTGCATGAATATTTTTAAAATATTTTTAGAATATTTTTTTAAATATTTCTAGAATATATTTAAAATATATTTTGAAATATATTTTAAAAGTAAATGCATATTTTATATGTGTTTTGAGTTGATTTGCTTATTTGCTTAATTACAGACTGCTTATAATTTGCATGAATGTACTTGTATGTGTAATGGCTGCTATAAATGTCGGCATCTATTTTCTGTTTTGACTTCTGGTCCTATGACAGTAGGTGCACAGAGAGGCACTTGCCACATGTGCACTGGCTGTAGGGGTCCAGAAGTCAAAACACAGAAATGTATGCATAAATATTATCTGGATATGTATTAATTTTGTATTGCATGACATGTTTTATTGTGCTGTATTTAATTTATGTCATTTTATTATGCATGTCGGTTTGAAAAGCTCTTGAGAGCTTATGTTGTACTGTTATAAAATGTACCGCCTTTAAATAAAACTTTTGATATTGATATATTGTATTGGAAGAAGAATTCCAAGAAGAAATATATATATTTTTAGGTTAGTGCGTGTTTTCGTAGTGCTTATAACTTAATTATCTGCTGCTGCATTTTAATTATCCTTGAATTTTTATATATATATATCAACAGGTTTGTGGTAAGTGAAAAGAAAGGGAAGGCTATATTCCTAGCTCTGTTAAATAATTTTAGTTAAAATGATTTTTATCACAACAAAACAACTTTAACCCATGAATGTGTAATTAGACAAGTTTACGAAATGTTGGAAGATAAAAAAAAGGGTTAATCAGAAACCGTAAATTGACAAGGGACATGAATTTAGAAAAAGGACAAAAGACTAGAGCAATTCACTGTAAACATTGTGTTCAGGGCTTAAACACTTTCTTAAGCAAATATTAAACACGTTTGGGGTCTTACGGTTACCGTTGCTGAAAACCAACGTAAACTCATGTTCTTACAGAAAATATGCGACTTTCATCCTTCTTTACTTTCAAAACAAATATGTTCATATCGTTTTCTCCAATACGAGTACGTGTATAATACACAACAATTTGGTTTTATTCCAGACATTGTAAAAATCTTGGAAAAATATAAACTGTTACCATATTTGATGAATTATGTATTTTCTGTCTTATTTCAGAATAATCAACGTGGATGAAAATGGTAAAATTAAACTACATGTACCTTTAAAACGGACAATAAAAATACAAAACGACAAAGACTTCGTTCGATTCAGACCTGTGTATTTTCGTTCGATTCAGACCTGTGTATTCGGAAGGAAAACCACATATTATTTGAACTACATGTATCACGACAATAGCTCTAAACTACGTTCGGCGAAATACATTTCTAAATTATGGACAGAAATAAATATTCAACAAATAAAGACTTGTCCGCTATGCAAACATGTAACCAACGACGTTTTAACACACCAGTTGATGCAATTGTATTTTTTATCTTTAGAATCACAAAGACAGTCGACGTCACTTATGCCTAACATTGAAAACTGGTTAAAATGGCAAATTTCGACACGCTCTGCACTCAAGACTCCAACTCATTCTGTAATTTCTTTCTCGGAAGTGAACATGAGTTGCTAAATCTAAGAACTGGCCTCCCCGAAAGTCGTATTGACTTTACAATTCCTCAATTAACGCAGTGTAGTATGTCCTTGTAGGTGGCGGAAACCGAGTACCGGAGAAAACTACCGACCTACCACAACCCATTGACAAACTTTATCACATAATGTTGTATCGAGTACACCTAGCCTGAGCAAGATTCGAACTCTCAACGTCAGTGGTGATAGGCACTGATTGCATAGGTAGTTATACATCCAACTACCATACGATAACGACCACTAAGGCCCCTCTACAAGGAGAGCAATAGTTGATAATAAGGTCAATAATTAGGAGAATGTCAGTTTGAGTTTCAGACTGTTGTTAACCAGTGGGATAGGAACTGCCTACCCCTCCGAGACATCTCAGTTCATCATCTGTTTTTTAAAGTGGTTTGTGATGTTAAATCTATAGTTTTTCGTGGTGTTCCGTAAACCATAGCTTGTCATTTTGTCCTTTTTTCTTTTGGTCATTGCATTTTTCAGTTTTGTTTTTTTGTATTTTTTGTATTTTTTTTTACTTTACGCATTCGGATCACCCTTTGGTAACTTAAAACGTTTCTTCAGAGTATTTTTAGTGGAATCAGAATTTAACACCTGTCTCTACCCACAAAACAAGTTACCGATATCTTACTTGGTCATATGTTCTATGTGTGAGGTCGCTAATACAGATTAGAATTAAGAAACTCAGTGGGTCTATGAGCACTCACTTTACATCAATCTTTAAAGACCCAAATGTCGCTAAACACCTGTCTCTCCTTCATGACAAATATGTTATTGTCTCCGCCGACAAGGCCCCTAACAATATTGTTGTTGTATGTAAATCACATTACATAGACTGCTTAATAAAAGAATTGGGCATTGGCAACCCTACATATACCCCGACGACACTTACGAAAGAGGAAATACTGGACATCATCAGTCTGTTTTATGTTCCTTTGGAATTTCAACCAAAGATGAAGAACTGGATCTACCATCGCTCTACTGGATTCCTAAATTATTCAAATGTCCTTTCAAACAGCGCTATATTTCTGGGTCTGCCAAATGCTCCACAAAATCTCTTTCCAAATGATTAACATGTATTCTATCGGCAGTCAAAACCGGGCTTCAGAGCTACTGTGACACTAGCTACTCGAGAGGTGGTGTGAATCAGATGTGGATTCTGAAGAACTCGAAAGATCTGTTAGAGTACATACAATCTAGGTCTCTCTCCTCCTGCAATAGCATTAAAACATTTGACTTCTCTACCCTTTACACTACTATTCCTCACTCTAAGCTGAAGGACAAATTAAGGGAGTTGGTCGAACTGTGTTTCATAAAAAAGAATGGCCAACGTAGATACAAATACCTTGTGCTAGGGAGATACATATCTTATTTTGTAAAACACCACGCTGATTTTACCAAAGAATTCTCTAAAACTGATATCTTCAACATGCTCGTGTTTTTGATTGACAATAAAACGTAGATATCAAAATTAGTGCGCACAACGCGTTTCTGGAATATCATTCATCAGGTACGCTTAAAATCGAAAGGTTGGAAAGCCAAAAACCGGTAATTTAAAAGGTTGTGCGAGCAAGTGGACCAAAGAGCCTAAATAGGATCGCCAAAAATCGGCTAAGGTCACCTATGTCTGAGGGAGGAGAATCTTAGTTTTAATAATAGTTTCATTATTTAGAAACTATAAATTTCAATAACACATATATCTATTAAACCATGTCAGTGCCGAAGCACTGACTACTGGGCGGATGATAGCCTCGGGGACTAATAGTCTACCAGCAGAGGTATCGACCCAGTGATTGTAATAAAACGTAGATATAAAATTTAGTGCGCACAACGCGTTTCTGGAATAACATTCATCAGGTACGCTCAAAATCGAAAGGTTGGAAAGCCAAATAATTTAAAAAGGTTTGCGAGCAAGTAAACCAAAGGGCCTAAATAGGATCGCCAAAATCGGCTAAGGTCACCTATGCCTGAGGGAGGAGAATCTTAGTTTTAATAATACTTTCATTATTTAGAAACTGTAAATTTCAATAACACATATATCTATAATAAACCATGTCAGTGCCGAAGCATATTTGTTATGCTTGGTGGACGTGTTTTTCAACAGACAGTCGGTATACCTATGGGTACAAACTGTGCTCCTCTTCTCGCCGATTTGTTCCTTTATTCGTATGAGGCACACTTCATACAGGGGCTTCTCAAGAAAAACGAAAAGAAACTAGCCCGATCCTTTAATTTCACGTTCCGCTATATAGATTATGTCCTTTCACTAAATAATTCTAGGCTTGGTGATTTTGTTGATCGCATCAATCCAATTGAGCTTGAAATAAAGGATACCACAGATACAGATAGGTCTGCTTCATACCTTGACCTACACTTCGTAATCGACAGTGAGGGTCAGTTAAGAACGAAACTTTACAACAAAAGAGATTATTTCAATTTTCCTATTGTGAACTTTCCATTTATATGTAGCAACATTCCAGCAGCACCTGCATATGGAGTATATATCTCTCAGATGATACGATATTCCAGAGCTTGTGGTTCCTATCAGGATTTCTTTGATTGAGGGTTGCTGCTAACAAGGAAGCTACTGAACCAAGGGTTCCTTTTGGTAATGTTGAAGTCATCACTTCGAAATTAAATTTTACGGTCGCCACTATGACTTGGTTGACCGCTATGAAATATCTGTGCCACAAATGACCACGGATATGTTCCACTTGTCGTAAACACTTCCCGGTCCTTTCTTCATTCACGACTTTTTACCGGGTTTGTAACTAGATTAACACGACGAGTGCCACTAAAGGAGCAGGAACTGTTTAACCTTCCGGAGCACCTTAGTTCACCCCCGCTTTTTAGTGGGGTTCGTGTTACTCGATCTTTAGTTTTATATCTATGTTTTGTCGATCGTTGTTTGTCCTTTTGTACTTTTCTTTTGGCCATTGTGTTGTCGGTTCTTCCTCGATATACGGTTTCTGATTGCCCCTTTGGTATCTTCAAACTCTTCTTCTAAAGGTCTAAAGATCAAACCTTTCTTAAGAGTACTGTATGTTGCAATCGTAGTACAAGACCTGCCTCTACACAGAACAATATATCGTAATCAACGTTGGCCACAAGTACAAAAGAAGTATAGTTGAAACAGTTTTAAACTTAGTGTGCGAGAGGTTATTTTAGAACAGTGAAGTAATATGTCTTAGTGCTGTTAAAAAATTAGACAACATCGTCATAAATTTAAAGATATATCCACACCTGATTCACACCACTTCTGGAGTAGCTAGTCTCACTTTAACTTTGAAGGCTAAATATAGATGCTAAAATTTTAGAAAGACGTGTAGTGGAACATTTGGCTGACCCAGTCATAATCTGCTTTATAAGAGGCCGTCGTGGTCGTGATCGTATGGTAATTGGATTTACAACAACTGCTCAATCAGTGCCTATATACAGTTATGAGATCGAATCTCACTCATGTCGAGGTGTACTCGATACAACTTTATATGATACAATTTGTTACCGGTTTCCTCCACTAATTACACTGACCACTACGATATAACTGGAATATTGTTGAAAGTGGCGTTAAACACCATCACTCAAAACCCTAACCATGTCGCTATAAGGACAATTATGTAACAAAGCGTAGATGTATAACCCGTCTCTGGATTAGCCTTCATCAGGTACATTCAAAGTCGACAGATTGGAAGTTTTGGTTACCAATGAATGGAGGGTAGTTCCATTTCATCATATTTGCACAAAGAACTAAAAACCGATTTATGAAGGTTTTCCTCTTTTGTTAGCGTTGCGGAATATCCGGAGAAAACCACCAACCTTTATCACATAATGCTGTATCGAGTACACCTCGTCATGAGTTAGATTAAAACTCATAATTTTAGTGTTGGTAAGCATTGATTGCATAGGTCATTGTAAATCCAACTACCATACGATCGCGACCACAACGAAACCCAATGAATAGTTTATTTCTATCTTCTTTGATACTTTAAACATATATTGTAGTTAAAAAAAACAAAAGACTTATGAAAGAAAAATACCACTCTGTCAGAACAGTTTCAATATATAATAAACAAATACACGCCGGGTATTCGGATACTTGGAACCGGGTCGAACACTAAGAACCGGGTGAGACAAGTGACAACAACGTTTTCGGGTGAGTATGCTATTTTAGTCAGCGATATTAACAACAGAAATAAATTGACACGTCGTCTTTGCTATTAACGTACTAGGTCTATGCCAAGTTTTGAGTATTTTAAGTGGATAATGAATCGACAAGAACGTTTTAATATCGGAAGTTTCAGAAATAATATGTGAATCTTTAACTTTAGTCGCTTATATCTACTCACGGAGAGCGAGTTCTATGATTGTTTTGGTCGATATACCTCCCATAATCTATACTAGACTATTCATCAAAAATTAGGCTTTTGACTTGCGGTTTCTAGAGCAACATCTATCTTTTTATAACAACGGGTGCATGAAATCGAACACAAAGGACCGCGGGTAACCTTAAGTGAAAGATACTAAGAACGCGGGTGTCGGACACTAAGAACAAATCGTATGCAAGGGCAAATCGGGGATTTAAGCCGTGGATGGCTAATATAGGATTATAATCCAGCGGTTGTCAGGCGAGACTGGTAAATTTAAGTCGTTCCCTTATGAAATTTATTTAATAAGATGTCTGTTTTAAGGATGTTTGAATATGGGATAATGTCCTAATTTATTTGAGATGGCTTGAATTTATCGCTGTTTTACTACGGGTCAGTCACCTTATTTCAAATATTCTAAAATAATTATGGGCATAAAGCGACTAACCGTGGTAAAACGGATGTTCTCTCAAAGCCTTTAAAACGTCGTAATAGGGAATTACTCTACACTCAAAACAGTTTTTTATTGTATATTCTTTTATGCCCAAAATCTACTAATGTAAGACTAAAAAAAATAACAAAGCAGTACTATCATTAAATAAATCAAAGTAAATTTTGTTGTACACTATTTACTCCACACCTCCGCTTGTGATAGTGCAATATTATAACCTATCTTTTCCCTTTTTCAAACAGAAATGTCAAATAATATTGAACTGGAGGAGGCGGAGCCAGTTGACGGGTCCTTTTTGGACGTATCTCTTGCAGAATAGGTGAACTCAAATTCACAAGAGAACTACTGCTGCGGTGTTTGTAATAAGGTTTTTAGACGTAAAGCCCATTTGGTACGGCACAGTTCACCTTAGATTTCAACGGATCAAACAAACCTCTCTCCGATGTTCCATCCAAAACCTATCCAAAGTTGCGGATCCCGGACATAAAGCGGAGGAATTTTCCATGAAATAACCGATATCCAATTTGCCAAAACTTAACGGTTTCGTGTTCATATCTCCATATGTGTGGTTGAGTCGCACGAAAACCATTCAACAATATCTAAGAAGAGAAGGTAGCATATGTTATGTAACGGAAATGTTCCGGATGCTAATAGTCCCATAAATTTTAAGAATGATTCTTTTTGTCCAACATCTTCAAGAGATTTCAGTACCTTGGGCAACAAATCAATCATGTCATTGATCTCAATAGATTCTGAATCGCATTCGGGTATTTCTTTCTCTGAAGGACAACATACTTCCATTTGAATTTCATCGTTCTCAAAGTCATTTCCTTCATTTTGGTTACTTTTCGGAGTTTGAAAAAGATTCTTACAGAAGTTCTCCTTTACTGGAGTATTCAGCTTCTTTCTTTTGGATTCCTTATCAAGTATGTAAGTTAAGCCATCATTAACGGTAATGCATTTGCCATATTTGGTTAAATTAGATGGTACTACTCCTTCGTGTATTTTTGTTTGATATCTTTGTATTTCTGGGTTTTCGTCTAATATCAGTTGCCGATATTTTAATGTTTCTTCTCCGTGTGACAGCTTACACTGTTCAATAATACTCTGCAAGGAACTTTCTTTTATTCCACAATAATAACACTTGTACATGTTTTCTTCGTACTTCAACTTGTTGATAGGTGAGAAGCGGCATGCCTAAAAAAAATATATTTGGATACAAAATTGTAGCTAGTCCAACTTTGTTTTATGAATTGTGTCATTTATATATATAGAGAGAGAGAGAGTTTATTTTCTGTAAGATTTATTACATTGTTAGTCTATTCAGCCTGCTACGTTGCTTTTTTGAAACAAAACTACAATTTCAATGTTATAATTAGTTAATGTAATCCGCGTTCTTAGTATCCACGGACACACAAGATCCCGCGTTCCATTGTATCATAACCCGCGGTCCTTTGTGTCCGATTTCATGCACCCGTTGTTATAAAAAGATAAATGTTGCGCTAGAAACCGCTAGTCAAAAACCTATTTTTTAATGAATAGTCTAGTATAGATTATGGGAGGTATATATCGACCAAAACAATCATGGAACTCGCTCTCCGTGAGTAGATATAAGCGACTAAAGTTAAAGATTCACATATTTTTTCTGGAACTTCCGATATTAAAACGTTCTTGTCGATTTTTTTATCCACTTATAATACTCAAAGCTTGGCATAGACCTAGTGCGTTAGTAGCAAAGGCGATGTGTCCATTTATTTCTGTTGTTAATATCGCTGACGGTCGCCGAGGACAAAAATAGCATACTCACCCGAAAACGTTGTTGTCACTTTTCTGACCCGGTTCTTAGTGTCCGACACCCGCGTTCTTAATATCTTTCACTTAAGGTTACCCGCGGTCCTTTGTGTCCGATTTCATGCACCCGTTGTTATAAAAAGATAGATGTTGCGCTAGAAACCGCAAGTCAAAAGCCTAGTTTTTAATGAATAGTCTAGTATAGATTATGGGAGGTATATATCGACCAAAACAATCATGGAACTCGCTCTCCGTGAGTAGATATAAGCGACTAAAGTTAAAGATTCACATATTTTTTCAGAATTTTCCGATATTAAAACGTTCTTGTCGATTTATTATCCACTTATAATGCTCAAAACTTGGTATACACCTAGCACGTTAATAGCAAAGACGATGTATCCATTTATTTCTGTTGTTAATATCGCTGACGGTCGCTGAGGATAAAAATAGCATACTCACCCGAAAACATTGTTGTCACTTGTCTGACCCGGTTCTTAGTGTTCGACCCGGTTCCAAGTGTCCGAATACTTGACGTGAAATAGTAGAAAGACAAAATTGATATCCCTATAAACACACATACCTATAACCGCTCACTTACATGGCTTGTTGCAGGCTCCTCAATTAAAACAGTGGCGGTGTTAACTTAATAAGAAAATAAAGTAAAACAGCCTTGGTTAACAATTTGACCAATATCAACAAAATGAAGCGTCGGAAATCCAGATCCTGAATGGTTGGTTGATGGTGTTTAACGCTACTTTCAACAATATTTCACTTATATCGTGGCGGTCTGTTTTATTGGTGGAGGAAACCACCGACCTGTCGCAAGTCACTGACAAACTTTATCACATAATGTTGTACGCATCGCCTTGATCGAGATTCGAACTCAAAACATCAGTGGTTTTAGTTGTAAATCCAACTACCATACGATCACGGCCACGACGGCTCCAGGTCCTGAATGGATAATACACAAATTGTACACATATGTAGTCTACTCCGTACATATAAACATAAATATATTATAGAACTTTGTCGTTCGTGAGCAAGCGTATGGAACAAAATGAAGGCCCACGGAAACTAAGTATATTACATACTAGACTTAGACACCAATGCAGCTCACTCAATGTCGATCTGTGAAAAATACATATAATAAATAATTTTAAATGTAATTGCGGTGCTTCTTTTGAAGATGCTATACATTACTTTCTGGAATGTCCTTTATACCTGAACGAAAGTAGAACACTTCTGAGTAATTGCGACGATATCAATATCAATATTGAAACTTTGCTCTTTGGAAACGATCAGTATAATTATGACGTCAACTCCAAAATATTTGGAAAAGTTCGAACTTTTATAAATCAATCAAAAAGATTTTAGGGCTAATGTCAGCAATTTTTTACTTTTTCACTTTTTCACTTGTACTTCTTACTTTCTTCCAGTGTCAAAATTTTAAATGTCTATTGTCTGTGTTTTGTTTTGTTGTCATTAATTCATGTGTATAATTTGTAAGGAGAGGACTTCATATAAGTTGGTATAACTTGCTGTCCAATCCTATTGTTTATGTACAATAAAATATTATTAAACTAACAAAATGGAAATATGGAGTTTAAAAATATCTTTTTTAATGTGGAGTTCAAAGGTAGATTACTCGGTTTCATTTCAATGTTTTAACTGACAGATTTTTTTTTTTTTAAGTAAAGGTGAATTAGACGCGTTTTCTGATGTTTATGAACAAGAAATGGGTGTTCCGTAGGTAAACATCGTTTGTGTTTCATAATTTAGCATTAAGATAAATAGTTTAATCCAAGTGCCTATGGGGAGCATTGAAGGATCTCTCTATATATAATAATAATAATAATAATAATAAACTTTATTTCAAGAGGGTAACTCAATTAGTTTTCACCAATCTAACTTGAGGCCCTCATATATAATATGTAGATTATTCCTCGACTATTAGTTCGCGAGGGTATTATTCACTGGTAGTCAGTGCTTCGTCACTGGCATGGTTTATTAGATTTTCCATAGCTAAAACTGAGGTTGGTTTGATTTTATGATGTTTAACGCCACTTTTAACAATATTTCAGTTAAATCGTGGCGGTCAGTTTTATTGGTGGAGGAAACCGGAGTACCCGGACAAAACCACTGACCTTCACAAGTCACTGACTAACTTTATTACATTAGTTGTGTACACCTCGCCCTGATCTGGATTCGAACCCACAACATCAGTGGTGATCGGCACTGATTGCATAGGTAGTTGTAAATTCAACTACTATACGATCACGGCCACGACGACCCCTATTTAATATTTATAGTTCCTAAATAATGTCATTATTAATAATAAAAATAATAATAATAAGGGTAATCTCCCGCTGCATATGTAGCTTTGAGTGATTTTCGCTATCCTGTTTAGATTCTTTGGTTTTATGCTCCCGTAGATTTAGATTGTTTGGCTTTTCAATATTTTATGACTGTATCAGAGGAAGGGGACGTGTGCAATAAATTAGTTATATACGTTTTTATTTCTGATATGTTATCGAGCAAAAAGAATTAATAATATCAAAAGACAAATACATGTACCATTATGTATTAGCAAAATAGAAAAATAGCTATGACAAATATATTCAATTTTACCAGCTCAAGAAAAGTTGGGATGCATTTTTGCAATAACAGAAAACTACATCCCGATCCAGCACACATTTTATACAACTCCCCAACTAATATAGTAAGAGAACTAAATTTCTTGAATTACACACTATTTTACAGTAGACTTGCCTTACTTCCTCATATCAAATAAAAAAAAACAGCGGAAAGTGCCTTAAAGTGCTTCTGCTTCTGCCGATTAACTGTCTCCTTCGTCGTGTCGAAGATCATGCAGTGATTTAAATAGGTGCTATGCATCAAGGGAAGTCTCGCATCGGGATAAGTTAAAAACAGGTTAAAAGATAAAAGCAGTCGAGGCGGTTTATTGGACACAGAATGAAGCTTTAAAAGCTTCAAGTGTGTCCAGGCTGGCTTTGTCAGGTGGCAGGGCGTTCCAATCTCGGACAGTTCTTGGGAAGAACGACATCTTCCTGACGTCAATCCTACAGTGTGGTACTTGATCGGCATTGTCGTAGTCTTCTTGTTGGTCTGTCGAGGCGGTCTGTCTTGGAGATGGCGACTAGTTCGTGGTCGATCTTATAGAGCATGGTAAGTGTAGCGTCCCTTCTCCTGTCCTCTAATGACCTACAACCGAGGCGTTGGATCATGGCAGTGATACTAGACCTATTGTGTTGGCTACTTAAGACGAACCTTGCTGCCCTTCGTTGTACACACTCCAGCTTCCTGATGTCTGTCTGGTGATGAGGATCCCATACAGGGCTGGCATACTCCACCAGTGGACGGACTAGGGTCTTGTATGCTTGCTCCTTGATCGATATTGATGAGATCTTCAGATTTCTGCGTAGGAAGCCTAGAGTTCTATTCGTCTTGTTTGTGATGGAATCGATGTGTTGGCTCCAGTTCACTTTGTCGGTGATGGTAATCCCCAGGTATCTGGCTGATGTCACTGCTGCAAGTAATTGTCCTCGAATGGAATACTCTGTCACTATGGGTCATTGATGTAAAAGATGAAGAGGGATGGTCCAAGTACTGATCCCTGTGGTATTTCGGAGTCTACATCGATCTGTGATGAGTTCACTCCCTCGACAACGACTGTCTGGTTCCTTCCGGAGAGCCAACTTTTGATCCAGCTGTTTACCTTACCCCGGATGCCATACTGGTGTATCTTGTGGACGAGGAGGCTGTGGTTGACTTTGTCAAAAACCTTGGCGAAATCCATGATGAGCACGTCCGTTTGAAGGCCTTCCTGGAGGTTCTTGGTGAGATCGTCGATAAACTCGATCAGCTGTCTCTCACAGGATCTGTTCCTCCGGAAGCCGTGCTGTAGCTGATATAGGATGCCATTATCCTCTCCGTGTCGCATAATGTTACTCGCCAACATGTGTTCCATTATCTTGCAGCAGACCGAGGCAAGCGAGACTGGGCGTTAGTTTTCTGTGAGATACTTTGGTCCCTTTTTGTTGGGTGCCGATAAGGGCACTATTTTATTCAATTTATAAAGATCGTTAATTCGATCGGAACTTTATGATGGTTGCATAGTTTATGCGTTCGCCTGTAATTATAAAATGTAGATATCAAATTTAGTGCGCACGACGCGTTTCTGCGATAACCTTCATCAGGTACGCTCAAAACAGAAAGATTGGTAAGCCACACAATTTAAATTTTTTGGAGCTATGAAAAAAATAGCCTATACAGGATAGCCAAAATCTACTAAGGTTACCTATTCATGAGGGAGGAGAACCTTAGATTTATTAACAATTACATTATTTAGGAACTGTACATTTCAGTAATAAATAAATCGTAAATAAAAATACGTATGTAATACGTCATCAAGGATTACGGCTCTCGATATTCAGTTCATGAAGTTGAAACGATGGATTACTCTGGGATTGATCAATGGACGAATATTTCAATTGCCACAAGTAAAACAAAGGATAATAGCGATTGGAATCTGAACAGCTTGGACTTAAACGGGAAACAAAAGATCACTTCTAACAAACTCTTGCTCATTTGGAGCTGGTTCAAGCTGTATTTCACATACTGGGGAACGGCTATCGGCAAACACGAGGTACTAATAAATAAAAAAAAAAAGATTTATTGTGAATTTGAAGACGTCAATCATAAACGGGTCCAGGTTTTGGCGTTATGGGGCGGGGGGTTGCTATCCTAACTCTTCTGCATGGGGTCGTCGTGGTCGTCATCGTAAGGTGGTTGAATTTACAACTACCTATGCAATCAGTGCCTATCACCACTAACGTTGTGAGTTCGAACCCCGCTCAGGTGAGATGTACTCGATACAACATTATATGATAAAGTTTGCTAGTGACTTACGACAGGTCGGTGGTTTTCTCCGGTTTCCACCAAAATAAACCTGACCGCTACGATATAACTAAAGTATTGTTTAAAGTGGAGTTAAACACCATAACCCAAACGCAACTATCCTCATCATCCCACTCAGTCGAAGTTTACTCGATACAACATTATGTGATAAAAGTTTGTCACTTACTTGCGGCAGGTCGGTGGTTTTCTCCAGTACTCCGGTTTCCTCCACCATTAAAACCGACCATCACGATATAACATAAATATTATTGAAAGTGGCATTAAACACCATAACCCTAACCCTCCTCATCATACAATCAAAAAGTAAGTCATGATACGACCATGTCTATCGACTGGTCATGGTATTAAGAAACAAGCCATAACCATTTTAGTTTTCGTAAATCTTTTTTATGTTTCGTCGAAGTGAAAACAACCGATATTTTGAATGAAGAAAGTTTACCATTACTCTGTTCCTTGTACAAATGTAACGTGTGCAATGTGTACAATGTGGTGCACAAAACTTCTTTGTCTTTAATTTAGATATTTCAAATAAGTGGAAACACATCTTTGCGAGATAATTTAATTCATTTTTATTAAAGCGTATATATACAGGTATACATCAATAAAAAAAATATTATAAAAAAGGCAAAGAAGTGGTTGGTGTCCGACTCTATTGGCGATTTCACAGTTTAAGTTTTCATATAATTTATATTCCAAATCTAACCTAAACTTGCATTTATTTCCACCTTTTTTGTCTAATTTTATTATTGCCGCCATTAGAACTTTGGATTATCAGCTGATATTACTCCTTGCGCTTTCATTTACATAAGAAATCATTTATTTGGGTCATAACATGAAAAACAAAAGTACCACGTCGTCAGAATAGTTCCAACGGCTATGGTGTTTAACGCCACTGTCAACACTATTTCAGTTATAATGTGGCGGTCAGTTTTATTGTATGAGGAAACCTGAGTACCCGGAGAAAACGACCTGTCCCAAGTCACTGACAAACATTATCACATAATGTTGTATCGAGTACACCTCACCTGAGCGGGATTCGAACTCACAACTTTAGTGGTGATAGGCACTAATTGCACAGGTAGTTGTAAATCACCACGCCCCGTAAAATCATAATTGGGATCATAACATGAAAAACAAATACACCCACTGAAAGAAATACCTAGTAACTATCACTAGTTAAACTAGTATTCCGATATCGATGCCTAGTACTTAATTGCATTACTAGGGTAGCGGATAGTTTTACTAATCAAACTGGTATTCGTACTGATAACGAACATGTGGTCCGCATCATATGACTGGCGCCCTGCAGTTCCCGCCTCTGAAACAAAGAACTTCAAATGAACCGGCGTGCTCATTATCAGAACGCCATTTTGATATAGAAGTCGTACCATTGAGATTACAGAGACGTTATTTTTTTAGTCTTGTGTAAGTATATTTTTTATTTAATTAATGTTTATAATTTAGTTTAACTGGTAAATGTATTTCAGTATCTACATGTAGTAATATACTATAGTGTTGTTCATGGTATATTTGATTAAACATATTTAGACAATGTCTATTTCTATTTAACCATAGGCTTTGCGAAATAATTGTTACCAGGACGGATAATTACTACAACATATAATTTTTTAACCTGCTTGATCTTTATCACAAACATGTTAAAATCTCGTTTTTGCGGCGACAATCGACTGAGTTGTCTACATAACGATCAAACACTTATTTACGCATTTTTATTTACTACATACATTTCTATATTTTCGATTGGCAAACGTATCTTTCGTAGGTTCAAATGGGTAAACATATTGATAGACAAAAAAGGAAGGAGTTCATTAAGAGAAGAAAACAAGAACAATTGGCCAAATAAATCTGTAAAACAAGACAACAAACAAAGGACGCAATTAATGGTCCTACAAACAATGACACAAGCGGTACCCCACCTTGTTCAGCCAAAGTACATGCCGAACAAGATAAAGCATGTGACATTTCTGATAATACTTCAATTTCTCAGCATGAAAGTGAAACTGGCAGTGGCAGTGTTCAGGAATCAAACACTAGGTATCGTTCTCCAATTCACATATCCAGTACCTCTAGCAGGAGTGAATCTTCAAAACAATCTGTGAAATCATGTTCATGGGAAAGAGCTGAAGCAACAGACCCCCTTTTAGTTCGATGGCAGGAATACAAACTTTTAAAGACAAGAATCAATAGAATTGAGAGACTAAAATTCTAACTTTAAACATGTATGGTTATGGGTTTAGATTTAGGTTACAATGCAGATACAGTGCACATATACAATCTACAAATGTACATATATGTATAGATACAATACACTGTAAAATACAAAAATATTTTTATACAAAAAAAAACAACAATGTATGTGCATTAAAATGTCATTGTTTAAAAAAAAAAATAGGTACAGGTGTTTTTTGTACAACAAATATACATGTTATTGCATCATCACACATGTCATACATGTACATGTGTTACACATACCTCAGTACTTTCTTAAGATAGAGGCTCCCTATTTTTGGGTGGGTTTTTTTTGCATTAAAAAACAAAATATCTGGCAAACTAAAATTCCAATCCAAAATGTGCCATATAATTCAGCTAAATAAATCCCTATTTGCCATTTTCAGATTGTACATTTTGTACAGCATGTGCACAATATACATTTGTATGCAGTCTATAAAGCCAAAGGTTTTACCAGTATATTAAACTTACAAGTATAAAATATCTTAGAAAAAGGTTTAATTTAAAATGTTTAAAAAAGTGTACATGCATTTTATGGTGTAAAGTGTTTGATGTTCATTTACAAACAGTTGCAATCTTGGTATTTGTTCATAGTATGAGTGATGTTTTAACATATCTTGGTGACTATGAGTCAAAATGAGTGAGTAATTGCTTGTACATTTTCATTTACAAATTAAGATTTTTATTTCTAAATGAAACATTTATAAAATTATGAAGGATACTAAAAGTAATGTATAATCACAGTTGCAATCTTGGTATTTGTTCATAGTATGAGTGATGTTTGCACATATCTTGGTGACTATGAATCAAAGTGAGTGAGTAACTGCTTGCATTGTACATTTTCATTTAAAATTATAAATAAAATTCAGAATTTTTTTATTTCTAATGAATGTTTGTAGTAAAGTTATTATGGATGTTCATGTATAATCACAGTTGCAATCTTGGAATTTTTTATGACATAAATACACATGTACATCTGTATATAAAAGTTCATTTACAAACAGTTGCAATCTTGGAATTTATTCATAGTATGAGTGATGTTTTACATATATCTTGGTGCCTATGAGTCAAAGTGAGTGAGTAACTGTTTGCATGTATCTTTATACATTTGTACCTGTAATGGCTGTATGTATAGCTACTACTGAAGAACATAGTAGAACCCTATGGGAATACATGTAAATACATTTCTTTTTAAATTTTGGCATACATGTAGTACATTAAACTAAATCATACACAAATAATACTGGGATAGTCCTATACCGGTACTAGTTTTTTAAGTTTTTTGTACTGATCTGAAGAAGTTAGCTGCCAGGTTACATTACAAACATACATGTATCTTAACACCTCACCTTGTACATACATTCATATACATATGTATATATTTGCATATTAAGGAATTGGAGACACATGTAATAATAATACATATGTATATACATGTAAATTAATTATTTACAAGAACACTTTCATTTCAGATGAACCTTCATGTGTTGTGCTTGTTCGTCAATATATTATATATACAAGCAAGTTCTACTCAGATCTTGAAGGAGCTTAAACAGCTTCAGCGGAATACTGCAACAGATTATATTGAAGACCTATTAACATCAGGATTGCAGAAATATAGGGAGGCCATTATAAAGGTTTTGTCTAAGAAGAAAAAAACAACCTTCTTAAAAGAAATAGAAGATGCTAGTGTTCATTATCGAACTGAATCACAGAGAAATTGTAAGTAGTTTGACATTTAATGTTTATCATGTGATTTTGATGGTAGTTATTTTGTTTTTCATTTTGCAGAATGGGATATCATGCTGGTTATATAACAGGAATTTTTAAATTCATACTGTAAATTAAGAAATTAAAGTGAATTATTATTGTGAATCTTTGACAACAGACAGTATTCAAAATTAATTAATGCAATTCATACACAGGTAGTAATCGAATATTAAAAGCAAAAAAATAAAATGTGAGTTTTAATTATTCCAATGTTCATCCATTCATATTTTTCAACATATTAATTTCTAATCAAATTAAGAATTGACAATACATGTATATCTGCAAATAAGTGCAAACTTTAACTTTCAAGAATTAAACAGTGTGAAAAATACACCTGATGCAAATAAGAATATACAATGGTATAATCCAAGGATAAAATTATAAAGTCATGGCCAACAGAAAACTCACAAAAACAACAAACAAACAAAATAGACAATAAACAAATGTGTAGCACATTAGGTAAATTATATTTAATTTTATATATATGTTATGGGCTATTTTATTGTTCATATTTTTCAGATGCGGAAGATTGTATAATTCTAGCAGGGATTCCTTTACTGTTCAAGGAAAAACCAGAAAATGTACTAATATGGGGACAAGACCAGAAAGACTATCCAATGTCCATGAATACGGATATATTCCAGGGTTTTGTCGAAGAAACACATATTTTTGAATGTGACAATTTTTTTGAAGCTTTTTGTGGGTTACTGGCATGTATTTATGTTATGAATTTGGCCTACCCCAAAACGTGGGAAAAAACATTCACATTTGTACAGAACATTCTGATTGGCTTGAATGACAATGAAGGTCAAGTTAGCATTGATGGAAGAATTGTAGCTGTATTGTCATCTATCAATGCAGAATTAGACAAATGAAAATTTGATTTCAATTATTACTGCCATTGTTGTTATGGGCTGTCTAGAAGCTCTGACGGTCTTTGAAGGCACTTTTTAGCGAGAGGAGGGTATAGCAAAGGGCTTCGTCCATTTGTCAGTCACACTTTCTTGTTTCTGTGATAACTTGAGTAAAATTATTTGATTTCAAGGAAATCTTGCAGGAAGATTGCAAATGTGAATATTTTGGGCAAATTCTTGTAAGTGAACAAACTGTTTTGGAGTAAATCTTTGTTCACACTCATTCAACATGATACAATTCTTTTTTGGGAGGAGGGAGATTCATCACGGTTGATTTTTGTTTCCTTTGATCACTATCCATCTGTCTCATGTTACATTTTGTGAAACTGGAACTCCGCCTTCATGAATTAACAGAAGCTAACCAAATTTGTGCTGATACTTTTATAGTTATTAAAGCTGTACAGTTTTCATTTAGTTTTTGATCACATTGGTTTCAGGGGATTCTCACAGTCAAACAGGGGAAAGAATGGACAGATATCTTTAATCTGCACCTTTGATTTCTGGTTTCTGGTGTGTACCATAGTCAAACAGGGAATCAACGAATGTAAAATATTAGTAGATGGTTTCATCTTTTTTTTTGTTTCCACAATCGGGGAAAATAAACATGATTTTTGTTATAATCTATTCAAATGTAAAAGTTTCACATAATACAAATATTTTAGTTGATTTTTTTTTAAAAGGCAGACAACACATATCTTCATTTCAAGACTTGCATCTAATTGTGAAAATGTCTTGATAGATATGGGAACAAAGTATCAGGAGGTACCATATGCATTTTGCATAATTGTATTACTTTTGCAATGTATATTTCAGATTTATCATTTTTACATTGTGTATTTTTTTCATAATTATCATGGTAATTGTGTACAAAAGTTGCTTTTGTGGATGATATTTGATTGCCCAAAGATGTAATTTAATATGCCTTGTACATACATGTATACACAATTAATTGTACCATAATACTTTAAAATGTATTCTGATTTGAATTGGTTATTCTTTAGATTTTTTAATTTTGTTTTCTGTAAAGAACATGTTGACAGTGGTTTAAAAATATCTATGTCATAAATTTATGTAATGCTTATAGGGATTACATGTAATTTTAATCATCACAATTAAAAACTAATCCATATAAGCATTAAGTAAGTAAGATGTGTTTGATTGGTTTCAAAAAAGCTATGTTAAACAAAATTTTGATGTGTTGACAAATCCAATTTAGTATTTTTTAGGTTTGTTCCATTAAAAAGTATATGGGAGTGTAGGATGCAAGAGCAAAAATGAACCCACAACAAACACTTGTTTTGTGTGCTTGCTTTATCAACAACCCATGTCCCAAAACATATCCTATCCCAAACTTTTTATGGAATAACCCTTAGTACATTCGCATCCTGTGGATACTCCTTTTATGCAGCCATATTTATGTTAAAAGTTCTTAATAAATGTTCTTGACAAATAAATGATGTTTTATATTTTTCATTTTTCAAGCCAACTATAATATTTTAAACAAAATAATAATTTATTTTAGTACAGATAATTTCTTGGCTTTTCCTAGAAGGATTTGTATGAGAGGGGAGCCAGAAGGCATTTAAATTTACTGGTGGGGGTATTTATGTACAAGAACTGGGTCTTTCCTCTAGCATACAAATAAAAATAAGTATGCATATTGGATAAAATAGAATAGTATACCTTCCGACCTCCACCCCTCATACAATTATTCCTACAATTAGAAAATGGTATTAATTAATACACTGCACAAGTTCAATTAGATTGATTGATGTTAACGTCCAATGAGCAATATTTCAGATATATTCAAGTAGAAAAAAACACTTTACACCTAAATAAATCTTAAGAAAAACTCTCACATGATATGCAAGTGCTAGCCAACTTTATAAGCATGTGACACAAAATGATGTATAAAGCAAACACTACTAGTCTGGGTTCAATTATTCCTTTCCTTTAGCTAGTTTTTGTACCCCTCAAGGTTTTACTAGGCACAATTAAAAGGTTGAACAGAATCACTGAAAATACATGTAAATAAACTAGTTGGATAGTAGCAGTGACTAGTTTAGTTGGTACAATTACTAAGTGATTAGTAACACATTACTAATAAGACATGTAAATAAACTAGTTAGATAGTAGCTGTAACTAGTTTGGTTGGTACAATTACTAGGTGATTAGTAATCATTGGTTTTTGTACTAAGCATGATTAGTAAATTTAATGTATCAAACTAGTAGTTCTACTAGTCCAGTTTGTACAATTACTAATTGCCTAGTAGTGATACTACTAATCAGATTAGTAAATGAACTAGTTGTGTCTAGTAATTTTACTTAGTACCTAGTAAAATTACCAAATGTCCTAGTAATCCTATGGACAGTAAATTTACTAGTTTACCTAGTAACTACTACTAGTTATTTCTTTCAGTGCCACATCGTCAGAATAGTTCCACGAGCATTGTAAAGAATACTGGCAATCTCAGGGGGTGAATGTACCTCATAATTGGAAACCACTTTGTTGTCAAACTCTCAAACACTTCTTCAACCTTTTCGCAACCGGTGGAAATAAAAGTGTAGAAGTGTTCAAGAGAAGTTTGACAACAAGTTTTTGAATGATGGACACACCGTTGTTTAGCAGACATTTGACGCACTATCACATTTATTGTTATCCTTGCAATAATGTATGCTATAAGTAAAAACTAGTATATTAATATTGATCGTGGCAGGGGCTGGATAGTAAACTGGAGGAAATAGTGAGATTTCTCTGATGATATAGCACAAGTTAATCACAAAAATACCAAAACGAAAGAAAAAAACGGTGAATTTTTTTTCCGGCAAAAAGGGGGGATCCTATCCCCGAGTACCTGTGGAAAATACTGGTAATACCAGTATTGCAGATACTGGAAAATACTGGTTATACCAGTATTGCAGATATTGGAAGATTAGGTAGAATTCCGGTTAACCCGAGTTTTTATGTCTACATTATACTAAAAGAATTGAATATAATTCATACTCATACGTCGTTTCTGCTGTACATAACATAAGAGGCAAAAGCCCTGTAATGTCAAAATATTTTGCATGGTCCCTTAGAGTTTGATATATATTGGTAAGGTAATTTGACATGACTGGGCGGAGCCTAATACTAACGGTAAATACAAATAGCTGTGATTTACAGTTAGAATTAGGCTCTGCCCACTGGTGTCAAATTGCCAGATACTAGAGTTTCCAGTATTGTGTGTTTTACAATACTAGTATTACCAGTATTGCTGGATGAAGAATACTGGAGCTTCCAGTATTGTGTGTTTTTACAATACTAGTATTACCAGTATTGCTGGATGAAGAATACTAGAGTTTCCAGTATTGTGTGCTTTACAATACTAGTATTACCAGTATTGTTGGATGAAGAATACTGGAGCTTCCAGTATCGTGTGTTTTACAATACAACTATTACCAGTATTGTTGGATGAAGAATGCTGGAGCTTCCGGTATTGTGTAAAGATCAACGATTCTGGTATTCCAGTATTGTAAATGCACGATACTGGTACACCCAGTATTGTATATGTACGATACTGGTATTACCGGTATTGTAATATTTACAATACTGGTATTTCCAGTATTGTGAATATTATAATACTGGTAATACCAGTATTGTAAATATTACAATACCGGTAATACCAGTATCGCGGCCGGCTGCTTCATATTATCCTGCACTTTGTAACGAAATAATCCGTGAAAATAATATGAAAATTAGCGAAATCATTGATATTAAATAAGTGCAAGATAAATGAACAAATGTTTGAAATTTGAATGTGTAAAAGTTGAGATGTTGACAGAGATACAAGTGAAGAGAGATAATCTCGTTGAGATTAGGATTCTGAAGAAATTTTCGGTCAGTTTCTAGGATGAAGAAACTGACTGAAATCCTAGAAACTGACCGAATATTTCTTCAGAATCCTAATCTCAACGAGATTACAAGAGAGAGTGCAATGACCAATAACTCTGTGCAAGAGATAGCTGCTGTAAAACAAATATATAACCAAGAATGTGTACTACTATACAAATCCTTGATATAACAGAGTTGTTGGTCTTTAAACTCCCCGCCCCCAACGGGCCCAAGTGTAAGGACCGATCGATAACTCGGTGAAGTAGATATTCTACGAAGGTTACCCTGATCAATCATTTAAAATCAACATGTTCATGAGGCTTGAATACAACATGTATCATGAAAATAAACTATTATAAATTCGGAACTGTTTTTTGTATGAAAAGAATCCTTTATGGGAAATGCCCGATGTCTACCTATGAACAATCCTCGTTGTCACAATGTCTTATTTTAATACTATCAAATTTAAACAATTTGTCCCGAATGAAAAACGTGAATTGGATCAACAATAATTATAAATATATATTATGGAATGTAAATAATATTTGAAAAGTTTGTAACTATCACTATATTTGTTTAGCAAATTTGAGGCACGACATTTTCCACATGAACTAGTCTCTTGAAAATATCGAATTTTTTTTCTTAGTCATCACGCTCATATCCAAAATGAGTCTGTGTTAAAAATTCCTCCAGTAAAAGAAATTGTTATTACATAATAATATTGTATTTTTGTTCCATATGGACTGTGTCAATGTCATTAAAATAACTTTGTTCTCAATAATGATATATATACTCAATCTAACTAATTTATAACAATATCCATAAGTTTTCTATTTTGTGAGCCATTGCTTTTCTTTCTTCCTGGTAATGTGACATCATTACCTATTCTTCCAGTTCCTCCTAGTGCTGATATGTAATTTGTTTCCTCTGTTGGCGGTTTAAATTTCTCATTCTTGTCTGTTTCTGTAGGGGTTTTATTATTAATACAAACCGAGGCTAAACTTCCAATTCTGTTTCTATTAATATAAAATGCATAACTCAAAAGAGTCCTATCACCATTAAACTTACAGTTATAAATAGTATAATGTAAACATTCTTTCCATTATCACTAGGTTGACTTGTTGTACATGTACAAGGTTGACCTGTTGTATCAAAGGTACTAACAGATGTAGTACTAGGTTGCCCTGTTGTGGATGAAATCATAGGTTTTTCAGTTTTCGGTATCCATGTTCTATTTTTGCAATAAAGAATATCCTGTATTTTCCAGTAATCCATTGAATTTGTAGACATTTTATTTCTATTCTCCTTAAAGAATAGCAGTCCTGAAATATTTAAGTAAATCTGAAAATTATTATACTTTTTTTTTCGACAGAATTCAACTAGTTTACAAGAAGTATTGTACATACAGTGGTAGTCTTCTGGTTGCGATTTGCAATATCCATGGCCTCGTTCGTTCCATTCATCCTTTGTTAAAGGACAATTTGTCCTGAAATTATATAACAATCATTAAGATTACAATCCTAATACAATACAATCAAAGCAAGTACACATGTCACTTGATTCATTATCCAGTTCCCAGCCAACCTGTCTTTGCACTTGCTTCTTAGTCCTACATGCTTACCAGAGAGGCAAGAAACACCAATTTCATAGGCTTTGATTTGACCTGATCTGGGCTTGAACCCACGATCTACCACACTAGAGGTGAGCACGCTAATCATTACACCACCGAAGCAGTTTACATGCTATGTTAACTGTAGATTTAAGTTGGTTGTTATACTGTGGGAATAGCACAAAAAAACAAACAACATAATTTTTGACCCCTTTGGGCCTCTTGTTTCTTTTGTGTACTTCTGATCATCCAAGAAAAACATTCACTTCTCATAAAACCATCAAATAAACATTCCTACCAAATTTGGTTCCAATTGACCCAGTCAGGTTTCAGATAAAACGATTAAAACAAACAATACCCTTTTTGACACCTTTGAACCTCTTGTTTCTTTTATGTACTTCTGATCAACCAAAAAAAAAACATTCACTTTTCATAGAACCATCAAATAAACATTCCTACTAAATTTGGTTCCAATTGGCTGAGTGGTTTCAGAGAAGACAAATAAAACAAACAACACCTTTTCTGACACCTTTGGGCCTCTTGTTTTTTGTGTGTACTTCTGATCAACCCCTGAAAAAACCATTCAATTTTCATAGAACCATCCAATGAATATTCTTACCAAGTTTGGTTCCAATTATTCAAGTGGTTTCAGAAGAGACGATTATAACAAACAACACCCTTTTTGACACTTTTGGGCCTTTGTTTCTTGTACTTCTGATTATCAAAAGAAACCCATTGACTTATCAACGAACCATCCAATGAACATTCCTACCAAGTTTGCTTCCAATTGGCCCAGTGGTTTCAGAGGAGACAATTAAAACAACACACTTTTTGACACATTTGGGCCTCTTGTTTCTTTTGTGTATTTCTGATCAACAAAAAAAAAACATTCACGAACTATCCAATGAGCATTCCTACCAAGGTTGGTTCCAATTAGTGCAGTGCTTTATATTTCAGAGAAGACAATTAAAAGAAACAATACCCTTATTGACATCTTTGGGCCTCTTTTTTCATTTTGTGGACTTATAATCAATAAAATAAAACCATTGACTTCTCAACGAACCATCCAATGAACATTCCGAATCCTAACAAATTTGGTTCCAATTGGCCTAGTGGTTGCAGAGAAGACGATTAAAACAACACACTTTTTAACACATCTTGTACTTTGAATCCTGATCAACAACAAAAAATAGAGGACCATCTAATGAATATTCATACCAAGTATGGTTCCAATTGGACCAATGGTGTCAGAGAAAAAGCTTAAAACGTAAATGCTTACGAACGACGATGGCCACGGATGCCAAGTGATGGCAATACCTCACATGACCAATCTTTTCAGAATTTTACTGGTTTTATTGCAGCTAAATTAAAATTCCTTCAAACATGAAAATGTTTGTAACTTAATTCTACTCCATGTGTTTGAATAAATCTATAGAATAAAGGTCTATGAAGAGTGAAGCATATGACAGCAGCATACATACACACATATATGTCGACAAGAGAAAGATGAAGAAATGTATATTAAAACCATATAAACTGCTGAACCCATTAAATTTTGGCGGCTTGGTGTTAGGGGGTTATGACGTTTAACGCCACTTTCAAGTTTCAAGTTTCAACAATATTTCAGTTATACCATGTCAGTCAGTTTTATTGGTAAAACCAAACTGGAGTATCCAGAGGAAACCTGTCGCAAGTCACTGACAAACTTTATAACATAATGTTGTATTGAGTGCAACTTGCCATGAGCGGTAATCGAACTCACATCTTTAATGGTGATAAGCATTGATTGCACAGGTAGCTGTAAATCCAACTACCAATGACGCCCCCATTCCATTTTGGTTGGACATTTGTCTGCTTATATATGCTTTCTAAATATGCAATATTTCAAAATGTGTACCTTGTTGTAACTAGAGGCTCAGTTCAGTTCATTTGGCTGAGGGGTTTCAGAGGAGAAGATTAAAATGTGAAAAGTTAACAGATGACAGATGCCAAGTGCTGGCAAAAGCTCACATTACCTTTGGCAAGGTAAGCTAAAAAAAGTTAGTGTTCCTATTAGAATCAAAATAATTCATGGACACCATGATAGTGTGTATAACATTTTAACATGGGTAACATTATTATTTCATAGAAATTTTAATTTAAAGATTTTACAAGTATAATGCTATCCAAGTTAAAATATCCACACAAAAAATAATTATGACTTACGTGTATTATTTCTTTAATGAATCTGGTTGCAAATACTAAGAGCTGATTTACAAATCAGACAACAAAGAAATATTTATTGTTTTTCTGTAAAACTGTCATGACCAATATTGTTTATAAATAATTTATAGATGAAAAAGTAAGTATACCACAATATTTTTTTATATATTTTTACACTTTATATTTGTATAAATTAATAAATAGTTTTATCCTAACATTAATTAAATAAAATAAAAAAAAAAATTAAAAAAATTGTAATATATGTTACAAAGTATATATATATATATTTGATAGTATATGTAGGTGCAGTACCAGTGACATAATCTTCAGGGGCTGGTGTGGTCATGATCGTATGGTAGTTAGATTTACAACTACCTGTGCAATCAGTGCCTATCACCGCTACCGTTGTGAGTTCGAACTCTGTTCATGGCAAGGTGTACTCGATACGATATGATATTTTATACAGTTTGCTATTGTATATCAGAATAAAAATCATACATTTAATTGGCTGTACACTCCAAGTGACCTTCACTATTCCGCGATATAGACTGGAATGTTGATATAGACCGGTCCAAAAACCGTGCATAGATCGGTACTACTGGTCTATACACGGATATTTGTTTGCTTACGTTTTAATAAATTACAATGTTACTTATAATCTCATTTTATTTCTCATTATATTAAGTTGAACATCATTCAAACAATTGCTGTAGTCATTTCAAATTAAGTAATAGTGAAGGTGATAATGCCTAGGGAAACCTTCAATGATCCTGATTAAAAATTTCTATAGATTTATATTGTATGTGTCATATTCTGGTTTTCAATGCAATAAACACAATAGTTTATATGGAGTGCAATATCAGGATAGACAGACTGCCCTTGGGTCGTGGTACGGACCAGTGGAAATGATATTGCCCGAGCCGGCTGGGGCAATATCATTTCCACTGGCCCGTACCACGACCCTTGGGCATTCTGTTTATGAAAGTGGCTGAAGTCCACAAAGCCCCCCCCCCCCTTGAATCCGCCACTGAGGTGGCAGTGGGATTGGTGGCTCCAGATTGACAAAAAATACAGTCAATATTGTCCAGAGCAGAGGTCAAAACTGGTGAATTGAACATAGGACTGCCCTTTATTAATTAGTACCTACAATACAATACAATACAATAATATAAATCTTTTATTGTCAATCATGATGTCCAATATATTGAGCAGAACAATTAAGTGAATTACATACCTTTGATTTCATATTGATTGGTTTGATTGGTTTTACAACAAAGAAAGAAAGAAGGACAATATAACAAATGAATAAATACAATAATAAAATCTGACCCTGCATGGTGATCTTACATAATTTCCAGATATTTACTTGCACACCAAGTGACCATGTATAAGTGTAATATTTTATTAATATTAGTATGAGAGAACCACCAGTGACTCATATTCAGTATAGTTATAGCATACATATAGTATTTTTATGAACAGTATTTCATTAATATTATTAATATTTTATCCGTTATTAAATATTATTATTTTTATTTTTCGATCTATCTCAATTTCCTTTGAGAACTAAATCTCTTTCTTTAAATAAAGAACATAGTAGTGAACTAGTGTTCTTAATTATAAACTTATCTTCTGATGACATTAACCATATTAATTTTGATTTATTTGGCAGATTATTGAAATTTGTATTCACATTTTTAATATTATTAATAATTTGGGTTCTCTTGTTTTCTAAAACACGACACTGAAGAAGAAAATGGGTTTCACGAATTTTAACCCTCACATAAGAAAGTTTAAAGTTTAATTATAACGTGACGTCATTATGTCGCTTTGTGAACAAATGGACGATTTATCGATTGGGTATAATCTCATTAGCACATGCGCCGGTGCACTGTGACTGACTTTCCCATCCTAAATGTATCTGGCTCGGGATAAAATATTAATATCCGCCAAGCCATGTTAAAACTCAAAACACATTCTGGCTTCCATGATTTATTTCTTAAATTGAATATTTATAGAAACTTTTAATATTAGAGGATATTTTTTTTTGCATTGTTTATTTGTTATTTTGCCATAACCATTTATTGTAAATGCATGGACCCAAAGAGAAAGCAACAGTGCCACCTATTAAAAAAAACAGAAGTTCGGAACTCTCGGGATTTTAGCTTTGAGGTAAGGAAAATACCATCAATATTCAAACATTAAACTTCAAATTGTCCCGCTCGTTTAATGTTGTTTGAATCTTCCCTCAAAGCTAAAACCCCGAGAGTTCTGAACTTCCGTTTTTTTATATGTGGCGCTGTTACTTTCACTTTATATCCATGCATATGGAGTTGTGTACTCGGGTGAATTCCTGACAAAAACGACCGCTGCGTATTCACAAGAGGTAGTCGCGGGGAGGTCATGATATTTTTTTAAAAGAATTAGGTAAGTTGAACCAAACAGGGTTTTGAATATATTAGAAGGAATTTAAAAAACAAACACGACTTGAAGCGAGCGGAGGTAAAAAAAAGTGTCCATTCTTGTCACTGTTTATGCATTGATAGTATATTGACGTGGATAGTGACAAGGCCCTGTGGACAGATTTGATCATAGAATGGCAAAGGCTAATAAAAGTTCTTCTTCTTCCCGGATACAAGTCGGACTCTGTAGTTACTGAGTGTGTGTGATTCGGGCGCATAAACAATCAGACAGGGGGCCCCTCCAAAACAGGTAAAAGTCCAAAGAGATGGATGGTATATACAAATAAAAATCATGTACAATATATACATCGTACGGCTGCCCTGTCGTTTATCTGTGTTGTGATGAAGGCCAGGGGATGGAATTCAACCTGACCTTAAAGTCCTCTAGGGAACCAGCATCTACAACTGAAGATGGTACTCGGTTCCATTCCCTGATGGATCTCGGGAAGAAGGAATGTTGCTACATGTACGTGTCCTTCTTGGCTCTGATCTGTCCGAGTCTATGGTTTCCTCTTGTTCTGGAGTTCCCTGCTGTGTAATAGTTGGCTGGTTCAATGGCAATCAGCTGATGGTGGATCTTGTAGCACATTACAAGGGTTTGTTTCCATCGTCTTTGCTGGAGGGATTCCCATTGAAGACTGTTTAGCAGGTTTGTTACACAGCCTGGGGAGTTGTCCTGATAACAGTTATAGGCAAAGCGAGCCGCCCACCTTTGTACTTGCTCTGTCTCTTGTGGTGGTAGTCTGGTGTGGGTCCCATACTGGGGAAGCATATTCCAAAACAGGTCGCACTAGAGTGGTGTAGGCTGTTGCTTTGGTTTTGGTAGTGCATCTTCCCAGATTTCTCCTGAGGAAGCCAAGGGTCTTAGAGGCTTTCCCTATTGTCTGGTTGAGAGTGTGTTCGTGCAATGTGTATGACGTTTGCCAGGAACTCTGATTACAATGCATTTTTCAGGATGGAAACACATTTGCCAAATAAATATATATAATGTGTGCTCCATGTTGTTTCCGTCAGTGAGCACTTGATTGACTAAATAAACATATCGCATCTTGTATTTTGACAATAAGAAATATATAAATTGACCATGAATCTTGAAAGACAATAAACATTGTTTAGTATTTGCTGAAAGTGAAAGTAGAACAACACACGTTACTAATTTTATACTAGCTTATTGAGGGTATTTAAAGTTCTAAAATTATTACCTTTCTGCATAGATGTGTGTTGAATATTCGTAAATAACCACTATAAAAATAAACATAATACTAATAGTTTCCATCTTTGTTTGTTATAAGAATGTACGAGAATCTGGCAATGTGCTTCCGGCGAAAGTACAAATGTAGGTGAAGTGGGTCGAAAAGAGTTGTCTTTCGTTGCAAGTAAAAATAGTTTATTTTGATAAAAATTGCCATGCAATCTAGAGTTGAAAATCCTAAAGGAACAATAAAAAAAATATTTCTTTAGAAACGCGTATGGACGTAAAGTAGCCATACCATTCTTTTAGTAAATAAAAAAATAGATAACGATTTCACACGAACATAGTGCGATAATACTCAGTTAGAGGACTGCATTTACTGGTGGGATATTAAATGTGGTAAGATCACAAAACATTGAGCAACTCAGACGACCCATGGATCTGTCATGACTGCAGCTACTTTCAATTTTCTGACTCTTTCTTCGACGGGTCAATACCATCAACAGATAATGATAAAAATGGTAGTGATGATGATCATGATATTTGTGAAAACTTAACTGAAACAAGACGAAACCATCCAAAACGTCTCATATGTGCATACCTAAACATCAATAGCTTTAAAGGTATAAAGTAGGACACATAAAAGAACTACTACAAAAGGGAACTGTTGACATTCTCTTCTTAGCAGAAACTAAACTTGACCAATCTTTTGTGAACTGTCAATTTAAAGTTGATAATTACATTTTCCGGAGACAAGACCGAACAAGTAAAGGGGGAGAGTTAGCCATAGCCAGAAATGATGGGTACTTTGCTCATTTGCATATCTAAGATGGCGACGCCGGGACGTCTGCAATTTTCATATGATCTATATGGACGATATCATTCATAACTGCATGTGTGTCATTTTCTGAACTTGAAAATGATACATTGAATCAAGCTGAATTAAATGAAATACAAATTAATGAAATCAATTAAATATTCGAGGTTCCTGGACTAAATAAAAATCCGAGGCGACGAACCCTTTTTTGGCCTTAAGAGTCTGTAAAAATGTCTGAAATACATGAAACTGGTGGCGTGTGACACAAAATTTAACAATGAATGACATTTGGCGACATATTTTCTGAAATTAATTTAGATTCCTCAATAATATATGTAATTATATTAACTAACCTTATATTTCTAGCTTCTAAACTCGGGGTTCCCACATTAAATGTAACATCGTGTTATTGGTTTTCGTGCTATTATCGATGTTCAGATATAGCGATTAACAGTGTTAACCCTCCATTCATATGACGATTGGAATTTTCAAAGAATGGCTAGTTAAATATTTCTTTGTGCATAAGATTGTTTTTAAAGCCATTCTTGTATTTTAATATACTCTCGATTACCTGGCAACTTTTGTTGTCAGTAAAATGGCGTCATCTGTTTCCGTGGCAAATAAAAACAAGGCCGATATACGGGATGGAAACAAATATAAAATCCGGAAATGGCTGGTTTTAAAATTTCATGGTTCTGGCCATCTACCAAATCATACTACATCTAAATAAAATAACAGAATGTTTGAAAATGACCACTTTCAAAATTGTGTTTACTTTTGATGTTTTTTTTTAGTGCTGAAACCACAATGCACTGCAAAGTGACATGTATTTTATATAAGAAACAGGCACATTTCAGTCGGCGCTTTTGTTTACAAATACGATCAGTGACCCCATGATAGTTACATGACAGGAAGAGCAGGTGTCTGAGAGGCAGACGACATAGTTAAATTTTATATAGCCCTTCTGGATTTTTTTCCAGCTACTTTATAAATGAAGTACATTTTTGGCATTACAAAAAGTATGGTTCAGTAGGTAGGTTCACTGTTTTTGGTACTTACGTCTTTAAAAGTAAACTTTATCATTTTTTACAGATGTCAGCTTTCGTATTGTTTATGTTCCATAAATAGAAACCGGAAGACACGTCAAAAATAATACGTGCGATGTGGAAATCAAAATAAAATAGATACCACGAAAACAGATGACGCACGAAAACACATACCGTGACGATAATATGATAATTTTTGCATGATCGCGATATCAAAGACATGTCTAAAATCGTTACAAAACAAAAATATTTGAATTTTGACAGAAGAAAAACTTTGCGGAAATAAATAATAACTTTTAATTTTCGAATCATTGACGGACACATTGAATTTCCGTACTATAGGCTATTTTTGACAAATCTAATAAACGATCCATCAAGCTTGAAACTGCAGTCACGTGATCAAAATCTAATTTAAATATGATGAATATTTATGAGGAAAGTACCCTCAATTTCTGGATATGCGGTGTATCTCAGATCGGACATAGCAGGCGATAGAGAGAGAAAATATGAATTTGAATCTGTAGAATCTATAAGTGTTGAGATAATTATGAACAAAAAGAAATGGTTACTTATTGGTGCTTATAAACCACCAACTGTTTCAGAAAATATTTTTACAAGTGATTTTATAAAGTGCTTAGATCAAGTTACATGTAACTATGATAATTTTAGGGTTCTGTGAGATCTAAATTTTGATTATTTACATGAAGAAAAAGGAAATGCTCTCAAAAATGTATGTGATATTTTTGATTTAACAAATTTGATTAAAAACCCTACATGTTTTTGTAAGGATGCACATCCTAGTTTAGTAGATGTTATTCTTACTAATAAACCAACTTCACGTGGTAAAATATGTCATTTTGACTGCGGTATAAGTGATATGCATAACATAATTTCAGTACAGTTTAAAAGTGAAATGCCACAGAAATCAAAGTCAAAAAGATTGTTTAGAAGCTATAAAAATTTTGATAATGAAAATTTTATTAAAAATCTTAATGAACTGAATTTAGATTTTTCAATTTTTTTCTGATGTAAATTTAGCATATGACAATTTTAATCATCAGTTTACAGAAGTTTATGATAAACATGTACCTTTAAAGAAAAGGTCAATGGTAAAATCTCCTGTGCCTGACTGTGACATGAACAGCAAACTTAGAAAAGTTGTATATAAGAAACGTCAACTACACAATGTTTTTAAAACACAAAGAAGTTCTAAATCTTGAGAACAGTACCGGAAACAAAGAAATATTGTTACAAAAATAAAAATAAAATCAATTAGAAATTATTTTCTAGAAAGATGTGTTGGTGGCCTGAAAAACAAAGACTGTTGGCCTACAATAAAACCTTTTTTAACCAATAAAGGATGTAATCTTGAAACAGATATTATCTTGAATGAAGATGACAAACTTTTGAATGATCAGTCAGAGATATCAAATGTTTTCAACAATTTCTTTGTAAATGTTGCAAAGGATATAGGGAAAGATTCAACACCTATAAATGATTGTCATCCTAGTATTTGTAAAATTAAAGATAGATGTATCACAAATGATTGTAACAGCGAGTTATTTTTCAAACATGTTTCAGATGAATTTGTAGAAAAACAGATAAACAAGATTAGTATTAAAAAAAGCTACTGGTATTGATCAAATATCCCATAAAATACTTAAGATAGCTAAACATGCTGTGGTAGCTCCAATTACTCAGCTTATAAATTTATCAATTAATTCTTGTACTTTTCCAGACAAACTGAAGATAGCGCATGTAGTGCCAATTCACAAAAAGAATAGTTCTCTTTTGAAAGGTAATAATAGACCAGTTAGCATCTTACCAACCATATCAACAAATGTTGAAAGGGCTATAGATGAACAATTGGTAAAAAAAATTGATTTACATTTTAATATATATTTGTCAGCATTTAGATCAGGTTACAGTTGTCAAGACACGCTAATTAGAATAATTGAAGATTGGAAGAATCTGTTAGATAATAACCAATATGTCGCTGCCACAGGGGCTCGCAGTTATATTTTCACATCACCAGGTATGTATTAAAAAGAAGAAGGGGGGACACTTTTTGAGGCGCCAAAAGTGAAAGTAGAGTTTCGGCACCTTTTTTCGCTTCAAAAACGGTTTAGTCTTTGTTCTTCCCATAAAATTAATGCAAATATCGATGTTTTTTGCTGATTGACTGGTTTACAGTAGAATAACACTCGTTTTTAAATTCCAAGCGGTTTGGACAACTTCTTATCATACTCAATTCCAGTTTATACGGACTAAATATCAAGGTGAGTTTTCATTGGTCGAAGAATTTAAACTGGCATTTTTGCGGGAAATTATTTACTCATCTTGTCAAAAGATATTCTTAAAATGCTGTATTCCTATATTTCCAGATTGATTGAGACAAGGAAAAAATATATTTTAATGCAAGAGATTTAAGTTTCTTTTTTCCTACTTTTTAAAATTATATTTCGATTTTTTTATTTCTATCAATATTATTAAGTCCGAATAAACCGGAAATGAGTATGATAAGAAGTTGTCCAGACCGCTTGGAATTTAAAAACGAGTGTTATTCCACTGTAAACCAGTCAATCAGCAAAAAAACAACGATATTTGCATTAATATTATGGTAAGAACAAAGACTAAACCGTTTTTGAAGCGAAAAAAGGTGTCGAAATTCTACTTTCACTTTGGGCAGCAAAAAAAGTGTCCTCCCTTCTCTTTTAACATATACCTGGCGATGTGAAAATATAACTGCGAGTCCCTGTGGTCGCTGCCATCTTAATGGACTTATCAAAGGCCTTTGACTGCCTTCCCCATAACCTTTTACTATTGAAATTAGAAAACTATGGTGTATCACAAAATTCTTTAAGATTATTACAAAGCTATCTTACTGGAAGAAAACAGTGTGTTAAAACAGGGTCTGTTTGTAGTTCTTTTCTTGATATATACAAAGGAGTGCCCCAAGGATCCATTCTGGCCCTGTGATGTTTAAAATCTTTATAAATGATATTTTTGATTTTGTACAAAAGGGAGATCTGCACAATTACGCAGATGATAATACTTTATCTTATGGAAGCAACAGTGTAGACGATGTTATTGAAACTCTTGAAGAACAGAGTGATATACTTATTAAGTGATTTACTGAAAATCACATGCAGGCTAATCCTGATAAATTTCAGGCCATTTCAATTGGTAGGAAAACACATGAGAAAAATTTAAGTTTTATGCTACAAGGAAATAAGATTGATTGTGAAGATGAAGTAAAACTTTTAGGTGTAACCTTTGATGTTAAATTAACATTTAATTCTTATGTATCACATATTTGTAAAAAGGCTTCTCAGCAACTTAATATTCTAAAACGCATTGGAAATAACTGGAGTAAATTTGGCAAGCTTACAATTTATTATTCTTTTATATTGTCAAATTTTAACTATTGCCCTTTAGTTTGGCATTTTTGTGGTGAAAGTAACACAAAGAAATTAAAGAAAATACAAGAAATGGCTTTAAGGTACATTTATAACGATTCAGACAGCTCCTATGAACATTTACTTGAAAAATCACAGTTACCTTCACTGAGATTACGTTTTATGGCTATAGAAGTTTTTAAGATAATAAATAAACAAACTCCTGTATATTTACATGATTTAGTAACTATAAAGAAAAGTTCTTACTCTTTTAGATACAACAACACTGTCAACATACCAAGAGTTAACACCACCAGGAATGGTTTGCATTCACTGAGATATGGTGCAGCAAAATTGTGGAACGAACTTCCAAATGACTTGCGTGAGGGAATAAGTTTAAATAATTTTAAAAACTTGATAAGCAAATGGGATGGGGATGGGTGTTCGTGTTCTTTTTGTTCCTAGAACTTTTTATTCCGCAAGGTTTTTCGCGCCATGTCTCAGTGATGTGCATTTAAACATTTTTGTTTTCGCTTTGCTATACATATATTTCTTGCATGGCCCTGCTTATGTGCTTGCTTTATTTTGTATTTTAGAACCTACTTTTTTAGGTTAGTGCTTGTTTTCGTAGTGCTTATAACTTAATTATCTGCTGCTGCATTTTAATAATGCTTGAATTTTTATATGTTTGTCAATGTATGTCCATGTATTTTTGTGTGTATATATATATATATATACCTGTATATGGGTCATTATCAAAATACACGCACTTTTTCCTGTTCATATTTTGGTGACATCAATATTTTCGTTCCCGTTTTGCTTTAGCCTATTAGTTTTTCCTACATTACAATGACATATTTACATAATATGCGGTCGGGAAAACCACCATGAAAAAAAAATTCTAGATATGTAGAACCCCCTAATACCTTTCAGCCCGTGGTGTTACCAACATAAAATTATTCTTTTTAGGAAAATGAAAAATAATTGTTATGTAAAAAGTGGTTACATACATAATATACAGGGAAATCATGCATAATGTAGGATATTTCCTTTGGAGCACTAGTTTTTTTTTTCACAATATTTGGATATGTAGTTGTGGAATTCCATTTAAGCTGCATTATGAAACAAACAAGTTTTCATAATTGTATTTTGTTTCACTTTATATAAAGAAAAGATGACTTATACATAGTTATCAAAGTCAACTTTATTCAACTATAATAAAATTTACTTCAATTATGTCATTTATCCTTTTTATGAAACAATTTACATGAGGTAACACCATTGACAAGAGGTAACACCACAGATGACAAAAGTAACACCAGGGACATCTTCATGAATGTAAACATTTAATTCAAGAAAAAAAAACAACTATCAACCTATATTTGTTGTTTTCTTAATGTTTTCAGTACAATATTCAGTTTTTCAACATATTGGTTTAATGCATGAGCAATATCAGTTTTGTCCATGGTGTTATGAAGATATGTCCCTGGTGTTACCAGGTCTAAAAGGTATACTCTCATCAGCTTGTTAAACTATATCTTACACGTAAATGACGATGTTTGAACAATTTTTCTGCATAGGTTAAAGAGCAATATTTTGTTCTGTATATTACTGTTTATGGATTAATGTGTTTATTCACAATTTTAATGCTAAATGTCTGTGATGTTACACAATCTTTATGGTAACACCATTGGCAGTAACACCACAGAAAACAGGTAAGTATTTTCAGGATAAAAGGAAAATAATTTCTCCCAGACTATATCACTGTGTACAATCGAGTACGGCAACGGTTGTTTGGTTTCACTTCCGGTTAGCTAGGATGGACGTCAGAACACGAGAGGTGAGCACATTGTTTGAAAATTTTGTTATCTAGAAATAAATTGATAACCCAAGCATTACCCTTGTCTTTTTCTAGATATAGTTTTGCGTCAAAACACATTCAATGTTAAGCCCATTATTACAACAGGTATGAAACAATCATGGGAGATGGTGGTGTTGGTGATCATTTTCACAGATTTTTGCGTGGTTTGTGGTTTTCCTCGATTTTGTGCTCCTATTTGATATATTTCATCTTTTTATTGATTCTGCATTTAGATTAATATGTTCCTTACCTTTGTCACTATCCTACCATTGACGATTCCTGCAAATTATCGCTTGTCATCTCAGTTTTTGTCAGTGGGTTTAAAAGTCGGTGTACGTGTTTGGTATAAGGTAAATGTACGGTTCGGTATTATAAACAATACAAAAAATGTACGGTTTGGTTTTTCTCTTAGTTGGTTTAAAGGTCCGTGTTGCGCATGTCAAATATGACAAATTCTTCACTATGTAATTTTATACTGCGGCAGATTGCTTATAATTTCATATCCAAAAATTCAGTAGATACGTCAGAAAACTTCCCATTTTGCTTAGATATTGTTGTCTAAAATGCAATGTTTCTCCAACACCGTTTCCAACATCCGGAACGATTATAAAGACTTTTGTATAAAATCATTATTATCATGTCAGAAAACTTTCAATGGCATGGCTTGCAAAGCGTAGAGAATGAACTGAAACTTGGTAGGAAGCATCTATGGAATGTCCTTTATAAAGATTGCTCATTTTGTCCCGATCCATTAACAAACATGGCCGCCACAGGCAATTCTTGTTTCTGATTGGCCGATTTTAAAAAAATCATCACCTCTGAAACCGCTTGGCCAATTGAACCGAAACTTGGTAGGAAGCATCTACGGAAGGTCCTCTATAAAGTTTGCTCATTTCGTCCCGATCCGTTAACAAACATGGCCGCCACAGGCCATTCTTGTTTCTGATTGGTTGATTTCTAAAAAATCTTCACCTCTGAAACCGCCTGGCCAAATGAATCAAAACTTGGTAGGAAGAATCCTTGGAAGATCCTCTATAAAGATGCTCATTTAGTTCCGATCCGTTAACAAACAATGGCCGCCACAGGCCATTCTTGTTCTTGATTGGTTGATTTCTAAAAAAATCTTCTCTTCTGAAACCGTTTTCACAAATGAACTGAAATTTGGTAGGTAGCATTCTGAAAATATTGTAGTTCAAAATTAAGTCAAATTTATTCTATAATCATCTTTTACTAATCCGTAACCCAGAAAGTTTTTTTTCTGGACACGCTTGAAAAAGGCGGTGTTTGTTTACAGTACACTGTACATGTCGTCACGATTTACGGAATTAACGCAGTTGCAAATGAAATAGATGTCGTTTTGAAATTTTTTGATTTGGTAATGAAAATACAAGATTTTATTTAACAAAAACAAATAAAGTGGCTATTATTTAAATCTTTTTCATGAAAGTAATTTACACTTGACTCTCGTTATCTCGAATTCGATGGGACCATGAAAAAAATTCGAGTCAACCGTAGTTCGACTCAAGAGAAGCTACGAAGATACCGGAAGCGTGGTTTGTTTAACAACGAAAGGGAGACAACTCGAGCGAAATTTTGAAGAGCTAAAACCAGCATCGCATGTCCCTATTCTCGGAACGATTTTAAACATATTCGATGTTTTTGTTGCTGTTTTTTTCTCTTCGTTAAATTCTTTGAATCTTGTGAAACGACTGATAACTCCTAGATATCTTTTTTTGTGTGAATGAATATGTTTATCCGTTTTGTTTATGTTTTTCACCTGTTGCATTGTCATTAAACTTCACCCATTATGACGTATTTTTCTTTGTGCAATACTATTTATTTACAATAAATGGTGTGTTTTTATTATTCAATAAAGTGTAGAAGAAAACTATTCTTCTTTAATCAAAATTAATTTCCGACAAATAATTCAATAGATAAAACCTTTCCTTTGTGTACTTTTCATAATCATTGATGTCTGCCGACCCAAGCGCACTTATTATGAATCGATAATTTTTTATTGTACACATCTAACCTGTGTCATAATACCAAGCCAATTCAAATATTATCACTAATTAATTTGACAGATTGTGAAATAAACATGTGAAATAGCCCAAGGTAAAAATGTCAAAGTCAATGACCGGATGTTTCACCTGTGATCCGATTTTAATCTTAAGGTAATACACATGTTTTGAGAGGTAAATTTGACTTAACGAATGTAAATAATATGGCTTTCTACATCTCGGGACCAAAACTTTTATTCAAGACAACCGAAATTTCGACTCATCCGAATTCGACTCAACAGGAGTCAAATTATATATATTTATACACAACGAAGTTCGGGACTTCGATAAAAATTCGACTCAACCGGAAATTCGAGTCAACGGAATTCGAGACAATGAGAGTCAACTGTACTTTCGTATCTATGCTGGCTTACACATCCGAGTTTAAATGTCAGCGCCCCAACATTTAAGTCTCACGATCAATATATTCGTGAGACCGACGCGAGAAATAGAGCATCAGTATGTGGTTTACCGGGGTGGTCTACCGTAATGAGGACTAACGTCCTCTTTAAAGATTGCTAATTTTGTCACGATCCGTTAGCAAACATGGCCGCCACAGGTAATTCTTGTTTCTGATTGGCCAATTTTTAAAAATTGTCTCCTCTGAAACCGCTGGCCAAATGAACCGAACCTTAGTAGGAGGCATCTATGGAAGATCCTCTATACAGATTGCTCATTTAATCCCGATCTGTTAACAAACATGGCTGTTATAAGCAATTCTTGTTTCTGATTGGTTGATTTCTAAAAATCTTCTTCTCTTAAACTGCTTGGCCAAATGAACCGAAATTTGGCGGGAAGCACCTATGGAAGGCTCTGTATTAAGTTTCCTCAAAGCAGAATGAAAGGTGAGCGGCACAGGCTCATCCCACTGAGCCTCTAGTTGTTATCATCATCAGAAAGTGATAGACCATGTGCATGCAAACCATCCATTTTGCTGTTATTATTGTGATACAACATGTACGGAATTTGACAACATCATCAAACATTCAGTAAAAAATCACAGCCTAGACGTCTTAAAGATCAATCATTTAGAGTTAAATGAAAAAAATGGAATATACGGTTACAGGAGCCATAATTTTAATATTATACCTAGAGAGCTTGATTCAACGGGAAAGAAAACCGAAACCGACACTACACTTGATTCCTTAAAACTTCACATCGTATTAGATAAAAGCTCAGACATTACTACTATTTCAAGTCCTCTTCATAAAAGGATGAAACCATCTGATTCACCAGTTCATGACTGTATGAATGAAAATCACGAAACACTTGCTAAGGAGGACGTCGATTTCCAAGAAATGGATTATAGCGACGATGGTGATTTTGAAAATGAGGACGAAAAACATCTTCTAGATCTCGTTCCATCAGTACTAGAAACAATGAACAATCATGGAAAAGTAGATATATATGGATACAATTTCACAAAATGTTGGCTCTTGCCTCATTTCCGATGGACAATATAGCTTTTTTATTATTTCTAGATGTTGTTAAGTGGCATAATTCGGAGTCTACCACCCTAATGAGGTACGAATGTCCTGCAGTTAACAAGTTTTGGCGAATTGAATACAAAATGTTTCATGGTAAATGGTTAAGGTTCATGAGTGGACCTAAGAATAAAAGTGACATCGTCAAATCTTAGTATGAAATGAAATGAAATATGGATTAACTGATTTTTCGTTTTTGCACATACAGGAAGTCAAGACACTCATCGGGTGTTTTGTAAGAGGAAGGCATTATTACTTCTGAGATGCTTTTAAATAGACACCCTGGCTTTTAAACGTCTTGTGTATGGCCAAAATCTATGTAGCCTTTAATGTAAAGATGGAATTGAGAATACGATAATAAAAATGTTGGTTTTTGGTGTTACCTCATCATGAGAAAGAAAGGATATTGTGTATGTTTTTTTTTTTATCTCTACACGTACAGAGTAATGCCCAAAGATAATCGATGTCCCTGATTAAGATTATATCGAATTGCTGTGGCATACTGCAGTTGAAATCGAATTTTCGAATTTTTCTATACATACCATATCGTACACTTTTGCATTACCAAACCGTTGCAAACAAATATTTTTGCATTAACCAAACACGTACACCGACTTTTAAACCCACTGACAAAAACTGAGATGACAAGGATAATTTGCAGGAATCGTCAATGGTAGGATAGTGACAAAGGTAGGGAACATATTAATCTAAATGCAGAATCAATAAAAAGATGAAATATATCAAATAGGAGCACAAAATCGAGGAAAACCACGCAAAAATCTGTGAAAATGATCACCAACACCACCATCTCCCATGTTTTTTCATACCTGTTGTAATAATGGGCTTTACATTGAATGTGATTTGACGCAAAACTATATCTAGAAAAAGACAAGTGTAATGCTTGGGTTATCAATTCATTTCTAGATAACAAAATTTTCAAAAAATGTGCCCACCTCTCGTGTCCTGACGTCCTTCCTAGCTGACCGGAACTGAAACCAAACAACCGTTGCCGTACTCGATTGTACACAGTGTATATTTTATATGTATATGAATACCAAATGTAAAGTATTGTATATTTTTACATTTGTTCAATTCTAACAAAAAGAAGTAGTGAGAAGTACACCACAGACATAAACTATATATACTATACCAATCGCACCTACCTTTTCGGCTCTATATTAGTTTATGGACCACTTTTGTTTTGTCGTCTGCACATGTCATGAAACAGGAAATATGCAAATTTTAAAGGGAGAAACTATTTTTGCTTCAAATATGACAAGACAGATAACTCTTACCAGCCTTAATAGGAAGGGTAACACCACAGACATGAAAATCTATAACAGCAGGTTTTTGCTAATGTTCTTTTTTAATTTTAATATATATCAAGCAAAAATAATGTTGTGCTATTAGAGTTTTAGGAATAATTCAAAAATAATATAAAGATCGAATAAAATCATAATATCTGAATAGTACAAATGACCAAAAGTAAGTCATTCTGGAAAAATAACACGTAACACCAAGTCAAACACAGGTCTTCGTGTAGCTAGTATTAATTCGCAATTGGACCTATCTGGACTTAGATGGTAAAACTATAGAAAACTGATGTGCCTTCATGCAAAACATGTTTTCTCCAATCAGTTTGGTTGATATTTGTCTTTTAATTGCGTAATAACAGAAAAGTCCGTGTTTTTTTATAATGACCTATATATGTACCTGTATGTGTAATGTGTATGTCGGTTTAAAAAGCTCTTTCGAGCTTATGTTTTATTGTTATTGCATATACCAACTTTAAATAAAATTTACTTGACTTGATGCTTTTCAGTTTAACTTGTGCTTTATTCTAGTGCTTGGCTATTTCTGCATGAATATTTTTAAAATATTTTTAGAATATTTTTTGAAATATTTCTAGAATATATTTAAAATATATTTTGAAATATATTTTAAAAGTAAATGCATATTTTATATGTGTTTTGAGTTAATTTGCTTATTTGCTTAATTACAGACTGCTTATAATTTGCATGAATGTACTTGTATGTGTAATGGCTGCTATAAATGTCGGCATCTATTTTCTGTTTTGACTTCTGGTCCTATGACAGTAGGTGCACAGAGAGGCACTTGCCACATGTGCACTGGCTGTAGGGGTCCAGAAGTCAAAACACAGAAATGTATGCATAAATATTATCTGGATATGTATTAATTTTGTATTGCATGACATGTTTTATTGTGCTGTATTTAATTTATGTCATTTTATTATGCATGTCGGTTTGAAAAGCTCTTGAGAGCTTATGTTGTACTGTTATAAAATGTACCGCCTCTAAATAAAACTTTTGATATTGATATATTGTATTGGAAGAAGAATTCCAAGAAGAAATATATATATTTTTAGGTTAGTGCGTGTTTTCGTAGTGCTTATAACTTAATTATCTGCTGCTGCATTTTAATTATCCTTGAATTTTTATATATATATATCAACAGGTTTGTGGTAAGTGAAAAGAAAGGGAAGGCTATATTCCTAGCTCTGTTAAATAATTTTAGTTAAAATGATTTTTATCACAACAAAACAACTTTAACCCATGAATGTGTAATTAGACAAGTTTACGAAATGTTGGAAGATAAAAAAAAAGGGTTAATCAGAAACCGTAAATTGACAAGGGACATGAATTTAGAAAAAGGACAAAAGACTAGAGCAATTCACTGTAAACATTGTGTTCAGGGCTTAAACACTTTCTTAAGCAAATATTAAACACGTTTGGGATCTTACGGTTACCGTTGCTGAAAACCAACGTAAACTCATGTTCTTACAGAAAATATGCGACTTTCATCCTTCTTTACTTTCAAAACAAATATGTTCATATCGTTTTCTCCAATACGAGTACGTGTATAATACACAACAATTTGGTTTTATTCCAGACATTGTAAAAATCTTGGAAAAATATAAACTGTTACCATATTTGATGAATTATGTATTTTCTGTCTTATTTCAGAATAATCAACGTGGATGAAAATGGTAAAATTAAACTACATGTACCTTTAAAACGGACAATAAAAATACAAAACGACAAAGACTTCGTTCGATTCAGACCTGTGTATTTTCGTTCGATTCAGACCTGTGTATTCGGAAGGAAAACCACATATTATTTGAACTACATGTATCACGACAATAGCTCTAAACTACGTTCGGCGAAATACATTTCTAAATTATGGACAGAAATAAATATTCAACAAATAAAGACTTGTCCGCTATGCAAACATGTAACCAACGACGTTTTAACACACCAGTTGATGCAATTGTATTTTTTATCTTTAGAATCACAAAGACAGTCGACGTCACTTATGCCTAACATTGAAAACTGGTTAAAATGGCAAATTTCGACACGCTCTGCACTCAAGACTCCAACTCATTCTGTAATTTCTTTCTCGGAAGTGAACATGAGTTGCTAAATCTAAGAACTGGCCTCCCCGAAAGTCGTATTGACTTTACAATTCCTCAATTAACGCAGTGTAGTATGTCCTTGTAGGTGGCGGAAACCGAGTACCGGAGAAAACTACCGACCTACCACAACCCATTGACAAACTTTATCACATAATGTTGTATCGAGTACACCTAGCCTGAGCAAGATTCGAACTCTCAACGTCAGTGGTGATAGGCACTGATTGCATAGGTAGTTATACATCCAACTACCATACGATAACGACCACTAAGGCCCCTCTACAAGGAGAGCAATAGTTGATAATAAGGTCAATAATTAGGAGAATGTCAGTTTGAGTTTCAGACTGTTGTTAACCAGTGGGATAGGAACTGCCTACCCCTCCGAGACATCTCAGTTCATCATCTGTTTTTTAAAGTGGTTTGTGATGTTAAATCTATAGTTTTTCGTGGTGTTCCGTAAACCATAGCTTGTCATTTTGTCCTTTTTTCTTTTGGTCATTGCATTTTTCAGTTTTGTTTTTTTTTATTTTTTTTATTTTTTTTTACTTTACGCATTCGGATCACCCTTTGGTAACTTAAAACGTTTCTTCAGAGTATTTTTAGTGGAATCAGAATTTAACACCTGTCTCTACCCACAAAACAAGTTACCGATATCTTACTTGGTCATATGTTCTATGTGTGAGGTCGCTAATACAGATTAGAATTAAGAAACTCAGTGGGTCTATGAGCACTCACTTTACATCAATCTTTAAAGACCCAAATGTCGCTAAACACCTGTCTCTCCTTCATGACAAATATGTTATTGTCTCTGCCGACAAGGCCCCTAACAATATTGTTGTTGTATGTAAATCACATTACATAGACTGCTTAATAAAAGAATTGGGCATTGGCAACCCTACATATACCCCGACGACACTTACGAAAGAGGAAATACTGGACATCATCAGTCTGTTTTATGTTCCTTTGGAATTTCAACCAAAGATGAAGAACTGGATCTACCATCGCTCTACTGGATTCCTAAATTATTCAAATGTCCTTTCAAACAGCGCTATATTTCTGGGTCTGCCAAATGCTCCACAAAATCTCTTTCCAAATGATTAACATGTATTCTATCGGCAGTCAAAACCGGGCTTCAGAGCTACTGTGACACTAGCTACTCGAGAGGTGGTGTGAATCAGATGTGGATTCTGAAGAACTCGAAAGATCTGTTAGAGTACATACAATCTAGGTCTCTCTCCTCCTGCAATAGCATTAAAACATTTGACTTCTCTACCCTTTACACTACTATTCCTCACTCTAAGCTGAAGGACAAATTAAGGGAGTTGGTCGAACTGTGTTTCATAAAAAAGAATGGCCAACGTAGATACAAATACCTTGTGCTAGGGAGATACATATCTTATTTTGTAAAACACCACGCTGATTTTACCAAAGAATTCTCTAAAACTGATATCTTCAACATGCTCGTGTTTTTGATTGACAATAAAACGTAGATATCAAAATTAGTGCGCACAACGCGTTTCTGGAATATCATTCATCAGGTACGCTTAAAATCGAAAGGTTGGAAAGCCAAAAACCGGTAATTTAAAAGGTTGTGCGAGCAAGTGGACCAAAGAGCCTAAATAGGATCGTCAAAAATCGGCTAAGGTCACCTATGTCTGAGGGAGGAGAATCTTAGTTTTAATAATAGTTTCATTATTTAGAAACTATAAATTTCAATAACACATATATCTATTAAACCATGTCAGTGCCGAAGCACTGACTACTGGGCGGATGATAGCCTCGGGGACTAATAGTCTACCAGCAGAGGTATCGACCCAGTGATTGTAATAAAACGTAGATATAAAATTTAGTGCGCACAACGCGTTTCTGGAATAACATTCATCAGGTACGCTCAAAATCGAAAGGTTGGAAAGCCAAATAATTTAAAAAGGTTTGCGAGCAAGTAAACCAAAGGGCCTAAATAGGATCGCCAAAATCGGCTAAGGTCACCTATGCCTGAGGGAGGAGAATCTTAGTTTTAATAATACTTTCATTATTTAGAAACTGTAAATTTCAATAACACATATATCTATAATAAACCATGTCAGTGCCGAAGCATATTTGTTATGCTTGGTGGACGTGTTTTTCAACAGACAGTCGGTATACCTATGGGTACAAACTGTGCTCCTCTTCTCGCCGATTTGTTCCTTTATTCGTATGAGGCACACTTCATACAGGGGCTTCTCAAGAAAAACGAAAAGAAACTAGCCCGATCCTTTAATTTCACGTTCCGCTATATAGATTATGTCCTTTCACTAAATAATTCTAGGCTTGGTGATTTTGTTGATCGCATCAATCCAATTGAGCTTGAAATAAAGGATACCACAGATACAGATAGGTCTGCTTCATACCTTGACCTACACTTCGTAATCGACAGTGAGGGTCAGTTAAGAACGAAACTTTACAACAAAAGAGATTATTTCAATTTTCCTATTGTGAACTTTCCATTTATATGTAGCAACATTCCAGCAGCACCTGCATATGGAGTATATATCTCTCAGATGATACGATATTCCAGAGCTTGTGGTTCCTATCAGGATTTCTTTGATTGAGGGTTGCTGCTAACAAGGAAGCTACTGAACCAAGGGTTCCTTTTGGTAATGTTGAAGTCATCACTTCGAAATTAAATTTTACGGTCGCCACTATGACTTGGTTGACCGCTATGAAATATCTGTGCCACAAATGACCACGGATATGTTCCACTTGTCGTAAACACTTCCCGGTCCTTTCTTCATTCACGACTTTTTACCGGGTTTGTAACTAGATTAACACGACGAGTGCCACTAAAGGAGCAGGAACTGTTTAACCTTCCGGAGCACCTTAGTTCACCCCCGCTTTTTAGTGGGGTTCGTGTTACTCGATCTTTAGTTTTATATCTATGTTTTGTCGATCGTTGTTTGTCCTTTTGTACTTTTTCTTTTGGTCATTGTGTTGTCTGTTCTTCTTCGATATACGGTTTCTGATTGCCCCTTTGGTATCTTCAAACTCTTCTAAAGGTTTAAAAATCAAACCTTTCTTAAGAGTACTGTATGTTGCAATCGTAGTACAAGACCTGCCTCTACACAGAACAATATATTGTAATCAACGTTGGCCACAAGTACAAAAGAAGAATAGTTGAAACAGTTTTAAACTTAGTGTGCGAGAGGTTATTTTAGAACAGTGAAGTAATATGTCTTAGTGCTGTTAAAAAATTAGACAACATCGTCATAAATTTAAAGATATATCCACACCTGATTCACACCACTTCTGGAGTAGCTAGTCTCACTTTAACTTTGAAGGCTAAATATAGATGCTAAAATTTTAGAAAGACGTGTAGTGGAACATTTGGCTGACCCAGTCATAATCTGCTTTATAAGAGGCCGTCGTGGTCGTGATCGTATGGTAATTGGATTTACAACAACTGCTCAATCAGTGCCTATATACAGTTATGAGATCGAATCTCACTCATGTCGAGGTGTACTCGATACAACTTTATATGATACAATTTGTTACCGGTTTCCTCCACTAATTACACTGACCACTACGATATAACTGGAATATTGTTGAAAGTGGCGTTAAACACCATCACTCAAAACCCTAACCATGTCGCTATAAGGACAATTATGTAACAAAGCGTAGATGTATAACCCGTCTCTGGATTAGCCTTCATCAGGTACATTCAAAGTCGAAAGATTGGAAGTTTTGGTTACCAATGAATGGAGGGTAGTTCCATTTCATCATATTTGCACAAAGAACTAAAAACCGATTTATGAAGGTTTTCCTCTTTTGTTAGCGTTGCGGAATATCCGGAGAAAACCACCAACCTTTATCACATAATGCTGTATCGAGTACACCTCGTCATGAGTTAGATTAAAACTCATAATTTTAGTGTTGGTAAGCATTGATTGCATAGGTCATTGTAAATCCAACTACCATACGATCGCGACCACAACGAAACCCAATGAATAGTTTATTTCTATCTTCTTTGATACTTTAAACATATATTGTAGTTAAAAAAAACAAAAGACTTATGAAAGAAAAATACCACTCTGTCAGAACAGTTTCAATATATAATAAACAAATACACGCCGGGTATTCGGATACTTGGAACCGGGTCGAACACTAAGAACCGGGTGAGACAAGTGACAACAACGTTTTCGGGTGAGTATGCTATTTTAGTCAGCGATATTAACAACAGAAATAAATTGACACGTCGTCTTTGCTATTAACGTACTAGGTCTATGCCAAGTTTTGAGTATTTTAAGTGGATAATGAATCGACAAGAACGTTTTAATATCGGAAGTTTCAGAAATAATATGTGAATCTTTAACTTTAGTCGCTTATATCTACTCACGGAGAGCGAGTTCTATGATTGTTTTGGTCGATATACCTCCCATAATCTATACTAGACTATTCATCAAAAATTAGGCTTTTGACTTGCGGTTTCTAGAGCAACATCTATCTTTTTATAACAACGGGTGCATGAAATCGAACACAAAGGACCGCGGGTAACCTTAAGTGAAAGATACTAAGAACGCGGGTGTCGGACACTAAGAACAAATCGTATGCAAGGGCAAATCGGGGATTTAAGCCGTGGATGGCTAATATAGGATTATAATCCAGCGGTTGTCAGGCGAGACTGGTAAATTTAAGTCGTTCCCTTATGAAATTTATTTAATAAGATGTCTGTTTTAAGGATGTTTGAATATGGGATAATGTCCTAATTTATTTGAGATGGCTTGAATTTATCGCTGTTTTACTACGGGTCAGTCACCTTATTTCAAATATTTTAAAATAATTATGGGCATAAAGCGACTAACCGTGGTAAAACGGATGTTCTCTCAAAGCCTTTAAAACGTCGTAATAGGGAATTACTCTACACTCAAAACAGTTTTTTATTGTATATTCTTTTATGCCCAAAATCTACTAATGTAAGACTAAAAAAAATAACAAAGCAGTACTATCATTAAATAAATCAAAGTAAATTTTGTTGTACACTATTTACTCCACACCTCCGCTTGTGATAGTGCAATATTATAACCTATCTTTTCCCTTTTTCAAACAGAAATGTCAAATAATATTGAACTGGAGGAGGCGGAGCCAGTTGACGGGTCCTTTTTGGACGTATCTCTTGCAGAATAGGTGAACTAAAATTCACAAAAGAACTACTGCTGCGGTGTTTGTAATAAGGTTTTTAGACGTAAAGCCCATTTGGTACGGCACAGTTCACCTTAGATTTCAACGGATCAAACAAACCTCTCTCCGATGTTCCATCCAAAACCTATCCAAAGTTGCGGATCCCGGACATAAAGCGGAGGAATTTTCCATGAAATAACCGATATCCAATTTGCCAAAACTTAACGGTTTCGTGTTCATATCTCCATATGTGTGGTTGAGTCGCACGAAAACCATTCAACAATATCTAAGAAGAGAAGGTAGCATATGTTATGTAACGGAAATGTTCCGGATGCTAATAGTCCCATAAATTTTAAGAATGATTCTTTTTGTCCAACATCTTCAAGAGATTTCAGTACCTTAGGCAACAAATCAATCATGTCATTGATCTCAATAGATTCTGAATCGCATTCGGGTATTTCTTTCTCTGAAGGACAACATACTTCCATTTGAATTTCATCGTTCTCAAAGTCATTTCCTTCATTTTGGTTACTTTTCGGAGTTTGAAAAAGATTCTTACAGAAGTTCTCCTTTACTGGAGTATTCAGCTTCTTTCTTTTGGATTCCTTATCAAGTATGTAAGTTAAGCCATCATTAACGGTAATGCATTTGCCATATTTGGTTAAATTAGATGGTACTACTCCTTCGTGTATTTTTGTTTGATATCTTTGTATTTCTGGGTTTTCGTCTAATATCAGTTGCCGATATTTTAATGTTTCTTCTCCGTGTGACAGCTTACACTGTTCAATAATACTCTGCAAGGAACTTTCTTTTATTCCACAATAATAACACTTGTACATGTTTTCTTCGTACTTCAACTTGTTGATAGGTGAGAAGCGACATGCCTAAAAAAAATATATTTGGATACAAAATTGTAGCTAGTCCAACTTTGTTTTATGAATTGTGTCATTTATATATATATAGAGAGAGAGAGTTTATTTTCTGTAAGATTTATTACATTGTTAGTCTATTCAGCCTGCTACGTTGCTTTTTTGAAACAAAACTACAATTTCAATGTTATAATTAGTTAATGTAATCCGCGTTCTTAGTATCCACGGACACACAAGATCCCGCGTTCCATTGTATCATAACCCGCGGTCCTTTGTGTCCGATTTCATGCACCCGTTGTTATAAAAAGATAAATGTTGCGCTAGAAACCGCTAGTCAAAAACCTATTTTTTAATGAATAGTCTAGTATAGATTATGGGAGGTATATATCGACCAAAACAATCATGGAACTCGCTCTCCGTGAGTAGATATAAGCGACTAAAGTTAAAGATTCACATATTTTTTCTGGAACTTCCGATATTAAAACGTTCTTGTCGATTTTTTTATCCACTTATAATACTCAAAGCTTGGCATAGACCTAGTGCGTTAGTAGCAAAGGCGATGTGTCCATTTATTTCTGTTGTTAATATCGCTGACGGTCGCCGAGGACAAAAATAGCATACTCACCCGAAAACGTTGTTGTCACTTTTCTGACCCGGTTCTTAGTGTCCGACACCCGCGTTCTTAATATCTTTCACTTAAGGTTACCCGCGGTCCTTTGTGTCCGATTTCATGCACCCGTTGTTATAAAAAGATAGATGTTGCGCTAGAAACCGCAAGTCAAAAGCCTAGTTTTTAATGAATAGTCTAGTATAGATTATGGGAGGTATATATCGACCAAAACAATCATGGAACTCGCTCTCCGTGAGTAGATATAAGCGACTAAAGTTAAAGATTCACATATTTTTTCAGAATTTTCCGATATTAAAACGTTCTTGTCGATTTATTATCCACTTATAATGCTCAAAACTTGGTATACACCTAGCACGTTAATAGCAAAGACGATGTATCCATTTATTTCTGTTGTTAATATCGCTGACGGTCGCTGAGGATAAAAATAGCATACTCACCCGAAAACATTGTTGTCACTTGTCTGACCCGGTTCTTAGTGTTCGACCCGGTTCCAAGTGTCCGAATACTTGGCGTGAAATAGTAGAAAGACAAAATTGATATCCCTATAAACACACATACCTATAACCGCTCACTTACATGGCTTGTTGCAGGCTCCTCAATTAAAACAGTGGCGGTGTTAACTTAATAAGAAAATAAAGTAAAACAGCCTTGGTTAACAATTTGACCAATATCAACAAAATGAAGCGTCGGAAATCCAGATCCTGAATGGTTGGTTGATGGTGTTTAACGCTACTTTCAACAATATTTCACTTATATCGTGGCGGTCTGTTTTATTGGTGGAGGAAACCACCGACCTGTCGCAAGTCACTGACAAACTTTATCACATAATGTTGTACGCATCGCCTTGATCGAGATTCGAACTCAAAACATCAGTGGTTTTAGTTGTAAATCCAACTACCATACGATCACGGCCACGACGGCTCCAGGTCCTGAATGGATAATACACAAATTGTACACATATGTAGTCTACTCCGTACATATAAACATAAATATATTATAGAACTTTGTCGTTCGTGAGCAAGCGTATGGAACAAAATGAAGGCCCACGGAAACTAAGTATATTACATACTAGACTTAGACACCAATGCAGCTCACTCAATGTCGATCTGTGAAAAATACATATAATAAATAATTTTAAATGTAATTGCGGTGCTTCTTTTGAAGATGCTATACATTACTTTCTGGAATGTCCTTTATACCTGAACGAAAGTAGAACACTTCTGAGTAATTGCGACGATATCAATATCAATATTGAAACTTTGCTCTTTGGAAACGATCAGTATAATTATGACGTCAACTCCAAAATATTTGGAAAAGTTCGAACTTTTATAAATCAATCAAAAAGATTTTAGGGCTAATGTCAGCAATTTTTTACTTTTTCACTTTTTCACTTGTTCTTCTTACTTTCTTCCAGTGTCAAAATTTTAAATGTCTATTGTCTGTGTTTTGTTTTGTTGTCATTAATTCATGTGTATAATTTGTAAGGAGAGGACTTCATATAAGTTGGTATAACTTGCTGTCCAATCCTATTGTTTATGTACAATAAAATATTATTAAACTAACAAAATGGAAATATGGAGTTTAAAAATATCTTTTTTAATGTGGAGTTCAAAGGTAGATTATTCGGTTTCATTTCAATGTTTTAACTGACAGATTTTTTTTTTTTTTAAGTAAAGGTGAATTAGACGCGTTTTCTGATGTTTATGAACAAGAAATGGGTGTTCCGTAGGTAAACATCGTTTGTGTTTCATAATTTAGCATTAAGATAAATAGTTTAATCCAAGTGCCTATGGGGAGCATTGAAGGATCTCTCTATATATAATAATAATAATAATAATAATAAACTTTATTTCAAGAAGGTAACTCAATTAGTTTTCACCAATCTAACTTGAGGCCCTCATATATAATATGTAGATTATTCCTCGACTATTAGTTCGCGAGGGTATTATTCACTGGTAGTCAGTGCTTCGTCACTGGCATGGTTTATTAGATATTTGCATAGCTAAAACTGAGGTTGGTTTGATTTTATGATGTTTAACGCCACTTTTAACAATATTTCAGTTAAATCGTGGCGGTCAGTTTTATTGGTGGAGGAAACCGGAGTACCCGGACAAAACCACTGACCTTCACAAGTCACTGACTAACTTTATTACATTAGTTGTGTACACCTCGCCCTGATCTGGATTCGAACCCACAACATCAGTGGTGATCGGCACTGATTGCATAGGTAGTTGTAAATTCAACTACTATACGATCACGGCCACGACGACCCCTATTTAATATTTATAGTTCCTAAATAATGTCATTATTAATAATAAAAATAATAATAATAAGGGTAATCTCCCGCTGCATATGTAGCTTTGAGTGATTTTCGCTATCCTGTTTAGATTCTTTGGTTTTATGCTCCCGTAGATTTAGATTGTTTGGCTTTTCAATATTTTATGACTGTATCAGAGGAAGGGGACGTGTGCAATAAATTAGTTATATACGTTTTTATTTCTGATATGTTATCGAGCAAAAAGAATTAATAATATCAAAAGACAAATACATGTACCATTATGTATTAGCAAAATAGAAAAATAGCTATGACAAATATATTCAATTTTACCAGCTCAAGAAAAGTTGGGATGCATTTTTGCAATAACAGAAAACTACATCCCGATCCAGCACACATTTTATACAACTCCCCAACTAATATAGTAAGAGAACTAAATTTCTTGAATTACACACTATTTTACAGTAGACTTGCCTTACTTCCTCATATCAAATAAAAAAAAACAGCGGAAAGTGCCTTAAAGTGCTTCTGCTTCTGCCGATTAACTGTCTCCTTCGTCGTGTCGAAGATCATGCAGTGATTTAAATAGGTGCTATGCATCAAGGGAAGTCTCGCATCGGGATAAGTTAAAAACAGGTTAAAAGATAAAAGCAGTCGAGGCGGTTTATTGGACACAGAATGAAGCTTTAAAAGCTTCAAGTGTGTCCAGGCTGGCTTTGTCAGGTGGCAGGGCGTTCCAATCTCGGACAGTTCTTGGGAAGAACGACATCTTCCTGACGTCAATCCTACAGTGTGGTACTTGATCGGCATTGTCGTAGTCTTCTTGTTGGTCTGTCGAGGCGGTCTGTCTTGGAGATGGCGACTAGTTCGTGGTCGATCTTATAGAGCATGGTAAGTGTAGCGTCCCTTCTCCTGTCCTCTAATGACCTACAACCGAGGCGTTGGATCATGGCAGTGATACTAGACCTATTGTGTTGGCTACTTAAGACGAACCTTGCTGCCCTTCGTTGTACACACTCCAGCTTCCTGATGTCTGTCTGGTGATGAGGATCCCATACAGGGCTGGCATACTCCACCAGTGGACGGACTAGGGTCTTGTATGCTTGCTCCTTGATCGATATTGATGAGATCTTCAGATTTCTGCGTAGGAAGCCTAGAGTTCTATTCGTCTTGTTTGTGATGGAATCGATGTGTTGGCTCCAGTTCACTTTGTCGGTGATGGTAATCCCCAGGTATCTGGCTGATGTCACTGCTGCAAGTAATTGTCCTCGAATGGAATACTCTGTCACTATGGGTCATTAATGTAAAAGATGAAGAGGGATGGTCCAAGTACTGATCCCTGTGGTATTTCGGAGTCTACATCGATCTGTGATGAGTTCACTCCCTCGACAACGACTGTCTGGTTCCTTCCGGAGAGCCAACTTTTGATCCAGCTGTTTACCTTACCCCGGATGCCATACTGGTGTATCTTGTGGACGAGGAGGCTGTGGTTGACTTTGTCAAAAGCCTTGGCGAAATCCATGATGAGCACGTCCGTTTGAAGGCCTTCCTGGAGGTTCTTGGTGAGATCGTCGATAAACTCGATCAGCTGTCTCTCACAGGATCTGTTCCTCCGGAAGCCGTGCTGTAGCTGATATAGGATGCCATTATCCTCTCCGTGTCGCATAATGGTACTCGCCAACATGTGTTCCATTATCTTGCAGCAGACCGAGGCAAGCGAGACTGGGCGTTAGTTTTCTGTGAGATACTTTGGTCCCTTTTTGTTGGGTGCCGATAAGGGCACTATTTTATTCAATTTATAAAGATCGTTAATTCGATCGGAACTTTATGATGGTTGCATAGTTTATGCGTTCGCCTGTAATTATAAAATGTAGATATCAAATTTAGTGCGCACGACGCGTTTCTGCGATAACCTTCATCAGGTACGCTCAAAACAGAAAGATTGGTAAGCCACACAATTTAAATTTTTTGGAGCTATAAAAAAAATAGCCTATACAGGATAGCCAAAATCTACTAAGGTTACCTATTCATGAGGGAGGAGAACCTTAGATTTATTAACAATTACATTATTTAGGAACTGTACATTTCAGTAATAAATAAATCGTAAATAAAAATACGTATGTAATACGTCATCAAGGATTACGGCTCTCGATATTCAGTTCATGAAGTTGAAACGATGGATTACTCTGGGATTGATCAATGGACGAATATTTCAATTGCCACAAGTAAAACAAAGGATAATAGCGATTGGAATCTGAACAGCTTGGACTTAAACGGGAAACAAAAGATCACTTCTAACAAACTCTTGCTCATTTGGAGCTGGTTCAAGCTGTATTTCACATACTGGGGAACGGCTATCGGCAAACACGAGGTACTAATAAATAAAAAAAAAAAGATTTATTGTGAATTTGAAGACGTCAATCATAAACGGGTCCAGGTTTTGGCGTTATGGGGCGGGGGGTTGCTATCCTAACTCTTCTGCATGGGGTCGTCGTGGTCGTCATCGTAAGGTGGTTGAATTTACAACTACCTATGCAATCAGTGCCTATCACCACTAACGTTGTGAGTTCGAACCCCGCTCAGGTGAGATGTACTCGATACAACATTATATGATAAAGTTTGCTAGTGACTTACGACAGGTCGGTGGTTTTCTCCGGTTTCCACCAAAATAAACCTGACCGCTACGATATAACGAAAGTATTGTTTAAAGTGGAGTTAAACACCATAACCCAAACGCAACTATCCTCATCATCCCACTCAGTCGAAGTTTACTCGATACAACATTATGTGATAAAAGTTTGTCACTTACTTGCGGCAGGTCGGTGGTTTTCTCCAGTACTCCGGTTTCCTCCACCATTAAAACCGACCATCACGATATAACATAAATATTATTGAAAGTGGCATTAAACACCACAACCCTAACCCTCCTCATCATACAATCAAAAAGTAAGTCATGATACGACCATGTCTATCGACTGGTCATGGTATTAAGAAACAAGCCATAACCATTTTAGTTTTCGTAAATCTTTTTTATGTTTCGTCGAAGTGAAAACAACCGATATTTTGAATGAAGAAAGTTTACCATTACTCTGTTCCTTGTACAAATGTAACGTGTGCAATGTGTACAATGTGGTGCACAAAACTTCTTTGTCTTTAATTTAGATATTTCAAATAAGTGGAAACACATCTTTGCGAGATAATTTAATTCATTTTTATTAAAGCGTATATATACAGGTATACATCAATAAAAAAAATATTATAAAAAAGGCAAAGAAGTGGTTGGTGTCCGACTCTATTGGCGATTTCACAGTTTAAGTTTTCATATAATTTATATTCCAAATCTAACCTAAACTTGTATTTATTTCCACCTTTTTTGTCTAATTTAATTATTGCCGCCATTAGAACTTTGGATTATCAGCTGATATTACTCCTTGCGCTTTCATTTACATAAGAAATCATTTATTTGGGTCATAACATGAAAAACAAAAGTACCACGTCGTCAGAATAGTTCCAACGGCTATGGTGTTTAACGCCACTGTCAACACTATTTCAGTTATAATGTGGCGGTCAGTTTTATTGTATGAGGAAACCTGAGTACCCGGAGAAAACGACCTGTCCCAAGTCACTGACAAACATTATCACATAATGTTGTATCGAGTACACCTCACCTGAGCGGGATTCGAACTCACAACTTTAGTGGTGATAGGCACTAATTGCACAGGTAGTTGTAAATCACCACGCCCCGTAAAATCATAATTGGGATCATAACATGAAAAACAAATACACCCACTGAAAGAAATACCTAGTAACTATCACTAGTTAAACTAGTATTCCGATATCGATGCCTAGTACTTAATTGCATTACTAGGGTAGCGGATAGTTTTACTAATCAAACTGGTATTCGTACTGATAACGAACATGTGGTCCGCATCATATGACCGGCGCCCTGCAGTTCCCGCCTCTGAAACAAAGAACTTCAAATGACACCGGCGTGCTCATTATCAGAACGCCATTTTGATATAGAAGTCGTACCATTGAGATTACAGAGACGTTATTTTTTTAGTCTTGTGTAAGTATATTTTTTATTTAATTAATGTTTATAATTTAGTTTAACTGGTAAATGTATTTCAGTATCTACATGTAGTAATATACTATAGTGTTGTTCATGGTATATTTGATTAAACATATTTAGACAATGTCTATTTCTATTTAACCATAGGCTTTGCGAAATAATTGTTACCAGGACGGATAATTACTACAACATAAATTTTTTTAACCTGCTTGATCTTTATCACAAACATGTTAAAATCTCGTTTTTGCGGCGACAATCGACTGAGTTGTCTACATAACGATCAAACACTTATTTACGCATTTTTATTTACTACATACATTTCTATATTTTCGATTGGCAAACGTATCTTTCGTAGGTTCAAATGGGTAAACATATTGATAGACAAAAAAGGAAGGAGTTCATTAAGAGAAGAAAACAAGAACAATTGGCCAAATAAATCTGTAAAACAAGACAACAAACAAAGGACGCAATTAATGGTCCTACAAACAATGACACAAGCGGTACCCCACCTTGTTCAGCCAAAGTACATGCCGAACAAGATAAAGCATGTGACATTTCTGATAATACTTCAATTTCTCAGCATGAAAGTGAAACTGGCAGTGTCAGTGTTCAGGAATCAAACACTAGGTATCGTTCTCCAATTCACATATCCAGTACCTCTAGCAGGAGTGAATCTTCAAAACAATCTGTGAAATCATGTTCATGGGAAAGAGCTGAAGCAACAGACCCCCTTTTAGTTCGATGGCAGGAATACAAACTTTTAAAGACAAGAATCAATAGAATTGAGAGACTAAAATTCTAACTTTAAACATGTATGGTTATGGGTTTAGATTTAGGTTACAATGCAGATACAGTGCACATATACAATCTACAAATGTACATATATGTATAGATACAATACACTGTAAAATACAAAAATATTTTTATACAAAAAAAAACAACAATGTATGTGCATTAAAATGTCATTGTTTAAAAAAAAAAATAGGTACAGGTGTTTTTTGTACAACAAATATACATGTTATTGCATCATCACACATGTCATACATGTACATGTGTTACACATACCTCAGTACTTTCTTAAGATAGAGGCTCCCTATTTTTGGGTGGGTTTTTTTTGCATTAAAAAACAAAATATCTGGCAAACTAAAATTCCAATCCAAAATGTGCCATATAATTCAGCTAAATAAATCCCTATTTGCCATTTTCAGATTGTACATTTTGTACAGCATGTGCACAATATACATTTGTATGCAGTCTATAAAGCCAAAGGTTTTACCAGTATATTAAACTTACAAGTATAAAATATCTTAGAAAAAGGTTTAATTTAAAATGTTTAAAAAAGTGTACATGCATTTTATGGTGTAAAGTGTTTGATGTTCATTTACAAACAGTTGCAATCTTGGTATTTGTTCATAGTATGAGTGATGTTTTAACATATCTTGGTGACTATGAGTCAAAATGAGTGAGTAATTGCTTGTACATTTTCATTTACAAATTAAGATTTTTATTTCTAAATGAAACATTTATAAAATTATGAAGGATACTAAAAGTAATGTATAATCACAGTTGCAATCTTGGTATTTGTTCATAGTATGAGTGATGTTTGCACATATCTTGGTGACTATGAATCAAAGTGAGTGAGTAACTGCTTGCATTGTACATTTTCATTTAAAATTATAAATAAAATTCAGAATTTTTTTATTTCTAATGAATGTTTGTAGTAAAGTTATTATGGATGTTCATGTATAATCACAGTTGCAATCTTGGAATTTTTTATGACATAAATACACATGTACATCTGTATATAAAAGTTCATTTACAAACAGTTGCAATCTTGGAATTTATTCATAGTATGAGTGATGTTTTACATATATCTTGGTGCCTATGAGTCAAAGTGAGTGAGTAACTGTTTGCATGTATCTTTATACATTTGTACCTGTAATGGCTGTATGTATAGCTACTACTGAAGAACATAGTAGAACCCTATGGGAATACATGTAAATACATTTCTTTTTAAATTTTGGCATACATGTAGTACATTAAACTAAATCATACACAAATAATACTGGGATAGTCCTATACCGGTACTAGTTTTTTAAGTTTTTTGTACTGATCTGAAGAAGTTAGCTGCCAGGTTACATTACAAACATACATGTATCTTAACACCTCACCTTGTACATACATTCATATACATATGTATATATTTGCATATTAAGGAATTGGAGACACATGTAATAATAATACATATGTATATACATGTAAATTAATTATTTACAAGAACACTTTCATTTCAGATGAACCTTCATGTGTTGTGCTTGTTCGTCAATATATTATATATACAAGCAAGTTCTACTCAGATCTTGAAGGAGCTTAAACAGCTTCAGCGGAATACTGCAACAGATTATATTGAAGACCTATTAACATCAGGATTGCAGAAATATAGGGAGGCCATTATAAAGGTTTTGTCTAAGAAGAAAAAAACAACCTTCTTAAAAGAAATAGAAGATGCTAGTGTTCATTATCGAACTGAATCACAGAGAAATTGTAAGTAGTTTGACATTTAATGTTTATCATGTGATTTTGATGGTAGTTATTTTGTTTTTCATTTTGCAGAATGGGATATCATGCTGGTTATATAACAGGAATTTTTAAATTCATACTGTAAATTAAGAAATTAATGTGAATTATTATTGTGAATCTTTGACAACAGACAGTATTCAAAATTAATTAATGCAATTCATACACAGGTAGTAATCGAATATTAAAAGCAAAAAAATAAAATGTGAGTTTTAATTATTCCAATGTTCATCCATTCATATTTTTCAACATATTAATTTCTAATCAAATTAAGAATTGACAATACATGTATATCTGCAAATAAGTGCAAACTTTAACTTTCAAGAATTAAACAGTGTGAAAAATACACCTGATGCAAATAAGAATATACAATGGTATAATCCAAGGATAAAATTATAAAGTCATGGCCAACAGAAAACTCACAAAAACAACAAACAAACAAAATAGACAATAAACAAATGTGTAGCACATTAGGTAAATTATATTTAATTTTATATATATGTTATGGGCTATTTTATTGTTCATATTTTTCAGATGCGGAAGATTGTATAATTCTAGCAGGGATTCCTTTACTGTTCAAGGAAAAACCAGAAAATGTACTAATATGGGGACAAGACCAGAAAGACTATCCAATGTCCATGAATACGGATATATTCCAGGGTTTTGTCGAAGAAACACATATTTTTGAATGTGACAATTTTTTTGAAGCTTTTTGTGGGTTACTGGCATGTATTTATGTTATGAATTTGGCCTACCCCAAAACGTGGGAAAAAACATTCACATTTGTACAGAACATTCTGATTGGCTTGAATGACAATGAAGGTCAAGTTAGCATTGATGGAAGAATTGTAGCTGTATTGTCATCTATCAATGCAGAATTAGACAAATGAAAATTTGATTTCAATTATTACTGCCATTGTTGTTATGGGCTGTCTAGAAGCTCTGACGGTCTTTGAAGGCACTTTTTAGCGAGAGGAGGGTATAGCAAAGGGCTTCGTCCATTTGTCAGTCACACTTTCTTGTTTCTGTGATAACTTGAGTAAAATTATTTGATTTCAAGGAAATCTTGCAGGAAGATTGCAAATGTGAATATTTTGGGCAAATTCTTGTAAGTGAACAAACTGTTTTGGAGTAAATCTTTGTTCACACTCATTCAACATGATACAATTCTTTTTTGGGAGGAGGGAGATTCATCACGGTTGATTTTTGTTTCCTTTGATCACTATCCATCTGTCTCATGTTACATTTTGTGAAACTGGAACTCCGCCTTCATGAATTAACAGAAGCTAACCAAATTTGTGCTGATACTTTTATAGTTATTAAAGCTGTACAGTTTTCATTTAGTTTTTGATCACATTGGTTTCAGGGGATTCTCACAGTCAAACAGGGGAAAGAATGGACAGATATCTTTAATCTGCACCTTTGATTTCTGGTTTCTGGTGTGTACCATAGTCAAACAGGGAATCAACGAATGTAAAATATTAGTAGATGGTTTCATCTTTTTTTTTGTTTCCACAATCGGGGAAAATAAACATGATTTTTGTTATAATCTATTCAAATGTAAAAGTTTCACATAATACAAATATTTTAGTTGATTTTTTTTTAAAAGGCAGACAACACATATCTTCATTTCAAGACTTGCATCTAATTGTGAAAATGTCTTGATAGATATGGGAACAAAGTATCAGGAGGTACCATATGCATTTTGCATAATTGTATTACTTTTGCAATGTATATTTCAGATTTATCATTTTTACATTGTGTATTTTTTTCATAATTATCATGGTAATTGTGTACAAAAGTTGCTTTTGTGGATGATATTTGATTGCCCAAAGATGTAATTTAATATGCCTTGTACATACATGTATACACAATTAATTGTACCATAATACTTTAAAATGTATTCTGATTTGAATTGGTTATTCTTTAGATTTTTTAATTTTGTTTTCTGTAAAGAACATGTTGACAGTGGTTTAAAAATATCTATGTCATAAATTTATGTAATGCTTATAGGGATTACATGTAATTTTAATCATCACAATTAAAAACTAATCCATATAAGCATTAAGTAAGTAAGATGTGTTTGATTGGTTTCAAAAAAGCTATGTTAAACAAAATTTTGATGTGTTGACAAATCCAATTTAGTATTTTTTAGGTTTGTTCCATTAAAAAGTATATGGGAGTGTAGGATGCAAGAGCAAAAATGAACCCACAACAAACACTTGTTTTGTGTGCTTGCTTTATCAACAACCCATGTCCCAAAACATATCCTATCCCAAACTTTTTATGGAATAACCCTTAGTACATTCGCATCCTGTGGATACTCCTTTTATGCAGCCATATTTATGTTAAAAGTTCTTAATAAATGTTCTTGACAAATAAATGATGTTTTATATTTTTCATTTTTCAAGCCAACTATAATATTTTAAACAAAATAATAATTTATTTTAGTACAGATAATTTCTTGGCTTTTCCTAGAAGGATTTGTATGAGAGGGGAGCCAGAAGGCATTTAAATTTACTGGTGGGGGTATTTATGTACAAGAACTGGGTCTTTCCTCTAGCATACAAATAAAAATAAGTATGCATATTGGATAAAATAGAATAGTATACCTTCCGACCTCCACCCCTCATACAATTATTCCTACAATTAGAAAATGGTATTAATTAATACACTGCACAAGTTCAATTAGATTGATTGATGTTAACGTCCAATGAGCAATATTTCAGATATATTCAAGTAGAAAAAAACACTTTACACCTAAATAAATCTTAAGAAAAACTCTCACATGATATGCAAGTGCTAGCCAACTTTATAAGCATGTGACACAAAATGATGTATAAAGCAAACACTACTAGTCTGGGTTCAATTATTCCTTTCCTTTAGCTAGTTTTTGTACCCCTCAAGGTTTTACTAGGCACAATTAAAAGGTTGAACAGAATCACTGAAAATACATGTAAATAAACTAGTTGGATAGTAGCAGTGACTAGTTTAGTTGGTACAATTACTAAGTGATTAGTAACACATTACTATTAATACATGTAAATAAACTAGTTAGATAGTAGCTGTAACTAGTTTGGTTGGTACAATTACTAGGTGATTAGTAATCATTGGTTTTTGTACTAAGCATGATTAGTAAATTTAATGTATCAAACTAGTAGTTCTACTAGTCCAGTTTGTACAATTACTAATTGCCTAGTAGTGATACTACTAATCAGATTAGTAAATGAACTAGTTGTGTCTAGTAATTTTACTTAGTACCTAGTAAAATTACCAAATGTCCTAGTAATCCTATGGACAGTAAATTTACTAGTTTACCTAGTAACTACTACTAGTTATTTCTTTCAGTGCCACATCGTCAGAATAGTTCCACGAGCATTGTAAAGAATACTGGCAATCTCAGGGGGTGAATGTACCTCATAATTGGAAACCACTTTGTTGTCAAACTCTCAAACACTTCTTCAACCTTTTCGCAACCGGTGGAAATAAAAGTGTAGAAGTGTTCAAGAGAAGTTTGACAACAAGTTTTTGAATGATGGACACACCGTTGTTTAGCAGACATTTGACGCACTATCACATTTATTGTTATCCTTGCAATAATGTATGCTATAAGTAAAAACTAGTATATTAATATTGATCGTGGCAGGGGCTGGATAGTAAACTGGAGGAAATAGTGAGATTTCTCTGATGATATAGCACAAGTTAATCACAAAAATACCAAAACGAAAGAAAAAAACGGTGAATTTTTTTTTCCGGCAAAAAGGGGGGATCCTATCCCCGAGTACCTGTGGAAAATACTGGTAATACCAGTATTGCAGATACTGGAAAATACTGGTTATACCAGTATTGCAGATATTGGAAGATTAGGTAGAATTCCGGTTAACCCGAGTTTTTATGTCTACATTATACTAAAAGAATTGAATATAATTCATACTCATACGTCGTTTCTGCTGTACATAACATAAGAGGCAAAAGCCCTGTAATGTCAAAATATTTTGCATGGTCCCTTAGAGTTTGATATATATTGGTAAGGTAATTTGACATGACTGGGCGGAGCCTAATACTAACGGTAAATACAAATAGCTGTGATTTACAGTTAGAATTAGGCTCTGCCCACTGGTGTCAAATTGCCAGATACTAGAGTTTCCAGTATTGTGTGTTTTACAATACTAGTATTACCAGTATTGCTGGATGAAGAATACTGGAGCTTCCAGTATTGTGTGTTTTTACAATACTAGTATTACCAGTATTGCTGGATGAAGAATACTAGAGTTTCCAGTATTGTGTGCTTTACAATACTAGTATTACCAGTATTGTTGGATGAAGAATACTGGAGCTTCCAGTATCGTGTGTTTTACAATACAACTATTACCAGTATTGTTGGATGAAGAATGCTGGAGCTTCCGATATTGTGTAAAGATCAACGATTCTGGTATTCCAGTATTGTAAATGCACGATACTGGTACACCCAGTATTGTATATGTACGATACTGGTATTACCGGTATTGTAATATTTACAATACTGGTATTTCCAGTATTGTGAATATTATAATACTGGTAATACCAGTATTGTAAATATTACAATACCGGTAATACCAGTATCGCGGCCGGCTGCTTCATATTATCCTGCACTTTGTAACGAAATAATCCGTGAAAATAATATGAAAATTAGCGAAATCATTGATATTAAATAAGTGCAAGATAAATGAACAAATGTTTGAAATTTGAATGTGTAAAAGTTGAGATGTTGACAGAGATACAAGTGAAGAGAGATAATCTCGTTGAGATTAGGATTCTGAAGAAATTTTCGGTCAGTTTCTAGGATGAAGAAACTGACTGAAATCCTAGAAACTGACCGAATATTTCTTCAGAATCCTAATCTCAACGAGATTACAAGAGAGAGTGCAATGACCAATAACTCTGTGCAAGAGATAGCTGCTGTAAAACAAATATATAACCAAGAATGTGTACTACTATACAAATCCTTGATATAACAGAGTTGTTGGTCTTTAAACTCCCCGCCCCCAACGGGCCCAAGTGTAAGGACCGATCGATAACTCGGTGAAGTAGATATTCTACGAAGGTTACCCTGATCAATCATTTAAAATCAACATGTTCATGAGGCTTGAATACAACATGTATCATGAAAATAAACTATTATAAATTCGGAACTGTTTTTTGTATGAAAAGAATCCTTTATGGGAAATGCCCGATGTCTACCTATGAACAATCCTCGTTGTCACAATGTCTTATTTTAATACTATCAAATTTAAACAATTTGTCCCGAATGAAAAACGTGAATTGGATCAACAATAATTATAAATATATATTATGGAATGTAAATAATATTTGAAAAGTTTGTAACTATCACTATATTTGTTTAACAAATTTGAGGCACGACATTTTCCACATGAACTAGTCTCTTGAAAATATCGAATTTTTTTTCTTAGTCATCACGCTCATATCCAAAATGAGTCTGTGTTAAAAATTCCTCCAGTAAAAGAAATTGTTATTACATAATAATATTGTATTTTTGTTCCATATGGACTGTGTCAATGTCATTAAAATAACTTTGTTCTCAATAATGATATATATACTCAATCTAACTAATTTATAACAATATCCATAAGTTTTCTATTTTGTGAGCCATTGCTTTTCTTTCTTCCTGGTAATGTGACATCATTACCTATTCTTCCAGTTCCTCCTAGTGCTGATATGTAATTTGTTTCCTCTGTTGGCGGTTTAAATTTCTCATTCTTGTCTGTTTCTGTAGGGGTTTTATTATTAATACAAACCGAGGCTAAACTTCCAATTCTGTTTCTATTAATATAAAATGCATAACTCAAAAGAGTCCTATCGCCATTAAACTTACAGTTATAAATAGTATAATGTAAACATTCTTTCCATTATCACTAGGTTGACTTGTTGTACATGTACAAGGTTGACCTGTTGTATCAAAGGTACTAACAGATGTAGTACTAGGTTGCCCTGTTGTGGATGAAATCATAGGTTTTTCAGTTTTCGGTATCCATGTTCTATTTTTGCAATAAAGAATATCCTGTATTTTCCAGTAATCCATTGAATTTGTAGACATTTTATTTCTATTCTCCTTAAAGAATAGCAGTCCTGAAATATTTAAGTAAATCTGAAAATTATTATACTTTTTTTTTCGACAGAATTCAACTAGTTTACAAGAAGTATTGTACATACAGTGGTAGTCTTCTGGTTGCGATTTGCAATATCCATGGCCTCGTTCGTTCCATTCATCCTTTGTTAAAGGACAATTTGTCCTGAAATTATATAACAATCATTAAGATTACAATCCTAATACAATACAATCAAAGCAGGTACACATGTCACTTGATTCATTATCCAGTTCCCAGCCAACCTGTCTTTGCACTTGCTTCTTAGTCCTACATGCTTACCAGAGAGGCAAGAAACACCAATTTCATAGGCTTTGATTTGACCTGATCTGGGCTTGAACCCACGATCTACCACACTAGAGGTGAGCACGCTAATCATTACACCACCGATGCAGTTTACATGCTATGTTAACTGTAGATTTAAGTTGGTTGTTATACTGTGGGAATAGCACAAAAAAACAAACAACATAATTTTTGACCCCTTTGGGCCTCTTGTTTCTTTTGTGTACTTCTGATCATCCAAGAAAAACATTCACTTCTCATAAAACCATCAAATAAACATTCCTACCAAATTTGGTTCCATTTGACCCAGTCAGGTTTCAGATAAAACGATTAAAACAAACAATACCCTTTTTGACACCTTTGAACCTCTTGTTTCTTTTATGTACTTCTGATCAACCAAAAAAAAAACATTCACTTTTCATAGAACCATCAAATAAACATTCCTACTAAATTTGGTTCCAATTGGCTGAGTGGTTTCAGAGAAGACAAATAAAACAAACAACACCTTTTCTGACACCTTTGGGCCTCTTGTTTTTTGTGTGTACTTCTGATCAACCCCTGAAAAAACCATTCAATTTTCATAGAACCATCCAATGAATATTCTTACCAAGTTTGGTTCCAATTATTCAAGTGGTTTCAGAAGAGACGATTATAACAAACAACACCCTTTTTGACACTTTTGGGCCTTTGTTTCTTGTACTTCTGATTATCAAAAGAAACCCATTGACTTATCAACGAACCATCCAATGAACATTCCTACCAAGTTTGCTTCCAATTGGCCCAGTGGTTTCAGAGGAGACAATTAAAACAACACACTTTTTGACACATTTGGGCCTCTTGTTTCTTTTGTGTATTTCTGATCAACAAAAAAAAAACATTCACGAACTATCCAATGAGCATTCCTACCAAGGTTGGTTCCAATTAGTGCAGTGCTTTATATTTCAGAGAAGACAATTAAAAGAAACAATACCCTTATTGACATCTTTGGGCCTCTTTTTTCATTTTGTGGACTTATAATCAATAAAATAAAACCATTGACTTCTCAACGAACCATCCAATGAACATTCCGAATCCTAACAAATTTGGTTCCAATTGGCCTAGTGGTTGCAGAGAAGACGATTAAAACAACACACTTTTTAACACATCTTGTACTTTGAATCCTGATCAACAACAAAAAATAGAGGACCATCTAATGAATATTCATACCAAGTATGGTTCCAATTGGACCAATGGTGTCAGAGAAAAAGCTTAAAACGTAAATGCTTACGAACGACGATGGCCACGGATGCCAAGTGATGGCAATACCTCACATGACCAATCTTTTCAGAATTTTACTGGTTTTATTGCAGCTAAATTAAAATTCCTTCAAACATGAAAATGTTTGTAACTTAATTCTACTCCATGTGTTTGAATAAATCTATAGAATAAAGGTCTATGAAGAGTGAAGCATATGACAGCAGCATATATACACACATATATGTCGACAAGAGAAAGATGAAGAAATGTATATTAAAACCATATAAACTGCTGAACCCATTAAATTTTGGCGGCTTGGTGTTAGGGGGTTATGACGTTTAACGCCACTTTCAAGTTTCAAGTTTCAACAATATTTCAGTTATACCATGTCAGTCAGTTTTATTGGTAAAACCAAACTGGAGTATCCAGAGGAAACCTGTCGCAAGTCACTGACAAACTTTATAACATAATGTTGTATTGAGTGCAACTTGCCATGAGCGGTAATCGAACTCACATCTTTAATGGTGATAAGCATTGATTGCACAGGTAGCTGTAAATCCAACTACCAATGACGCCCCCATTCCATTTTGGTTGGACATTTGTCTGCTTATATATGCTTTCTAAATATGCAATATTTCAAAATGTGTACCTTGTTGTAACTAGAGGCTCAGTTCAGTTCATTTGGCTGAGGGGTTTCAGAGGAGAAGATTAAAATGTGAAAAGTTAACAGATGACAGATGCCAAGTGCTGGCAAAAGCTCACATTACCTTTGGCAAGGTAAGCTAAAAAAAGTTAGTGTTCCTATTAGAATCAAAATAATTCATGGACACCATGATAGTGTGTATAACATTTTAACATGGGTAACATTATTATTTCATAGAAATTTTAATTTAAAGATTTTACAAGTATAATGCTATCCAAGTTAAAATATCCACACAAAAAATAATTATGACTTACGTGTATTATTTCTTTAATGAATCTGGTTGCAAATACTAAGAGCTGATTTACAAATCAGACAACAAAGAAATATTTATTGTTTTTCTGTAAAACTGTCATGACCAATATTGTTTATAAATAATTTATAGATGAAAAAGTAAGTATACCACAATATTTTTTTATATATTTTTACACTTTATATTTGTATAAATTAATAAATAGTTTTATCCTAACATTAATTAAATAAAATAAAAAAAAAAAATAAAAAAATTGTAATATATGTTACAAAGTATATATATATATATTTGATAGTATATGTAGGTGCAGTACCAGTGACATAATCTTCAGGGGCTGGTGTGGTCATGATCGTATGGTAGTTAGATTTACAACTACCTGTGCAATCAGTGCCTATCACCGCTACCGTTGTGAGTTCGAACTCTGTTCATGGCAAGGTGTACTCGATACGATATGATATTTTATACAGTTTGCTATTGTATATCAGAATAAAAATCATACATTTAATTGGCTGTACACTCCAAGTGACCTTCACTATTCCGCGATATAGACTGGAATGTTGATATAGACCGGTCCAAAAACCGTGCATAGATCGGTACTACTGGTCTATACACGGATATTTGTTTGCTTACGTTTTAATAAATTACAATGTTACTTATAATCTCATTTTATTTCTCATTATATTAAGTTGAACATCATTCAAACAATTGCTGTAGTCATTTCAAATTAAGTAATAGTGAAGGTGATAATGCCTAGGGAAACCTTCAATGATCCTGATTAAAAATTTCTATAGATTTATATTGTATGTGTCATATTCTGGTTTTCAATGCAATAAACACAATAGTTTATATGGAGTGCAATATCAGGATAGACAGACTGCCCTTGGGTCGTGGTACGGACCAGTGGAAATGATATTGCCCGAGCCGGCTGGGGCAATATCATTTCCACTGGCCCGTACCACGACCTTTGGGCATTCTGTTTATGAAAGTGGCTGAAGTCCACAAAGCACCCCCCCCCCCCCCCTTGAATCCGCCACTGAGGTGGCAGTGGGATTGGTGGCTCCAGATTGACAAAAAATACAGTCAATATTGTCCAGAGCAGAGGTCAAAACTGGTGAATTGAACATAGGACTGCCCTTTATTAATTAGTACCTACAATACAATACAATACAATAATATAAATCTTTTATTGTCAATCATGATGTCCAATATATTGAGCAGAACAATTAAGTGAATTACATACCTTTGATTTCATATTGATTGGTTTGATTGGTTTTACAACAAAGAAAGAAAGAAGGACAATATAACAAATGAATAAATACAATAATAAAATCTGACCCTGCATGGTGATCTTACATAATTTCCAGATATTTACTTGCACACCAAGTGACCATGTATAAGTGTAATATTTTATTAATATTAGTATGAGAGAACCACCAGTGACTCATATTCAGTATAGTTATAGTATACATATAGTATTTTTATGAACAGTATTTCATTAATATTATTAATATTTTATCCGTTATTAAATATTATTATTTTTATTTTTCGATCTATCTCAATTTCCTTTGAGAACTAAATCTCTTTCTTTAAATAAAGAACATAGTAGTGAACTAGTGTTCTTAATTATAAACTTATCTTCTGATGACATTAACCATATTAATTTTGATTTATTTGGCAGATTATTGAAATTTGTATTCACATTTTTAATATTATTAATAATTTGGGTTCTCTTGTTTTCTAAAACACGACACTGAAGAAGAAAATGGGTTTCACGAATTTTAACCCTCACATAAGAAAGTTTAAAGTTTAATTATAACGTGACGTCATTATGTCGCTTTGTGAACAAATGGACGATTTATCGATTGGGTATAATCTCATTAGCACATGCGCCGGTGCACTGTGACTGACTTTCCCATCCTAAATGTATCTGGCTCGGGATAAAATATTAATATCCGCCAAGCCATGTTAAAACTCAAAACACATTCTGGCTTCCATGATTTATTTCTTAAATTGAATATTTATAGAAACTTTTAATATTAGAGGGTATTTTTTTTTGCATTGTTTATTTGTTATTTTGCCATAACCATTTATTGTAAATGCATGGACCCAAAGAGAAAGCAACAGTGCCACCTATTAAAAAAAACAGAAGTTCGGAACTCTCGGGGTTTTAGCTTTGAGGTAAGGAAAATACCATCAATATTCAAACATTAAACTTCAAATTGTCCCGCTCGTTTAATGTTGTTTGAATCTTCCCTCAAAGCTAAAACCCCGAGAGTTCTGAACTTCCGTTTTTTTATATGTGGCGCTGTTACTTTCACTTTATATCCATGCATATGGAGTTGTGTACTCGGGTGAATTCCTGACAAAAACGACCGCTGCGTATTCACAAGAGGTAGTCGCGGGGAGGTCATGATATTTTTTGAAAAGAATTAGGTAAGTTGAACCAAACAGGGTTTTGAATATATTAGAAGGAATTTAAAAAAGAAACACGACTTGAAGCGAGCGGAGGTAAAAAAAAGTGTCCATTCTTGTCACTGTTTATGCATTGATAGTATATTGACGTGGATAGTGACAAGGCCCTGTGGACAGATTTGATCATAGAATGGCAAAGGCTAATAAAAGTTCTTCTTCTTCCCGGATACAAGTCGGACTCTGTAGTTACTGAGTGTGTGTGATTCGGGCGCATAAACAATCAGACAGGGGGCCCCTCCAAAACAGGTACAAGTCCAAAGAGATGGATGGTATATACAAATAAAAATCATGTACAATATATACATCGTACGGCTGCCCTGTCGTTTATCTGTGTTGTGATGAAGGCCAGGGGATGGAATTCAACCTGACCTTAAAGTCCTCTAGGGAACCAGCATCTACAACTGAAGATGGTACTCGGTTCCATTCCCTGATGGATCTCGGGAAGAAGGAATGTTGCTACATGTACGTGTCCTTCTTGGCTCTGATCTGTCCGAGTCTATGGTTTCCTCTTGTTCTGGAGTTCCCTGCTGTGTAATAGTTGGCTGGTTCAATGGCAATCAGCTGATGGTGGATCTTTTTCGGTCAGTTTCTAGGATGAAGAAACTGACCGAATTTTTTTTACGGAATCCTAATCTAAACGAGATTACAAGAGAGAGTGCAATGACAAATAACTCTGTGCAAGAGATTGCTATTGTAAAACAAATATCTAACGGAGTTATCAGTCCTTAACACCCCCGCCCCGGTATCAGGTCATTTCTGCACCTTTCTACATAGTCAAATCGGCACCTGTCAAGGTCAATTCGGAACCTGTCATAGTCAATTTGCCACCAGTATTAAAAATAATTTAGTAATAATAAAATATTTATATAAAAATAAAACCTACACCCAAGCCATCGTCATTATTTTGAGAAAATGTAGAAAAACAAGCTTAATTTTGAATTAAAATGGGAAATTTGGAGAGCACATTATCACTTGCAAAATGTCAGACGACAGCTGCATACAGTGTACAAACCAAGTCCGTCCTAGACAAGAGGCACTTCAATGTGAACAATGTCAAAGTTGGCAGCATCGCACTTGCAATACTGGTAAGAGAATTGTTTTTTAACTTTAACTAATTTGATAATTTACTCATATTTTACACAACAGAATGAGTATGTAGCAAATTACCCATATTTGTTTTATTTTGTACACAATAAGATGACTACTCAATTAATAACCCTTATTTAAGGATGAAAGCATCATTTAATGATTGCAAGATACAAAATTTGAGTTCTAAAGCTTAAAATATGAACTTGTGAAATATCGATCTACGGACACTACGGTCTACGGACAATGTTTTCCTCAACTCTGAGGAAAGCCTTGTCACATCTATCAAAAACTGTGTTGCTTTCTACAATTTATGCCTTGGTCTGATATAGAAAATAATAAAATATTAAACGGAAGTGCAATATGATGTAGTCAGGTGATCTATAAACTATGGTCTACGGACACTACGTAAAAACATGCATCTTTAAAATATCCTTTTTTTAAGGTAATGGTCTTAGGATTTAATTTCATTGTAAAATGAATTAATGTAGCACTTATATGTTTAAAATAGTTTCAGATATGGCTGACTTTATCACTATTTAAATTTTTATCATACCTTGTCATTATTTGAATACCTCTAGAAATTTGAAAAACCATAACGAATGCCACTTTTGTAGTTTTTACCATTAAATCACTACTTGTTCTTTAATTTTTAATCTGTAAAAGCCTGTTGATGACTAAATTCTCACTTTATAAAGTCACAAAAGACATATTTTTTATAATACAGTTGCATTTCTAATTTACAAAAATGACACAACATAACGCAGGAAATGTAGCAATTTTTCAGCTTTGAAATGCATTATGCACTCCCATGAAAGCACAAACCCCATGGTATGATATACCATTAGAAAGAGAAAATTATCAGCTACCCCAATAAGTAGATTACAACTTGTTTCCTCTTTATATTTATGAGTACCAGCTCCATAACATGTTAATTTTAAATAGTCCCACCTGATTGTGTTTTAGCCGACCAATGAAATGAACAATCCTCGTTGTCACAATGTCTAATATTAATACTAACAAATTTAAACAATTTGTCCCGAATGAATAGTGTTTTATCTAGGACTGAAAAGGGGCATGGTATTTTTTTTTTAAAAAGGGCACTTTTCATGTAGAATTTACCAAAAAGGGCACATAGAAAAAATAGGGTAGGTAGGTAGGTAAAACCATTTTATTTTTCAAAATTATTTTGATTTCTTGACTAACAGTCCTTAACAAAAATGTGATGACTTAGCAGCGTTTTACAAAAAATACCAATAAAATGTGCTAGGGTAGGCTGAAAAAATATGGACGGTACTGTAGGGAAACCTTGAACAGAGATATATTTTTTTCTGGCCTTATTCATACACACATGACACAGGTACACAGGGATTTAGCCAGGATTTTGCGACCATTAGTCACTTTTGCAGAACAGATTTAAAAAAAAATCATGAATAAACAAGAATATAATGAGCTTAATCTTATAATCAGTTACGTGGCCTTATTGGTTAGTAATGGAGATTGAAAACCTCCTAGGATGGGAACATACTCTGCAAATTAACAACTAACTGATAAAACATAACATTGCCACTATTTTTATCTCAATACCACACAGGCACTCGAATTCCGGACCCCCCTTTTTCCTCATTTGGTCCCTCCTGCGATTATGGTATGGATCTTTGTCTGGAAGTATATCCTTGAGCCATTTATCCATATTTTACAACATTTCGTTCTACTAACTTTTGTTTCTAGGTCCAGCTGCCGTTTTACTTAAATAAACATAAAAGTAAGAAACAATCGTCAAAATACGAAGAGGAAATCCCCGCTTCGACTCAATATTTTACAATAACGCGCCAGTTTTAAAAAAGACCTTTGCTTGTTCTCGCCTCAAAAATGATTTCCCTTCATTCCTATCTAGTTTATACATACGAACAACAAATATGTATTGACGAAATTCAAGTTTATGAAAAAGGGGCATGGCGCCGCGCCATTCTATTTTTCTTTAGATAAAACACTAATGAAACAACGTGAATAGGATCCACAATAATTATAAATATATATTATGCAATTGTCAATATCATTTAAAAAGTTTGTAACTTTCATAATTTTTTTTTACAAATTTGAGTACAACATTTTCCACATGAATTGGTCTCTTGAGGATACAGACTTATTACTAATTTGTAAGCATCTCCCTAATATCACTATTTTGTGAGTTATTGCTTTCAAGTCTTTCCGGTAATGTGGCATTAAAATACATTTTGTCAGTTCTTCCTTGTACTGGTGTTTCTTCAAATACTGGTGTTAAACATTTCTTTCTCTCGCCTATTTTTCAGTTTCTCTTTTCCATACAAAATGAATGCACCCAGCTAAACTTACAAGTACAAATAGTGCCCAACCTACATAGCAATGTTCAGGGGTTTTATATATAGTATTCTCTCGATTATCAACCTTAGTACTACCGGTACATTGCTCTGTTGTAGATGAAACAATAGGTTTTTCAGTTGTGGATGTTATCTTTGGTTTGCAATAAATATTATACTGGATTATCGAGTACTCCATGGAGTTTGTATACATTTCATTTCGTCTTTCAATGAAGAATTCCTGTCCTGGATCTACCGTTATTAAGTAAAGCTCAAAATTAACATATTTTGCTTTGGCACATAATTCAACTAGTTGACAATCACGGTTATATATACAGTGGTATTTTTGAGGTTGGGATTCACAGAACTCTATGCTTCTACTTTTCCACTCTGCTTTTGTTGAAGGACAATCTGTCCTGAAAATATATAAATTAACAATCATTTAGATTACAAAGAGAAGATAATTCAAAGAAACAACACCCTTTCCGACATCTTTGGGCTTCTTGTTTATTTTGTGTACTTTTGATCAAAACCCGGAAAAAAAACCATTTACTTTTCATAGAATCATCCAATGAACATTCCTACCAAGTTTGGTTCCAATTAGTCCTGTGGTTTCAGAGAAGACGATTAAAACACACTTCTTGACATATTTGGGCCTCTTGTTTCTTTTATGTACTTCTGACCAGCCAAAAAAACCCCATTCACTTCTCATAGAACCATCCAATGAACATTCCTACCAATTTTGATTTCAATCGCCCCAGTGGTTTCAGAAGAGATGATTAAAACAACACACTTTTTAACACATCTTATTTCATTTGTGTACTTGGATTCCTAATGATCAAAAAAAAAATAGAGGACCATCTAGCGAATATTCATACCAAGTATGGTTCCAATGGACCAATGATGTCAGAGAAAAAGTTTAAAATGTAAACGCTTAAAACGAACGAACGACGATGACCACGGATGCCAAGTGATAGCAATACCTCACATGACCAATCTTTTCAGAATTTTACTGGTTTTATTGCAGCTATGTAAAATGTTTGTAACTTAATTCTACTTCATGTGTTTGAATAAATCTATAGAATAAAGGTCTATGGAGAGCGAAGCATATGACAGCAGCATACATACACACATATATGTCGACAAGAGAAAGTTGAACCAGTGTATATTAAAACCAAGTATGGACACAGTATTTTGCTTGACACAGTAAACTGCTGAACCCATTGAATTTTGGGTATTTGGGGCTATGGTTATGACATTTAACGCCACTTTCAACAATATTTCAGTTATATCGCGTAAGTCAGTTTTATTGGTTGACTAAACCGGTGTACCCAGAGAAAACCATCGATCTGTCACAAGTCAAGTCAAACTTTATCACATAATGTTGTATCGAGTGCAATTCGCCATGAGCGATAATCGAAATTACACCTTTAGTGTTAATAAGCATTGATGCACAGGTAGTTGTAAATCCAACTACCAATGACGGCAGACGCCCTCCATTTCATTTTGGTTGGACAATTGTCTGGTTATATATGCAAAATTTCTAAATTTGTGCCTTGTTATAAAAACATCTGCAAACATGAAGTGTAGTGAATTTTGTAACATGGTTATGAGATACATTTCCAACATTTGGTAATAAAAAAAAAGTTAGTGTTCCTATTAGAATCAAAATAATTCATGGATACCATTTTAACATGGGTAACATGATTTTTCATAGAATTTTAAATTTAAAGATTTTACAAATACATTGTATAAAGCTATCCATGTTAAAATATCCACACAAAAAACAATGATATGACACGTGTACATGTATTATTTCTTAAATGAATATTTTAAAGATTGTAAATACTAAGAGCTGATTTACAAATAGATACATGTACTATCTAGCAGTCTTCACGCTTAACTTTTTACCTTACAAGTCCACCGGGCCTGTAAGTTCAAATATTTACAGGCCCACCATCAATTCTACAGGCCTGAATTTAAAAACTACATTACTGACCATTAATTCAAACCACCAAAACTCAAAACATGATGATGTACCAAATATTATGTGGACATGTCAATTATGCATTAGGTAAGACCAGAATGCAAGTAAAAAAACAAAAAAGACACTTTATTTTGGATTCATGTTTATATTAATCTCCTGAAAATTATCAAATCAATCCTCAGTATATTCCATATCATCACTGTCCATCTCCTCATCATCACAACCAATATTGTTATAAGACTCTTATAACAAAAACTTGTGGTGTCATCATTGCGTATGTACCCCCCCCCCCCCCCCCCCCCCCACCCCCCCCGGTGTCTCGAAAGTGAGTCCAGAAGCACACAATGTTATTTAAATGCATGGTTATGATTTCTATTAAATAAAATTTATATGATTTTAATAAATTTCATTTATATTTTATAAATTACAGTGGCTTTTAAGGTCCTTACAGTGGAAATTGGGGAGAGACCAGATGTCACTATTATATGAAAAAGTGAGATAGATGTAAACTTCTGTGATCGATGCCTCCAGGTTGGCAAAAAATACAGTCAATATTGTCCAGAGCAAAGGTCAAAACTGGCAAATTAAACATAGGACGGCCCTTTATTAATTAGTATCAATTATAATACATGTGTGTATTTTAACCCTCATATAAGAAGGTTTAATGTTTAAATTGAATATTTATAGAAACTTTTAATATTAGGGGTATTTTTTGTATTGTTTTTTTTGTTGTTGTTATTTTGCCATAACCATTTATTGTAAAATGTGTTTGTGCTAATAAAATATTAAAAATATTGATATTAAAAAGTTGTCAACATTTTTACTTTCACATTATGATCCATTATGGTACAACATATATGATCTAGTCACTCAGGTGTTAATGAACACTAGAGAAAGGTAACCAGTCGCAATGTCCTTAATTCAGCTCCATACGTTTGGTATACTTCCCAATTTAACAACACTCAAGTTGAACTCTTCAGTCTGAGGGTCTAACTTGACTCATTTGACCTGGCATAATTGTAGAAATAAATGAAAAATATAATTGATTGATTGATTTTTGGTATTTAATGCCACTTTCAGCAATATTTCAGCCATATCATGGGGACCAGTTTTAGTAGTGGAAGAAGCCGGAGTACCCAGAGAGAACCACCGACCATGGGCAAGCAACTAGTAAACTTTTATCACTTGCGGCTGCAAGTCGAGTGCACCCTTTTTTGTAATTTACAAAGCCGGGCGCGAACCCACGCCGTATTGGTGATAGGCTTGTAAGTTGTTAGGTAATACAACTACCTAACTCATTGAGACACCCAGGCCCTGAAAAATATAACCAAACAATTGTATATATCTACAAAGATACCCCAATCTTCCTGTGCTACTAAAGGGCATTTTTTGATATACAACATGTATATTAATTATCTTGTGTTGTCCTTTTTTTTGTGTATCAAGTTTTGCCATTTTTGGGGGAATGTCACCCATTGTTAATATGGTAAATTTATAATGTGTGTCGTATGTTGTTGCCATCAGTGGACACTTGATTGGATAAATAAACATATTGTATATTGTATTTTGACAATAAGGATAAATTGACTATGTGAAATACAATAAACAATTTCCCATTGAGAATTTGCATTGTTCTGAAAGGGAAAGTAGAACCATAAACTAGCCTAGTAATATTAAGGGTATTCAGTTTTAAAGTAATTACCTTTTAATAAGTTCTCCTTTTGTAATCACTACAAATATACACATATAAATAACTGGTATAATGATTTTCATTTCCATTATGTCACTACTTGAATTTCTGAAAAATAAGAATGAGAAATGTGCTTCCGGTGATGAAAGTAGGTAGAAGAGAGCTATCCTTCGTTGCATGTAAAAATAGTTTATTTTGATAAACTAGAGTTGAAAATCCCAAAGGAACAATCAATAAAAAAATAATTTCTAAACACGTTGGCCATATTTGTAAATAAAAAATATTATCACATATTTTGTTGCAATATGTTCGTTTTTGTATGTCCAATAATAGCTAGAAGTCAGTGTTGGTTATTTGCCCTCAGGGCAAATATCTGTATTGGCCCTAAAATATCCGTATTAGTCCCCGAATTTATCTTCTGTTATCACATATTCTATTGAAATAACGCCGAATTTGCATGTGTAATAAAAGCATAATTTGTGGCGTGTTATTTGCCTCCGGGGCAATAACATTTTATGAGGGCAATAACATGTTATCTGCCGTCTTGTGAAGGGCAATAACATGTTATCTGCCCTGGCAAAATATGTGATAAATAGATTAATACATGGCCTTTTTCATATTGCCCTTGATATCAGCCCTCGGGGCCGATATCAAGGTCTCGTGCTGATAACAAGGGCAATATGAAAAAGGCCATGTATTAATCTATAAGTATCTGCAACTTGGTCTCAAAGAAAATATGTCAAAGTACAAGGAAAGATGGTAAAACCGTATTTCAATCAAATTAACACGTTTCAAAATATTGGAATAAAGTTTAAATAACTTGAAACGGAATAATTAGCTCAAATGTATACGTTGTCTTGAATAGGAATTTCCATTCAAATGTCAACGTCTTGGGTAGATAATTTGGACGATACATGATTTTTTCAAAATAAGTAAAACCTAAAAAAGTGATATGCATTTGAAAGCCTTTATCAAGACATTTACAATGTCCAATATCATGATTATTGACAGAGATACATTTTGTATATCTAAATTTTAAGTTTTGGACATTTTCGGATTTCAATAAAATTTTGTTCCAACATTGTCCAAGCAGAAATAAGATCAAATACAATATTATCTACATGAAATATATATATTTTTTTAATTTCAAATTGATAATTTATACATGTATGAAATGTGAAAAAAAGTGTCTTACCCACAGGCACTTGTTTCATATATATATATATATATATATTGGTTTACTATCTACGTCTATCCATGACGTAGATAGTAAACAAATATATATATATGAAACGAGTGCCTGTGGTCTTACCCCAGAGATCTGTCTACAAGTGGGATATAACATGTGTTTTAATCATGCGAAAAGGGGTATGTGTGCATGTAAATTGTACCAGTTCAAGTCTATCTCAGTACAGTGTATCTGCATACATATAAACTCCAGTCTGGTTAATCTGTTATATATATAAACATATGGGAGTGTTCGAGTATTATTTAATCTGAATATCCTCTGACCCTAGCTACATCTCCTTTTTTCCTATTTAGAAAAAGGGGGGTTGTAGGGCATGTAGCCTTGTAGGGTCAGAGGTTACTCGGACTAAAATTATTATTGGGATATAGAATATTTGAACTCTGTTGTTGTACATTGTATGGGATATTTTATTCTTTGGCACTTTGGGATACCAGATACATTTTTTTTGTAGCCTCAATATTATTCTGATGGCTATTTGATGTGAACATGCCATTGCCGATCTATCTATCTATCTATCTATGGTGTTGACTTGAAAAAGGTCTTTGACCCATCACTCAAGTATTTGTGACGTCCTCCAACATGACAAAATTATTAGTATATACAGTAAAGTCCCAAAAGTGTGTGTATTTACAAGTGATTAAAATCAGGATAAAATCATCATCTTTTGTTCATGTTGTTCAGCCACCGTAGTAGAGCTTAGTGAGTCTGCTCTTAAATTCTTCACTGCTCTCTATGTCTAACAGTTCATCTGATAGTTGGTTCCAATCCCTGATGGTACGTGGGAAGAAACTGTATTTGTAAACATCTTTTTTCGGTCTGATTTGTATGTATCTCTTCGGATGATGGAATCTCGAAGTTCTCGTTGGTTTAATGATGTAGGATGGTATTGGTATCGCTACTTTTTCATGGATGGCTTTATGTAAAAGTGTGATACGGGCTATTTTTTTCCTTGTTGAAAGTGGTGGTAATTCGAGCTGTTCGAGTCATGTTGTCACTGTACCAGGGTCTCTTGAGTAGTTGCTTTTGATGAAGCGTGCTGCTTGGTGTTGGACAATCTCAATCTGTTGAATATGTTTTTGGAGATGAGGGTCCCAAGCGCTGCTGGCATACTCAAGGTGAGGTCGGACAAGCGCAAGGTATGCTTGTTTCTTTACCTCCTCTGGACCAGGGTGCCAACTGAGTTTTGAAACTGGGGGTACAATGGAGTACAATTGCTGTTTTTTCCTTAACTTTGTACCCCTGCATATAGAAAGTCCCTACAAATTTGGGGGTACAGGGCCTATTTTGGGGGTAAAAAACCCTCTGCAGAGGACAAGTGGGCATGCTGCTAGACATGATCCTACATTTCTACGTATGAAGCCTAGTGCTTTATTTCCTTTCTCTACAACTTTCTGAACTTGTTTGTCCCAAGACATGGTGTTCGTGAGTTCAGCTCCTAGGTATGGATTTGATATTACTGTTTCTAAGGTTTGTCCATTGATGTTATAGTCGAAGTCTACTGTTTTCTTCTTTTTTGTAATCTTTAGAACATAGCATTTCAGAGGGTTAAAAATCATCTGCCATGTTTTAGTCCAATTAATCATTCTGTCAAGATCTTGTTGTAGCTGTTTGCAATCGTCTTTGGTGGATATTGCTAAGTATAGTAGGCTATCATCGGCAAATAGGCAAATTTTGGATTTGATAATGATGTCATTGCCTATATCGTTGATATATATCAAAGGAACATCAAAGGTCCTAGTACCGTTGGTACATCAGATGTTACTTTGGCTGTACTAGATTTGTCTCCTTTTATGGTCATTTGTTGTTCTCGTTGCGTGAACCATGCTTCAAGCCATGATAGAATGTTCCCATTTATGCCATATGATTCCAGCTTTTTCAGTTACGCTTGTGTGGTACCGTGTCAAAGGCTTTACTAAAATCCAATATGAGCATATCGACTTGTTAGTTGTTGTCAAGATTTCTTGCTATATGTCTTCAGTTGTAATGATTAGCTGTGACTCACATGATCGTTCATTTCTAAAGCCATGTTGGAAGTCCACAAGTATGTTATGCTTGTCAAGATGGTCCATTATATGTTTAAATATGATATGTTCCATGATCTTCCAAGGTACTGATGTCAATGATACTGGGTGGTAGTTCACAGGTTGGCTTTTATCGCCTTTCTTAAATAGTGCTGTGACATTTGCAACCAGCCAATCCTTTGGTACATTATGCTCTTCGATGGATTTTGTGAAGATTAATTGCAGATATGGTGATATTGATTCTGCGGCTTCCTTTAATATCCTGCATGATATATTGTCAGGGCCATTAGCTTTGTTGGGATTGACAGCTCTTATTAAGTTTTATAAGGCCTTCTGTCGATATATTCAGGTTAGGTATATGGAAACAGGACAACTCGGACCACTTTTAAGAAAACTATTACACAGCCTGTAACATTATTTTGCAACAAAATAAATTTATATTACCAAATATCATGTAAAGCAAGAATTTTATTGTATGAAATACATTTTTGTTATCACTGTTTTCGTTATAAAATCAAATAAGTTCATTGCTTAAATACCTGAAGACCAACTTCTTGTACTTTGCGCCACACTGCTTGTCCTCAATGGAAAGCACATCCGCTGATAGACGGGTTGTTGAAAACACTGCGTAGACCTTGCCAGATGCCGGACTCGAAGTCTGCAACAAAGGACTGCACAACTGGTTCACTTGGTAGGAGGTCAACAAATGCTTGGAACACCTGAAATGTCAAATGGAAACTATATTACTACAGGATTAAAAAGAAAACTTTCAAAACAGCGAAACTAAAAACTAGAGGCTCAGGTGAGCCTGTATCGCTCACCTGACATAAATAAGTCCTCTTAAGAATGTCTGCATGCCGAATACATCTAAGTTACTATTCAAATCCCATACTGCCATAGGGTTCTATGTTAAAACTATGTCTGCTCATGGCAGCCATCTTGGATGGAGGTCGTGGTCACCGGACACAATTTTGAAAGTATATTACCCAAGGACCATCCATGCCATGTTTGCTTTAAATTGGCTGACTGGTTTCAGAAGAGAAGACTATTAAACAATTTTCCCATAGGGTCCTATGTTAAAACTATGTCTGCTGACGGCGGCCATTTTGAACCGAGATCGGGATCACTGAACACAATTTTGGTGGTTTTTTGGAAGTTGACCACCTAAGGACTATCGATGACATGTTTGCTATATTGGCTTACTGGTTTCAGAGGAGAAGATTTTAAAAAAAAATTCCCATAGGGTCCTATATTAAAACTACAGTATGTCCACTGAAGGTGGCCATCTTGGATGGAGGTCAGGGTCACTGGACACAATTTTGAAAATTGACCACTTAAGGACCATCCATGCCATGTTTGCTTTAAATTGGCTTACTGGTTTCAGAGAAGAAGATTTTTAAACATATTTCCCATAGGGTCCTATGTTAAAACTATGTCCACTGATGGTGGCCATCTTGGATGGAGTTTTGGGTCACTGGATATAATTTTGAAAGTTGACCACCTAAGGACCATTCATGCCATGTTTGCTTTAAACTGACTTACTGGTTTCAGAGGAGAAGACTTTTAAACATTTTTTCCATAGGGTCCTATGTTAAAATTAAGTCGAGTCATGGTGGCCATCTTGAATTTCGGATCAGCAAACGATTCACAAATTTAGTACAGGACCACCCAATGATCATTCCTGCAAAGCCACAATTCAATTGGCTTAGTGGTTTCTAACAAGAAGATTTTTAAAATTTCGACCAATCAGAACACATTATGGGCCCTGGCAGCCATGTTGGATTTCCGATCAGCACCAAAAACACAAATCTTGTATATGACCATCCAATGAATATTTCTGCCAAGTTTGGTTCAAATCTTTTTGTGGTTTCAGAAAAAAAGATGAAAATGTGAAATTCCCATACGGTCCAATGTTAAACTAAGTCGAGTCATGGTGGCCATCTTGAATTTCCGATTGGCAAACGATTCACAAGTTTAGTACAGGACCACCCAATGATCATTCCTGCAAAGTCACAATTCAATTGGCTTAGTGGTTTCTAACAAGAAGATTTTTAAAATTTCGACCAATCAGAACACATTATGGGCCCTGGCAGCCATGTTGGATTTCCGATCAACGCCAAAAACAAAAATCTTGTATATGACCATACAATAAACATTTCTGCCAAGTTTGATTCAAATCTGTTATGTGGTTTCAGAAAAAAAGATGAAAATGTGAAATTCCCATAGGGTCCTATGTTAAACTAAGTCGAGTCATGGCGGCCATCTTGAATTTCCGATCGGCAAACGATTCACAAGTTTAGTACAGGACCACCCAATGATCATTCCTGTAAAGTTACAATTCAATTGGCTTAGTGGTTTCTAACAAGAAGATTTTTAAAATTTCTACCAATCAGAACACATTATGGGCCCTGGCAGTCATGTTGGATTTCCGATCAGTGCCAAAAACAAAAAATCTTGTATATGACCATCCAATGAACATTTCTGCCAAGTTTGGTTCACATCTGTTTTGTGGTTTCGGAAAAAAAGATGAAAATGTGAAATTCCCATAGGGTCCAATGTTAAACTAAGTCGAGTCATGGTGGCCATCTTGAATTTCCGATTGGCAAACGATTCACAAGTTTAGTACAGGACCACCCAATGATCATTCCTGCAAAGTCACAATTCAATTGGCTTAGTGGTTTCTAACAAGAAGATTTTTAAAATTTCAGCCAATGAGAACACATTATGGACCCTGGCAGCCATGTTGGATTTCAAATCAGCACCAAAAACACAAATCTGGTAGAGGACCATCCAGTGAACATTTCTGGCAAGTGTGGTTGAAATCTGTTCAGCGGTTTCAGAGAAGAAGATTTAAATGTGAAAAGTTAACGGACGGACGGACGACGGACGCTTACCCATGACAAAAGCTCACATGGCCTATGGCCAGGTGAGCTAAAAAACCAACAACATAATGTTAGCAAATAAAAAATAAGAGCTAACAGGGATGTAGATCCAGCATTTAATTCATTATGGCCTACATGACTATTACAAATTATATGAATGCATGATTTACTATTGTCAAATATGCCCGTGGTTCACCGGGCAATAAATGGTTAATGGTGAATGAAATATTATATTTTAAATACAATAATCGTTTCCGGAGTATAGTATGTTTATATTGTATTGTTACTTTCTTTAATTTGAACTTCTATGATTCTATTTGTTTCTTTGAATTCTCCAAATAAAACATTCGAAAAACTACATGCAGTGAAAAAAAAGAAGAAAAAAAATGTAATTGAATAAAATCGTGTGGTGTTTCAGATGAAAAAATTGGTAACGGAAATTGTCTAATTTTGCCTGTGAGAGTGGTACGGGATGAATTGCCATTAAAATTGGTCCGAGTTGTTCTAAAAAAGTGGTCCGAGTTGTCTTTAAAAAGTGGTTAGAGCTGACCTAAAAGTGGTCTGATTTTACCCTAAATATTGCTCAGAGTTGTCCTCAAAAAGTGGTCCAAGTTGTCTTCAAGAAGTGGTCTGAATTGTCTTAAAGAAGTGGTTTGAGTTGTCTTTGGTCCGAGTTGTCACGAATTCGGGTATATCTGGTGTTCCACTGTCGTCTATTTGTGGGAAGTTGTCAAGATCTTCTTTCGTGAATACTGATTTAAATTGTTCATTCAATGCTTCTGCTTTTCCTTTACTGTTTTCAATCGTTTCTCCACTTACCTTCAGTGTTGATACCCCTACTGTTTCTCTCTTTCTTGATTTTACGTACTTCCAGTATTTTTCCCTATTCGATAATTATCTTGTTGGTTAGTTGTGTTGTTTTGACGTTTACTGTTCCATTTACCTCTAACATATCGATATCGGGTCCCTCTAAACAGGGCTCATTCAACACATTCGATTGTGAAAACAATTATATATTTGAAATTAAATAAGCCTTAAACTAGAAATTAGAAGATCATAGAAACTATAATCTTAGTGATATGGTGGGGTGCATGCGAGTTTCATGCGATGTTGCTCCCCCTCCCTTTTTTTGTTTTTCATATTTCATATTTCAGTCGCCAATGTCGCAATTTGATTTTTTTTTTCTTGACTGGCGACTGAAATCGGCTTCTGGCGATTTTTTTGGTGCCTATGTTTCCTTGTGTAAATTTATAGATAATCACTGTGTACCGTAACAAAAATCAATAAATTATTGACGATTGATTTTCGAAAGTATTTCCCGTACCCAATTCGTCACTTGAATTTTAAAAATATCGTAAAAAAATGTTTGTAACAATCCATTCTTCTTCTACATTTGCTGATTAAAACTAATTAGTCACAACAATGACAATTTTATTACATGTTTCAAGCCAATCAACGGATTATAGAATTTTTGTTTTGATTGCATAATCTTTGATCACACCTGGCTTGATTTACCTGGTTAAAGATAATGATCCCGACAAAGAATTCAATTTTCATTTTTTTAAGTACTTTGGTTTATAAAGAAACTTAAAAAATAAAAATGGCGCGATCAACAGGAGTTCGCAATGTAATCCACCGATACTTTTTTAACCAAACAAACTTTTGCTATATTTATTCTCATTTCTGTGAAATGTAATCTTAGTTCTCATATTTAATATGGTCATTTTTTATATGCGAAGGTTAGCCATTGAAATGCACTGCACGAGGACGCATAAGTTTTTTTTATCAACCAGCATGGTAAAAAATAATTTTAAAAATGTGTTTGGAAACACATGTTGCTGATGAAACAAAGACTACAACAATGCAATTTCTTTAAGAACAATGTCTAAACTACATTTATCAAGTACAGTTTCATTAGATTTCATTATTGTTTTCAAATAATTTCTGATATTTTATTTCTTGGTAAAGACAGATAAAATTCAAAATGGCCACCATTATAAAATATAAGTGGTCATTTTCCGAACTTCAAATTGTCATAACTTTTGAACCGCTTAACAGATTTTAAAAAACTATACACCACTGTAAATATCTTCAGGAGATCTGATCACTGGTGTGTACTTTAAGATATTTTAATACATTTTCAAAAAAAGTCTGACCCTCCTAGTACAATACAGACATTAACATTTGTACAAACAAACCCGGACCATTTATACATGATACTGAACATGAAACTGGTAGTGGTACATGCAATCATCCAGTTTCGGTTCGAAAAAATTGCCTCTTTGTAAAAATTTTAGCTGGCTCCTGACTTTCAAAACTGGCACCTGAAAATGGCACCTGGCGATTTTTCTGGCTCCTACTTTTTGGGAGCCAGAGCAGGGGAAGGTCTAAAACGCAGAAGTGGGAAAACACGGAAGTAAGCCCAAAATAGGTACTTGAAAGGTCATATCTTGAAAAGTACTCGACCTAGGATAAAAATCTAAACGGATTATAAAAGCTAGTGTTAAGATCTATCTTATAAAGAAATAAATAATAAAATATGTTATTATTTAGGTACTTAAAATTTGACCGGAAGTGTCAAAAATGAGAATGGGCAATGGACAAAATTTTGAGTTTGATCTCAAATGTATCAAAATTCAAAGACCCCGGTCAAAAACCGTTTAGATATTCTTAAAGACAATTTTATACTCTATCAGACGATATAAAAATATTTTTGTTAAAATATTAGATAAAAGCAGAGTCTTGACCGGAAGCCTACCTTTTCAGAGTTAGCCATCGGCTAATTTTCAACTTTGATTTCAAATTTCTCAAAATTCAATGAACCCGGTCAAAAACCGTTTAGATATTCTTAAAGACAATTCTATGCTCTATCAGATAATATAAATATGATTTTATGGAAATATTGGTGGAAAGCACAATCTTGACCGGAAGCCTACCTTTTCAGAGATGGCCAACAGCGAATTTTCAACTTTGATCTCAAATTTCTCAAAATTCAAGGATGCTCGCGTATCTTCTACTGACTGCAGAATTTAAATTGCTACTATATTTGATTTCCCTTCAATAGGGACCAATTATAAATGGGTAATCACCTAATCAATGAAACACTTCAAACTGTCACTCAATAAACTGGCTAATAATGTCAAGTCATGGGAAGATGCGAACTGACATGTGATGTTGACAAACTTTTCAAAGGATTGAAGAGTTCTACAAAGGGCAACAACTCTTAGATGAATTATTTTTTTGCATTATTCTAAAAAATAATATCATTATGAATACAAATATTTTCCCTCAATTTTATGGTTTTGGTTTCTAGTAAATACATAAATTTACATTAAATACACTATCAGAATCGTGTATATGACTAATTTCATATGTTAAAGTCTAATTTTAATGTTCAATTCCCTTTTCAGAAATCCAAAACTTCGATGATTTTCTGGAAACGCAAATATACATTCATAGAAATGTCTAATGAATATCCATATCGAACTGGCGAATATGAAACCGGCACGGCCATGAATGCTCGCGCATCTGAAAATTATCTGGCAATTTCATCAAAAAGTGTCGAGATTTTTTGGGCCGAGATATATTGGGGACGACTTATTTTAGGGCCGAATCTAGTCTCATTCAATCGAGCTGTCGTTCCTTTTTTCGAGTTATCGTTCCTGACGAAATCTCAAAAGTTAACTTCCGCGTAGAAACAAAAATTCTTGTCAGTATGTCAGAAGAAATTTAATAAATTAAAAATATCAATATAAGTAAAACAAGCTAACAAAATGACTTTTATTACACACGGGTTCCGGGTTTCAGTGGTATCGGACGTATGATGGAGAGTACGAGACTTCAGGATCACCTTTGCGCTTTATGTTAAGAAGATCTTCATTAGTTGAGTGTGTTCGTGTGTTACACGGAACCAGTGTTGACAAAGCGTCGATTTTTTTTTATTCGTCACTGTTCAGCTATGCTTGTCAAAAAATCCTAAGTACACATTTTATACCATAAAGAGCTCGCTGACGCTCGCATAATATGAAACAGGCACGGCCATGAATGCTCGCGAATCTGAAAATTATCTGGCAATTTCACGCTCATCCTGTAGTGCATCAAAAAGTGTCGAGATTTTTTTGGCCGAGATATATCGGGGACAACTTTTTATTAGGGCCGAATCTAGTCTCATTCAATCGAACTGTCGAGTGACTGTCAAGATCTCGGTGCTTGGGTTCTCTGGATGAGTGACTGGTGACTCGCATACCATAATGACCTCGTTGGACCTATGACCTCAAGGTCAAATAATTGTTTTTTAAATAGTATTTTCTTGTCCGGGCCATAACATTTTTGTCTTTCGAGATAGGTCAATGATATTTGGTATGTGGGTGCATGACCACAAGGTGATGTGGCGCGTACCGCAATGGCATTCGTTGGACTTTGGCCTTTGACCTGAAGGTCAAATAATGATTTTTTAAATAGTATTTTCTTGTCCGGGCCATAACATTTTTGTCTTTCGAGATGGGTCAATGATATTTGGTATGTGGGTGCATGATCATAAGGCGGTTAGTCGCGTACCGTATTGACCTTAGTGGGACCTTGACCTTTGACCTCAAGATCAAATAATGTTTTTTTAAATAGTATTTTCTTGTCCGGGCCGTAACATTTTTGTCCTTCGAGATAGGTTGTTGTACAGATGGCCGCATTAAGGGGAGACATAAGTTTTAGGTATCTAAAACAGTTCTTCCTAGTTAATATTCTTATTTAATGAGAACTCTACATGTATTTATATTATTTCTAAAGTCAATACACTATTGCATAAATTTGTTCAGAATACATTATTATAAAAGGAATTAATAGATGTGGTGTTTACATCTACAAGCAAGGGAGATAATTGAACGGCACACTCATTTCAATGTCTATGGAGCACATGTTAAACTACCCTATCTAATATATACACTGGATGTGACTAAAATTTTAGTTATTTATGCATTAACATAATTTTATGTTAAAAAGGGTTGAATAAACATGTTGCGCTGTTGACAAATTTACAGTAAGTTCCATATGCTTTTGGCTAGCCTGTAAATCCTTACACTTAGACAATACACACAGGTATAAACAAACAATCATGTTCAACAAGAAACTGTATGATATACATATGTGTGTTTAATTCTTTTTTTAGATGACTATGAATTGGCCCGTTGTAATGCCTCCATGGCCTTAGATACCAGTAATTTAGAGTCCGAAAAGGAAAAGAGAAGTAAAAAAAGGCCACGATGGTATTCTGACTCTGATGAAATTGGTAAATATAATTTTAATATGAACTGGACTAGTTTTATTAACCTACATTTAATGTCTATGGTCATAGATTTTAAATTTGTAAAATAGTTTAACACTCTTTTATTTCTTAAAATCAATGGCATTTTATCGCCTCAACGTACTTGAAGTAATGGCAGGAGGTAATTTGAACTAGTGAAACCCATTTCTACTATTCTCAAGTAAACTGTATTATGCTTTATATTTTTTTCAGATTATTCAAGAAAGAGAAAAGAATTTCATTCTAAAAAAGTTCAACAAAAGGCAAAGGTCCGAAGTGGTCAAATTAACAGTGATGAAAGTAACTGTTACCTTTTAGATTTACTTTTAGAGCCAGAAAAAAATATAAAACGGAGATTTTTGCTGATAAGCTCCGCCCACAAATTTTGACGGTATGCACTACCGCAAATTCCCCTTTAACAATATTTTTGTTATACTGTTTGGTTTAGCATCATTGTATTTCAGGCATGTTCACAAATTCTATCACTAATTTAGTTTTTCTGGGGTATTTCCCTGAGTTTCCAGCTGGATATTTGCACAAGATTTCCATCATGGGTAGGTACAGGGTGACCTAAAAAAAACCGAACCCATAAAAATGTTAATTAATCCTACATAGGTCCATCAAATTTCTTCAAATTTGGTAGACTTAAACTTCAGCCTATGGATGTTCTTTCCACAAAGTTTTAGCCATCTGAGTCAGTTTGCATATAATTTTTATGTTCTTTCCAAAATGTGCTCCAAATGGCATCCTCGGCGTTGAAGGCACACTTGCATACGTCGCGCAAAATTGTCAATGACTCGCACACATTCCTCCTATGGGATTTCCCTGATCTTTGCTGTGATTGCTGCCTTCAGTTCACCAATTGTTTGAGGATTGTTCTCATACACATTAACCTTGAAAAAATATGGAAAATATGGAAGAAAAGTAGATTGAATTGTGAAAAGATATGAACAGTATGGGAGAAACCCAAGTTGAATAGTGAAAAGATATGGAAAATACAGAAGAAATGCAAGTTGAATAGTGAAAAGATAGGGAAAATACAGAAGAAAAGTAAGTTGAGTAGTGAAAAGATATGGAAATTATGGAAGAAAGGTAAGTTGAATATAGAAATTGAACCAATGAGATGACAGAATCCAGTATCCAGAGCAGCAGCCATATACCCAAGAGCAGCAGCAGCAGCCATATACCCCAGAGCAGCAGCAGCTCATTCCCGGTCAAAAAGCCCCACTAGGGCAGATATTGCGCAACTTCCGGTTGCGCATGCACACATGCAAGGGAGCCTCAAAGGGGTCACGTGACATTCGGTCACTTCCGGTAGCCATGGTACTTGTACTACTGTATTACATTTTGTACTAGTACTAAGAAAAAAGCGTGGTAAAAATCAATGAGGAAGATCGATTGACGTCACCCAGCTTGCTTATGATGTCACTGAGAGATTGAAAGTACCATAGATCGATAGATAAATGAAAGGGCTACAAGTTACGAAAAAGATACGAAGAGGTTACGAAATAAGTTATGAAAGACCTTGGTTACGAAGTTACCAAGTTACGAGATAGTGTTACGAAATAAGTTACGATAATTTATTATGACGTATAGTGATGCATTATGGGAAAATGCCTCGGGCGACGTTGGGGTCACGTGACCTTTGGTCACATTCGATAGCCATGGTACTACTGTTATTGTAAGAAAAAACGCGGGAAAAAGCCGGACATGCGCAGAACATACTTCCGGTCAAGTCCGCTTCCGGATATAGCCTTTTCCGGAAGTCACGTGACTAACGTCACTTCCGGTCAAAAGGCCCCACTAGGGCGGATATTGCGCAACTTCCAGTTGCGCATGCGCAGAACATATTTCCGGACATGGTCTCTTCCGGTCACGTGACTTACGTCACTTCCGGTTACCCCCCACAAATAATAACTGAGCTGTACCCATATACTACTGATAATTGCTCCAAGTACCACTGGACTAGCATCAACTAATATGTCTATTTGTAGAGAGCGGTTGAAGTAAGTCATTACTGTCTCACTAGATAGCTCATTTTTAAGATTTTTAAATGCCTCCTGCTGCTCAGAAGTCCATTCCCAGTCTATGTTGTGCCTTGTTAACCTTCGTAATGGTTCGCAAATAGATGCATAGTTTCTGATAAATCGGGATGAGTAATTCGTCACGCTAAGGAAGCTGCGAAGCTCTGAAACAGTTGTTGGTGGTTCAGCATCTTTGATTGCTTATACCTTGTTTGGATCAGGTGAAATACCCTCCTTTGAGAACACAACTCCAAAGAATGTAACTTTGCTCTTGTTGAATTCACACTTGTCTTTATTTACAGTCAGGCCATTTCTTTGCAATGCTTGTAGTGTATCGCTAAGCGCTTGGTCATGCTCCTCTTGAGACATTCCATATATATTATAATGTCATCAGAAATATTCTTTGCGTTTTGTACGTTTTTGATAACACGGCGAATTGTCTCTTGAAAAATCTCTGATGCTGAAGAGATACCAAAATTTAATCTCCTATTTCTGAATAACCCTAAATGAGTGCTGAATGTAGTTATATATACCTAGAAGGTTCGTCTAGCTCTAGCTGATGATACTCTGCTCTCAAGTCGATTTTGCTAAAGACTGAAGCATTATTCAAGTCATGAATCAGTTCCTCGACTGTTGGTAGCAAATGTCTTTCTCTTATAATGGCTTTATTGGCTTCTCGCATGTCGACACATACACGTATTTCTTCTGGATTCTTTTTAGGTGGTGTAACAATGGGTGATACCCAGGGTGTCGTAATACCGGTATTCCCTATTTTCTCTATAATGTTCTGATCAAGCAGTTTCTGAATCTCTTTTTCCACCTTGGGCCTCAGGTGAAAAGCTGTTTCTCTGTGCAACAGGTCTTCTTACATTATTGTCAATGTGTAACTTTACTGGCCCTCCATTGTACTTTCCAATTTCATCACTGAACACATCAGGATATCTCAGTTCAGGAGTTTGTAGATTGATCGGTTGGATGATTTTAACCAGTCCAAGTTGTGATGCAGTAGGAGAGCCAATCAACGCACCATGTCCACCTTTCATAACATAAAACTTGTGAGCACCATATTTGTCTTTTGTTTCAACTTCTAGCCCGCATGCTAGTTTGACATGTCTCTCTTTTAGTAGTTTCACTTTGGATTTCGCTTACACGTCTATCTTTTGTGTGTTGTTTACTTGTGTATTTATTTTGCTTGCTACGACATACTTTGGCAAAGTGATCCTGTTTATGACATGCGTTATTGATTTTACCATTTGCTGGACACTTCTTTATTGTAACAAATTGTAATTTGGAGAAGACTTCATAAGTTTGTTTAACTTGTGTCTAATCCATTTTGTCTGTTTAATTGGCAAATAAAATATGTTTAAACACGGTCCATTTCTATGAGGGAATTGTCCACCACAATTTCTGCATTGTGTCTGTCAAAGTCTGTACCAAGAAAGATAACTCAAATCTAGCAATGATAAATAGTAGGATATTACAAACATCTTTTACCGTCTTCATATACAACCATGTAGAACGATGTCATTTTCCCGCTAAAATGGAACAAAAAAATTTTAAATTCTGGAGTTATCTCCTATTGATGTATCGTCGCTAGTAGATTTTACAAACACTTTCTAACGTCATTGTACACAACTCGAAGCAAAAATATTTGCAAGTTGAACAAAGGCAACTCTCTTAAGGATTTATTTTCGCAATTTGTAAGTTCAAAGATCTTTTCTGCCATATAAGTCAATGCTTGAAAAAAGTAAATGTAAAATATGTGATAAATAGATTATGACATGAAATTTTGCATATCGTCCATGGTATCAGCTCTCGACCCATATCAGCCCTCCATCTTCGCTGTCGGGCTTGATATGGGAATCTCGGGCTGAAACCAGTGCCAATATGGAAAATGTCATGTAATAATCTCTTATTATTAATTAACTTTGATTTATTAGCAACTGTCATTTGGCCAATACGACAAACACCAGTCCAATACGGGAATATCCGTATTGGCCCGATTCTAGTCAGTCCAATAACAGCTAGATCGGAACCCGCTAGACGTTTCGACATTCGCAAGGAAAAGTACTAGTCCCGAAATATATTGGACTGGTTAGTTAATAAAGGTATCATTACGTGATGTTTTTCATATTGGCCTAGTTATAAGTCCTCGATCTGCTGTATTGGGCTTCGGCTGCGCATCAGGCCAATACAGCAGGCCTCGGACCTATAACTAGGCCAATATGAAAAACATCGCGTTATAATACTACAAAGAATGATTTCAGACGAATATATATCAACATGTTTGTGGTAAGAAGAAAGAAAGATAAGGCTATATTGCTAGCTCTGTTAAATAATTTTAGCTTAAATAACTTTTATCACCACAAAACAACTTGAACCGATGATTGTGTAAGACAAGCTTACGAAAAGTTGGAAGATAAAAAAGGTTTAATCAGAAGCCGTAAATCGACAAAGGACATGAATTTAGAAAAAGGACAAAACACTAGAACAATTCACTGTAAACATTGTGTCCAAGTATTTTAAAGCACTTTCTTAAACAAAATTAAACACGTTTGAGGTCTCAATCTGTTACGGTTATCGTGGCTGAAAACCAGCGTGAACTCGTGTTCTTACAGAAAATATGCAACTTTCATCCCAGGGGCGGATCTAGATGAGGGCGCACACGGCGCCCCCGCCCCCCCCCCCCCCCCCCCCCCCCTAAAATTGGAAAAAATATGATTTTTTGGCGTAAAACCGTGATTTTTCACACGAAATACCCCACAAATTATCGCGCCTCCCACCGCAATTGGAAAAAATATGATTTTTTGCGTAAAATCGTGATTTTTCACACGAAATACCCCAAAAAATTAAGCGCCTCCCTCCGCTCGGCGCAATTTTTTTTAAATACACACCCCCTAACTTGAAATCCTGGATCCGCCCCTGCATCCTTCTTTACTTTCAAAACAAATATGTTCATATCGTTTTCTCCAATACGAGTACGTGTATAATACACAACAATTTGGTTTTATTCCAGACCAAGGATTTATATAGTACTATATACACCCGTATATATAAATCCTTGTCCAGACATTGTAAAAATCTTGGAAAAATATAAACTGTTACCATATTTGATGAATTATGTATTTTCTCTCTTATATCAGAATAATAAACGTGGATGAAAATGGTCAAATTAAACTACATGTATCTTTAAAACGAACAATAAAAATGCTAAACGACAAAGATTTCGTTCGATTCAGATTTAGTTCTAATAATAAAACCCTAAATGCTCGCTTACGAGACACAAGTTTATCACAGGAGCTACATTATTGCAGCTAGATTCAGACCTGTGTATTCGGAAGGAAAACCACATATCATTTGAACTACATGTATCACGACAATAACAGCTCTAAACTACGTTCGGCGAAATACATTTCTAAATTATGAACAGAAATAAATATTCAACAAATAAAGACTTGTCCGCTATGCAAACATGTAACCAACCACGTTCTAACACACCAGATGATGCATTGCATTTTTTATCTTTAGAATCACCGTGGCAAAGACAGTCGACGTCACTTATGCCTAACATTGAAAACTGGTTAAAATGGCAAATTTCGACACGCCCTGCACTCAAGACTCCAACTCATTCTGTAATTTCTTTCTCGGAAGTGAACACGAGTTGCTAAATCTAAGAACTGGCCTCCCCGGAAGTCGTATTGACTTTACAATTCCTCAATTAACGCAGTGTAGTATGTCCTTGTAGGTGGTGGAAACCGAGTACCGGAGAAAACTACCGACCTACCGCAACCCACTGACAAACTGGTTAAAATGGCAAAATTTCGCCACGCTCTACACTCAAGACTCCAACTCATTCTGTAATTTCTTACTCGGAAGTGAACACGAGTTGCTAAATCTAAGAACTGGTCTCCCCGAAAGTGTTATTGACTAAATACAATTCCTCAATTAATGCAGTGTAGTATGTCTTTGTAAATACATACCTTCCTTATTATATCTCCTATATATAAATACAAACGAATCAAAATTCATAAGCACAATCTATCTATGATTATCTCTGTGTTATATCTTTATCCTCAACTTTACAGTAATATAAACAAATAAAATAATGCTTCAATTAATAAATAAAATATTGTTAGATCATCATAAAATATAATATAAAAAAACAGGAAAAACAAGTACATACTGTTACATGTAGATAAGAAGGCAGGTATGTCTCCTAGAGTATAACGGGAATGAAAATAGGATACATGGCGTAATTAATTGCTTATTGTATATAAAAAAAAATATGAAAAAAACAAAAACAAAAACGGAAGGATGTGTCCCCATAGTTCACCGATACGCTTCCAGCTTAGGAAAACAGGGGAATAACCCCAGAACGGAAAAGTGGTAAAGTATGAAATCGAATGTGTCCTTCCTGTTCCATTGCTTGGTATTTAAACTTATATTTATAGGAAGTTTGCTCCACAGAAACAGCAAACGTCTTGTGCGAAGACATTTAGGTAGTGTTTACAACTTTGAAGTCGTGTATTTTGATGAGGTACCTGGCTTTACGCTTCGGTTGATTACGAGACATTAGAACACATCCATGGACTTTTATGTACCTTAGTTTGATGCTAGATTACTAGGAAACAATGACAATAATCTGAACATGTGAGAAATATATAGAAATGTTGAAAAAGCCCACAGTAAATCAACCTTACATTGAGCTTCCTCTCGCTTCGAGGGTACATATATCTCGTGTCGGTGATATACAAAGAACAGTTAACAATCGAAAAATTGAAATCGTCTCTTTTGTAGTACAGTTTCGTTATTAACCATTCGAACGATAGGACCCTATGGGTTTTTTTTGTTTTTTTTTTTGATAATTTTTAACGCCACATTCAACAATATTTCAGTTATATCGTGGCGGCCAGTTTTATTGGTGAAGAAAACCGAGGGACCTGATCAAGATTTCAAATCACAACATTAGTGGTGATAGGCACTGATTGCATAGGTAGCTGTAAATCCAACTACCATACGTTCACGGCCACGACGGCCCCCTATGATCCTACGGGGAAATGTATCAATTACCTTCTTCTGAAAAGGTGCTGCACTGATGAAACTCAGACTACATTGGTCATCGCTGCATGATGTTTTAAAAAGATTGTGTTTTTTTATGTCCACCGGAAGACTCAAGATGGCTGGATATAGATTAACACAACTAGATCCTATGAGAAATGTAACACGTGTTTGGTTTATTAAAGATATGTAATTGATGAAACTCAAACTGTACATCAACGATCATCGAATGGTTCTTTAAAAGGTTCATTTTGTGTGCATCCTAATTGGATAAACCAAGAGCGCCACCACATCTGTCCATTAGTCAACATATCACCCTTTTGAACAAAAATAAACTTCCCCTGGTATTTGAATCTCCAAGGGCAATACAGATAAATAAGCAATTAAAAAAGACCCGCAAAGATTCTATTCCACTACAAAAGGTCACACTTCATTATAAAATTGAAAGATAACATAAACATGGACAGTATATACATACATGTGTTGTCTGTTCTTCGATATACGGATTCTGATTATTCCCTTGGTATCTTCAAACTCTTCTTATAATGTATGTACAATGTAAGCAGGGTCTGTGAATGTTCGTAGTAAAACGGATACATGTGCTAATTAAGAATGTAGAATCTGTTGGTGAAAGACCATTTCTCTTTTTCCTTTGGCTTATAAGTATACATAATGGAGCTCATTCCGATGACGAGTGCCGCTAGTTGAGAAAGAACTGCCTACCCATCCAGAGCACCTGAGTTTTTTTTATGTGGGATCAATCTAGTTTTCTGTGTAATGTATTTCTGACCATTGTTTGTCTTTTTGTCTGTTTATCTTTTGGCCATTTTATTAATATATTGTCTATTCATCATCAATATACGGTTTCAGATTACCCTTCTAATATCTTTAAGTAACTGTTTTCCTTCGACATTCCAGTTTCTAATTTTATACTTACGTACAATATGAATGAGAGAATAAATATCGAACGCTGGAGCTGTCATGTGTGGTTGATTTTATTTATCTGCGGTATTTTGATCAATATATGTCGAATAATTTCGTCTTTATAAATATGCGGTACATTTATCTTTATTTGCGGTGCCTTCATTTATTCATATATACATGCTTTCATTTTTAAGTGAAGCCTAAAATTGAAATAAAAAAAAGCCAAAAATGTAGGCTCTGGAGCTCTGTCTTCTGGCTATAATTCGTATTTATCAACAAATTCTTGACGTTTCGTTGACACAAAATCATTTTAATCTACGATTAAGGAATTCTTCGGTGATCTGTGTGATTTCCAGGTCCAAAACATCTTTTTCAATATCACCGAGTGAGTGAGTGATTGTTTTTTAACGCCAATTCAGCAATTTTTCAGTTATATCATGGCGATAACAAGTTAATTTTCAATGAGATGATGATGTGGTCCACTTTGTACTAGATCAACACGCTGAGTTGGATTGTTATAGTGCTAATTCACTGAAACAACAGTCTGCAGGTAGACATGTCGTCCCCTCGGACACATTATTCTGATTCCGAGCCAACCAGTCTTTGCTCCTTCTCCTTAATGCTGCATGCTTAGAGGAAAATCAACAAATACCTATTTCCAGGGCTCGAACTCGTGATCTACCGCACTCGAGGCGAGCACGCTAACCATTACGCCACCGATGCGGTTCAATATCATCGATGTCAAGTTTAGCGCTGAATGTTTTCATAGTTTTGGATATACCGTACTTTCTGTAATTGAAAGCATTTTATTGCTAATGTCTAATACTGACAAGTTGCATTGAACGAGGCTTTGAATACTTTTGTTTGTTTGTTTGTTTTTTCTTTGGAATGTCAAATTCTTCGTCATTTTCTCCTGAAACTGATAACTTCGTACATTGTAAACACAGTTAAATGTCAAAACCGTCCTTTACACCCAAATATTCAATTTGACAAACAGAAAGCTTTCTAACGATGTCTGGTTCGTTCTGAAACGACTCAACAAATCGTTATTGAAAGATCCAGTACTTGTAATATCGGTATGCTGTCCATCTTACTTCGTCAGGGTTTAAATAAGTCAAATTGGCGCTTTGCCAACATTGATGTTGTCACACATTTATCTCCGTATGAGGGACCGTCGTGTTCGTATTGTAGTTGGATTTACAACTACCTTTGCAATCAGTGCCTATCACCTCTAAAGTTGTGAGTTCGAATCCCGTTTATGGCGAAGTGTACTCGATACTACCGTTTGTGATAAAGTTTTCCATGACTTACGATAGGTTGGTGGTTTTCTCCGAGTACTCCGGATTCCTCTACCAATAAAGCTAACCGACACGATGTATCTGAAATATTGCTAAAAGTGGCGCTAAGCACCATTAACATAACATACCCTCTGCATAGGTAAAAGTTTCGATTGAGGTCAACTTGTCAAATACTATTGCAAATCATATAAAGTCGTGTATATATGATACATGTCTGAAATTTACAACTCCCAATTAATGTAATTTATTGAAAGAATAATTTCCCGGCCCAGGCATAGCCTTCGCCAATTTTGATATCGTTTTAGAACCTTTGTTGTACTTGCTGCAAAAGACTTATTTTAGCATTCCAATCTTTTGACTATGGGGTTGTTCCAGAAACGTTTCATAAACACTAAATTAGACATCGTTGTTTTAATACAGTACATATAAAGAAGCTTGAATAGAATATAAAGGACTTTGAACAGTATACTGGTATAATGAGTTTTCAAATAAAGATGAAAGAATGACATATAAAGAAAAAAGCACCGCGTGCGGAGAAACAATTACCGCGTAGAAAATAAGCACTTCATACAAAGAAAACAGCACCGAATACAAAGAAAATGCACCGCATGCAAAGAAAAAACTCACCGAGTACATGTATATAGAAAATAAGCACCTCATATAAAAATGAAAGCACTGCAAATAAAGAAAAACACCTGATATAGCGATTGATTAATTGATTGGTGTTTAACGGTAGCTTTAGCAGTATTTCAGCTATATTATATATATATCGTGGCGTGTTGATAACTACAAAAGTGACGTATATAAAGACGAAAATACTATATCTAGACTGAAGCACAGGCCAGTGGAGCAGGAACTGCTTACACTTCCGGAGCACCTGAGTTCACCCCCGGTTTTTAGTGGGGTTCGTGTTACTCGATCTTTAGTTTTTTATGTTTTGTAGATCATTGTTTGTCCTTTTGTCCTTTTTATTTTGGCCATTGTGGTGTCTGTTCTTCTATATATACGGATTCTGATTGCCCCTTTGGTATCTTCAAACTATTCTTCCTTCTATAAACATGACAGCTCTGGCGTTCCATAAATAAATCACACACACACACACACACATCAAACTCGTGTGAAACAATATTTTAAATGGGATTTAATTTGTGAAAAAGGACAGAAGGAATTAAATCTCCGCCATCAGATATGACAAACATTCATTTATTACATTATATAAATAAAGACTGTCGAGTATTTAAATTTATTTTCTTTCTCATTGAATATTGACTTTTCGTTATAAATCTCCATATATTATGAAAAAAATTGAAAAGACGAAAGAACAAGTCATGTGATTTAAATACACCGAATTACTTTGTTACCAATGACAATTACGTACACTAAGATGGCGGACGTTTGATATGGTTCAAATCCGTAATTCGTAATTTTATATTCTTCTTAAATAACCAACCTGCATTAATCGTGAGATTTAATAACCTGGTGTTTTAATCAGTGACTTATTGTTCTTTCTGGAGGTATTATTGGAGTAATGTTAATTAAATGAAAACCGCTTGACTTTATTTAGTGAACGTTTGGCAAGTGTTATACTATCATGGCTAGTAGTATGGCAGTGCCCCGTTCTTTTAGATCCGCTGGGTCTGTAAGAGGTAAGACAATGCCTCTAGTCACTCACCCAATGGCAAACTTAGGAAATCAGATGGACTTGACAATAAGGGGAACATCTAGTCTTGGTCTAAGCCGACAGAAAACAGACGTTAATGCCAACACAGTGAAGAACAGTCTTGATTTCAACACAAGAAGATCCAACACAGCTTTTAATAATGAGAGAGAAACAGAATTTATTCCAACGGGAAGGAAAAGTTGTCCAGAGAGAATGTTGCAATGGCCTCCAGGTAATATTCAAATACTCGAGATAATGTAGTTTAGTCCTTGAATGACGAACATATGCTAATACCCCGATCAATGCAAATCCAACAATAATTGAATTTATTTACTATTTGCAACATAAAATTTCACGTTTATATTCATATACTTGTACTTTGATGTGCTAAATTGTTAATCACAGAAAGCCCCCACCCGTAATAATACTCTCATTGTATTTATTAATATTTTCGATTAATTATAATATTCCTGCAATCAATAAATGCAGTGTGTTATTTTTTTCTTCTTCATTACCTATATAAGCATAATATTGTGCATTTATATTTAACAGTATACCTAGGAATGAGAATTTCGATAACATGAAAATGTATATATATTTACATGTCCATGTATAGCCAGCTTTATATTATAGACGCTAATGGTCAGGATATTCACATCGTCAAATAAAACCATAACATACGATACAATTTTGTCTGAATAAATTTCAGTACTGAAAATGACATTTTATTGTGTATTGGCGAAGAGATTACAACCACATTTTTAATGAATAGGGCATTTAAACTATATGACAACAGTATTTGTGCAGTTATTAAATATAAATTTATCTGCTTGTATCTCGTAATATAAGTTCTTTACAGGTAATATGTTTCGTTAGAAGCCACACATACATGTACATGTACATATATATAATGCATTGCGCCATGAATTCAACAATGATAAGACATTAGGAACATTATCAATGCATTGATCGTTTGTGTTGACTTTAACACAGGTGCTTGTGGACAGGATACAACATCCCCCCTTTTTTCATTTTTTTTTTTTTTTTTTCATTTCCATGGCTTAGAAATATGTAAAACAGCAATAATATGCCGTTTTCTGATTGCATAAGTTGACTGATATGTATATAAAGATGTCGTTTTCTGATTGCATCAGTCGACTTTACATATTTCTAAGCCATGGAAATGAAAAAAAAAAATGAAAAAAGGGGGGATGCTGTGTCCTGTCCACCAGCACCTGTGTTCATTTGTTAACAAACGGAAATAATCTATAATATTACTTCAATTGAATAACCCCTCCCCCCCCCCCCCCCCCCCCCCCCCCCCACACACACACACACACACTACTTAGCTGATAAATAACGAACTTGCTTTCATGTACATGTACATTGTATTAGGAAATAAATTGGACTGTCTATGCATATATCAGTTAAAGGAAAGCATTTGTGGAGGTTTTACACATGTTCATTTATATGCATGTACAACGTAGGCTGGGAATCCATTGTCACCAACAAAGGGAGGTTATTGTCGCATTAAGCAGAGCGCCAGTGGCAACCCAGTGGCTTTTAGAAATAGGGCCTAGTTCCTTCGCTGCGCAATACAACCCGGCTTACCAAAAGGATACACGAATCAAATACACAACTCGCTCTATGCATGGACGGGACGGTAATGAGCGCCTCGTGCCTATGGAGTACTAGGGCCACGCCCGAGTATTACCTCTTTAATGGGTAACCTTTTGTTAGGAGATCGAGGTCGATAATGATGCGAAGTCAGACGAACTTTCTAAAAATTATCATAATCTTCCATTTTAGTTGAGACAATCAAGCCTTTCCTTTCGTAGGTCCATCTAAATACCATCTATCTACATAATAAATTACTGTTTATGAACTTGTTCTCGTATTGAATATAGAGAAAGTGAGTGATTGTTGTTTAATGCCATATAAACAATTTTTCAGTCATATCATGGCGAGAACTAGTTACATTCAATGAAATGTTGATGATGTCTACTTTGTACTAGACCAACACACTTAATTGGAACTTTATAGTGCTAGCTCACTGAAACAACAGTGCACGTGTAGAAATGTTTCTCTATACTCGGACACATTATCATGACTCCGAGCCAATCATTCTTTGTTCTTATCCATTAATGCTGCGTGCCTATCGGAGAAACAGCAAATGCCAATTTTAGTCTATGGTTTGAGTCGATCCGGGCTCGAACATATACATACATGACATTTCCTATGAATGTTTTTATCATTTTTTTTAATCTAACACAATTAGAACCGCAACGGTGGTCTAATGTTTAGCATGCTCGCCTCAAGTGTGGTAGATCGTGGGTTCGAGCCCTGGTCGGGTCAAACCAAAGACTATAACATTGGTATTTTCTGCTTCTCTGCTAAGCAAGCAACATTCAGGAGAAAGAACAAAGACTGGTTGGCTCGGAATCAGGATAATGTGTTCTAGTGGAGCGACATGTCTACCCGTGGCCTGTTATTTCATTGACCTAGCACTATAAAATCTAACTAAGTTTGTTTCTTTAAGACAACGCGGACATTATTACCATCTCATGCACGAATGTAACATGTACCGCCATGATATAGCTGAAACATTTCTGAGTTGGCGTTAAACAACAATCACTCACTCTAATATATTTGTGACATTTTGTCTTAGCTCATCGTGTCATTCTATTGATATCAAACTTGACGAAAATACATTGAAAATCGATATTACACGTACTTAATCTTATAAAAATAATTGCTACATGATGTATTTAGAATTAAAATGACGTATTTGTAAACCATAGGGACCGATCCAGTGGATATTATCTTTAAGTGTTTTGTTGTTGTTTACAAACAAACATTTTATGGTTGACGGTCTTTATTTATACATTATGATAAATAATCATATTCAGTCCAACCTGTATTAAGTAGTCTCATAAGACAGGTGACCTCTTAAAAGAGGTTAAATTCATATGAAATTTTCTATGACAATTACAGGTGATTGCATGTGCAGGTTTAACTGTATATTAAAGGTTTGCTGTTAAAGACTCTTTTTGTTATAATTTTATCCTAAGTTTCAAATATCAGGTCACATGCAGTTTTAACAGATCAACGATTTGTAAATAACAATCATTCATTTTTAAAGCAATACACACAATTATTATAGGAATATTCATATTGAGGTATTTAATTTTTCCTGTTACGGGTAATCGACCTCTTAAATAACACCTTTGTAAAACAAACAGAATATAATGTTCTCCACGGCAGTAAATAACATCGATTTTTAGGGGGAGAATAATCAGTTAATAGTACTCGGCAATATATTTTGTAGCCATTTCAGATCATGCATGTCAATGTTTTCCCCCGAGCAAGATTTTTTTTTTCTCGCGGAACAACATTCAGATATTTTTTTACATGTCTTGTTGAAAAGTGCAGGTCAAGACATTGTTTTGCTGTTGAAAATTTGGCGACAGAAAAATAAAAAAACATATACGCACCCCTTAAAATTTAAATGCATGCTCCCTAAGTGTCCTATATACCGTTGTTTAAATACAACATAAATCACAACTATCATTATGAAAATCAAATGAAATCTTGACAATTGTTGATATTTAAATCTATGTAAGGAATATGAATTATTTTTATTCACGATACAGACAAACTACACGGTCCCATAGTTACATCACATAGATATCCCCATTAAGATTAATTTTAAATGTTTGAATAAAATACAAGACAAGTTCAGCTGTGTAGGATTACAATCAGTGTTGTCTCCCTTTATCAGAACATGAAATCATATTGATCGATCATTGATTTAAATACATCAATATACTACCCATGCATGTATAAGCATGTATGGTATAACAAGGAATAATTTATGAGAAATTTGTAGGTTGTATCACATATAAAGCCAGATAGAACACTTGAAACTGGTTACTAGAAGCTATGTCTTAATACAGGGTTAGGAATAGCTAGGGTTATGGTGTTTAATGTCACTTTCAATAATATTTATGTTATATCGTGACGGTCAGTTTTATTGGTGAAAGAAACCGAAGTACCCAGAGAAAACCCCTGACCTGCTGACGGTCACTGAAAAAATTTATCACAAAAAGTAGTATCGAGTACACCTCGCCTAAGCGGAATACGAACTCCCATACCATCACGACCACGACGGCTCCTGTATTATTGAAGTGCATAAATTTTAGCATAGCGCACCATTTCATTAAGAGATGACGTTTTGAGCCAATAAAACCAGTTTAATCCCGCCATTTTTTTTATCAAAGTGTCTGTACCAAGTCAGAAAAATGAGCGGTCATTTAAATGTTTGTTAGGGGTATCGATTTTGCCTATATTTCTAAGATTTCTGATTGTATTGTGGAACTGTTCCATTAGTCTGGTATTTTTTTTACTTTATTACTGGAAACTGGACATTGGAATAGAATTACGACAGGAAGAAAATGAAAAAAAAACCTCCTACGCCTGTTTATTGTTATAATTATAAATATTTGGTGTAATATACATTATCAATACATTTCAGATGCTTATACATTTTTTTGTATTTTAATTTCATAAACCATAAACTTTAACAGTTTCTGTGAACCTTGTTTTCTTGAATCATTTAAGTGTGTGACTATGTCCCGCCATACTCTTACCGGAAGTCACCCTCAATGCAAACTGGGTTTCTACCAAAAATAGAAGAAGCAGACGAACGGAAAAATAAACAAAAGAAGAGTACAGAGATAGATATATCAGTTGTCGAAAAAAATGTAAAAGGGAAAAAGATGGAAAGACTGAAATTACCTTCCATTGAAAAAATCGTGGAACTTGTCGAGGAACAAAGAGGTTTTCTGAGTGTTCTGTTGTTTTTCTAACCAAGTTGTTGAGGCAAGCTAAAAACGACACGTGAAGAACGTTGCATTCAAGTCTAACACACCCGGTCTTTAATGAGCAGTTGTTTTGATATTTTCTCATTTTTTTCTCTCACTTTTTGTAGCTAAATTATTGAGATATAGAGCTTTACCGTTAAAACTCTGGCGATACAAAACTTTAAGTCTCAGTAAGTCTTGTTTAGGGAAAGGTGTATAAATATTTAAGCACTCCCGATATACGAAACTGTGTTGTTCACTCTATAACACGAAATTGTGTTTTGGTTTTAATTATCACTTCTCTGCTGTTAGTACACGGAACCTGACTATATTTTGTCTGTGTTTGATGTTTGCAAATTTGAATGCATTTTTTTGTTTTGTTTTGTTTTTGATATTGGTGCAGGGCGTGTGATAAATTGTAATGCGGTGGCTGGTTATATTGAATATATTGTTTTAAGATTACATGTTTCTTTAACGAAGGACAATAATAAAAAAAATTGTTGCAAATAATATCAAACAAAAATATTTAAAAAAAATTGAAGCAACAATGTTTCTTTAAAAAGCTATTTTATGGTAAAAAAAATGATAAAGAATTGAGGATGCAAAAATTAGAAAGGATCTCTCAAGATCTGCATTCATTTTATGTCATCATGTTTGAAACAGATATATACATGTATTACAGAATTATTTAATTGTCTTTTATTCAGAATTTTTAGTAGGACCAAAGGCTTCGGCAATAAAGGTTGACGATTTGCAGTTTTCAGCGACTAGAGATAAAGTCTTGGAGGTATAATATACAACGAGTTGGATATAATTACATGATTTTCATGGGGAGACAAACATTCTGACTCTTTCCATTATCTCCCCTTTATTTATGACAATCCAGAAACAGCCACTTATAGACCCATATTAATGCAATTTTATTTTTTTTACTAAATACTGGATTTACTGTTTGTAAATTTGTTCTTACCATGATGATTGCTCATTTGACGCTAAACATCAATCAATCAATCAATTTTTAGTATTGCGAAAATAACATTTGACAAATGATAATTATATCCATATAGGCAGGGCCTATGAGATCGATCTAGGGGTGTTCAGCCTGTAGATCGGTCCGGGACCCGGAGAGCCAAGAAGGAGGCTGTGAATCTCTGAAGGGCCAACTTAACAAGTAACACCTTGTTGCATTAACTGATTATGTTTGTCACTGCTTTGTATAAAGTACATGTATATATGTTGTCTGGACATTCTGTTGCACAGGAAATAAAGCACATATATATGAAAGTTTATCAGTGGTTTTATTGAACCTAAAATCCTCAATTTTGAGAGAAGGCTCAGTCTATCCACGGGGACCAAAAGCAGTCTTGTTCCGCCTTGCATCATTTCTCTTGGAGGCCCTGCATATAGGTATAATGCTAGTTTCGATGTATTGCTGGATGGTATAATTACATGTTTAACAACATATAACAATTAAACTTACAACGGATTAGTTTCTATATTTTCAGGAAAACAATGGTCTGATACTTATTATTTCATAGACTCAGACAGGGAATCGTGGCTTTATCATGTTGGCAGGTTAAATTTGTTAAATTGAAAACATTTACTTGACGAAATTTACATGTATATGACAATTGGCTTTGTGGTGGCCCAAATGTGTCCAAGGGCATGTACAACAGTATTTCAGTTATATCTGGTGGTTCGTGTCATCTGGCTGATGAAACCAAGGATATTGATTGTCTTGCAGAAAGTAAATGACAATCTCCATCGCACAAGGTTGTGTCGAGTACACCTCGCCGTGTTTGGTAGCTCATTTCCCAAATACTGCAAAAAATTGGTGTAGTGTATTCGTTTTTACGTTTCAAGTTGTTAATACCTTACTTGAAGGGCGATTTAATTAAGAGTTGTAGGATTATATAAAACTTATTTAAACCATCTTAAAATGACAATAGTCCTTTAATGGTTGACCGTATAATTATTAGATGAAGGATGGTTTTAACCAGTGCCGGATTTAGATAAAGAGAGGCCCAAGGCTAATCCACTTGTGAGGCCCCTCCCAATTCCCCACCTTCACGACTGGAGGAAGATGGAAGTGTGTTTAATCAAATTCAATAAAGTCAAAGATGATGAGGGGTGTTTAAAATTCTACAATATTCTAAATGGAGTGCAACTGTGTAAGGAAAACTACTGGAAAGTGTGAAAGTCCAATAACAATGTTAAAAATATTATACACCTGGGCCGGAGCCCCTAAGCTTCAGCCTATCGAGCCTATAGGTAAATCCGGCACTGGTTTTAACTCACTGTGTTGCTCTTTCTATTTGTCTGTTCCATGTTTACTTCATACAGAAGTTGGCTTTCTAATCTATTGTCTTCGAGCGCAGGCCAGAAACGCGCCGTGCGCACTAAATTATATATCTACGTTGTGGTTAAATTAGATTGCCAGGATTGGGTTGCACAAACCTCAATCAAATTTCAGTCTCAATTCATTAAGTGTAAATTAATTAAGAAATAATTCATGGGGGGCTTGAATATATATTGATTTTACCACGGGTTGGCCCTTTATGCCGATATTTTACGGTATTTGAACAGCCAAAGCAAATTATGACGTTGCCGATCAGCTGATATACCAATATACGCATATTTTACCATAAGTTTGGACCCAAAGCGTTTGAAGGACGTCATATTAGAATTGCATATATACAGTCCAAGTAAATTTAAGTGTCAATTAAGTTTTAATTGAGGTTTGTGCATCCCAGTCCAGATGTTTTTCTTTTTTTTCCAAATTGAAAGAACATTGAGTACTAATTTTAAAATAAAAAATGTGCGCTTTATTTCCGCTAACTTTTACAATAGTCCTTCATCTTTATTTTGTGTAACTGCTAAAGTAAGTAATGTATAGTCCTGAATAATTTTCATTGGTCGAATATTTCACATTTTTTTTTGTCTCTTTCTAGCTGACTGATATTGTCAGAGAAAAGATGACGTCAGGTTATTGTGGACTTCGTCATTTGTTTAGAGCTAATGATCCAACAGGCCAAGGGAATGTTTCGAGGTGAGATAAATCGTAGAATATACCTATCTAAAGGGTAATGGTTATTGTGTTTAACGCCACTTTCAGCAATATTTCAGCTATATGGTGGCAGTCTTATTGGTGTAGGAAACTTCAGGAGTCATGGGAGTGCCCGGAGAAAACTACCGACCTGACTCAAGTCACTGACAAACTTTATCACATAATGTTGTATTGAGTACACCTCCTGAGTGGAATTCGAACTCGCAACGAAACTAGTGGTGATAGGCACTGATTGCATAGGTAGAGATTGCTGATTGTATTAGCATTGCATGGTCGTGCTAATAGTTGCATTAGTCTAGATTTCTATTGTTATACTGCATAATCGAACACAGCTGCTACTTGTTTTTCTCAACGATATGAACCATGTTATCACATGTTAAAGATAAAATATCAAATTATATCATATATTTAGATTAAAATACAGGTGTTTTGTATATGCATTATCAATGATTGTCCCAAGCCTATATCATTTATACCCTATATGCATACCCTATATCGTATACCCACAAAATTTAAAAATTTTAAACTTTTCCAAAATTTCATAAAATTTAACAAATTTAAAAATTTTAAAGTTTTCAAAAATTTCATAAAATTTCAAAATTTTTCAAAAAATTATCAAAATTTAAAAAATTTCAAAAATCTCAAAAATATTAGAAATTTGCATAAGATTTCAAAATAAAAAAAAAAAAATCAAAATTCAAAAAAATTTCAAAATTTTCAATTTTTTTCTCTTAAAATTTTCAAAAAAATTCACAATTTTCATAAAATACATGTATTATCAAAGGCATGGTTGAAATATATGATATCATGAACATTACATGTCAAAATCTGTATCACATGCCGTATCAACCCTCGACCTATATCACCCCTCGGGACGGTGACCCTTGGGGTGATATAGGGTGATAAACAATAGTACACTTCTATAATATGATATCTTACTTCTGTATTTTAGGGAGGCATTACTTAGAATATTATATTCATTATGTGGATTTATAACAAGAGAGCAGTACACAAAGTTCCTCAGATCGTAAGTTTTATTTTTTTTCTTATTTGCTTGCAGTTATAATTGTAGAGCTTGTAGCCTGAACCAGGATGTAATTATTTCAACCATTTTTATTTTTGGACACACATTAATAATTCCAGTCTTATTGGTATGTGGTTTTAAATGCTCAACATTCATTTTAATTTTTTTTCATTTGAATTAAGTTTTCTTTAAATGCCATATTCGTGTATATTAATTATTGGGGAAATAAATCTGCAATTGAAATTACATGTATACATCTATATTCCTTGTATATTATTATTGTGTCACCAGGATTGTGATAAAATAAACATCCATTCAAATTTGTGATATTTATCTCAAACTTGAATTAATATTGGCCTTGGTGTTTATAAGGTTTAAGAGCAGATATAATCAATTATTTACAAGTGCTCTTGTGGTTAACTATCCAAGGTCCACTTGAGTGATATATAAACACAGTACACACACCACTTCTTTATTAATTCAGAAGTGATATGAATTTGACAAATTGTTAAGATAGAACTTTAAATCGATGGATGGTTGTCAAGATGAAATCCTAGATTAATTTATATAAATATGAATATATATATATAAACAGCTGTGTATTAATTATATGAAAGAAATTATATATTCTCTTCACAGTATTCTGAAATAAGAATCTAAATGACTTTTTTGAGAAGTAACAACATGATATATACTCTCCTTGTTTGTCCACAATCACCCTCTTATATGTGAGGCCAGGGATGGCATTTTACTCACATGTGGAAGACACTTACATGACCACATCATTTCACTAAGAGAAGAGGTTTGAGCCCATGAAAACACTTGCATGACGGCATCATTTCACAAAGAGAGGAGGTTTGGGCCCATAAAACTAGTTTTGCCAGGGATGTCATTTTATTGGAGGGCATGCTGCTTTATCCTCTAAATTCAAAATTTTAAAGCAAAATTATTTTACTGAAAAGTACAGCCGAACCTCATAATCTCCATTTCTGATAAATCGTTTCCATGGATACTATGGAATAACGGTAATGGTCTATTTGTGGAAGTAATGAACTATGTTTACTTCGGGTTATTCGGTTGGATTGTTTGGTCCACTGGACTACGACATAACGAGTTCAAATTGCCATTTAACATGTTATCTATTTTACCTTGTATTCTACACTTCATGGGTAATAATTGTTCTACCCCCTCCACTTTATATACCATACTATTTAATAATAATGCTATCTTTTTTCTTTCTATCACAGAGTCTTGCTCACATAATAAATAATTCCACCCCAATCCTAATCCCAATGAATATCCTTGTTGGAATTCAATTTGACAGGAAAACGAAAAACTGTTATGATAAAGATTGTAATTGATATATTGTCTGTTGTATTTACCCTTGGTTTAAATGAGGAAAATAATATACACTTACACGCACTGTAGATTGAATTCCGATATATTTTGTTTTTGTTCGTTTTTGTTTTGTTTTGATTTTTGTTTTGTTTGTTTTGTCATGCATATTATTTGAATTTCCTTATTACGCAGAACATTATATGTAAAACAGACACACACCAAATCGAATATTACTAATAATTATGTCTGTGCTGATAGCTGTTTTTGTTTTCCATGGACAAATCAGGAGATTACATAATTATTTTAAGGATTGATCGCAATTGTTGTTCGTTCATGAAGAAATAACTTCAATCAGGTTGTACACACCGTTTAAAATCCACCTGTGATGTAAATCTATTGTCAAAACTCTCCATTATTTTTTAGGAATGGAGAGTTATTGTTCTCTTTGTACTTTTAAGGTCCCACAAGGGGCAAACAATTTAATACTTTGTACTTTAGATACTATACACAGACTTTTCTTTGTTACAAGATTAATAATTAATAAAATTAATAAAGTACAATGGGTGGATTTTAAGTTGGAGAATGTCCTCGTATCTCTCCATTCCTTAAAAACAATGGGCCTCGGCTCCATTATTTTTAAGGAATGGAGAGTTACTTGGACATTCTCCTATACGTAACCCGCGTTACGCAAGGGTGTGTATACAACTTGATTGAGATTATTATACCCCCGCAACGAAGTTGTAGGGGGGTATACTGGTTTCACCATGTCGGTACGTATGTCGGTACGTCTGTCCGTCCGCCCGTCCGTCTGTAGACAAATCCTATGTTGTACGATAACTTGAGTTGGGTTCCTTAGAATCTTTTAAAATTTTATCAGCTGTTTACTGGTGAAGAGAGGAGGATCCCTTTCATTTTTGACGATTTTCACTGTTGCCGTTCCAGAGTTATTGGACTTGATATGACGGAAAATAGGATTTTTACCCTATGTCATATGATAACTTGAGTAGTGTTTCTCAGAACGTTTTGAAATTTTATCAGCAGCTTACCGGTGAAGAGAGAAGGATCCCTTTCATTTTTGACGATTTTCACTGTTGCCGTTCCAGAGTTATTGGACTTGATATGACGGAAAATATGATGTTTACTCTATGTCGTATGATAACTTGAGTAGTATTTCTCAGAATGTTTTGAAATTTTATCAGCAGCTTACCGGTGAAGAGAGGAGGGTCCCTTTCATTTTTGGTCGGAACAATCCGTAATGTTTTGGTTATGGAAATAGGTTGGACAGATGTGGGGAGCGGGGGTATACCTTAGTGAGCTGTGCTCACAGTAATACTAGTTTCGAATGAACCGAACAAATAATTTCGATCAATCCTTATAAATTAATTCAAACTTTTTTTCTTATGATATTGAAAAATATATTAATTTTTTCAAAATAAGGCAAATAATCGGAAATAAATTTTAATAACCCCATTTAAAGAAAATCGCCTGGTGACAACGGCACGCGACACCTTGAGAACGACGTCTATTTTCAGATTCAGTTCATATGAATATAACCTCAACTTTTTAAACCAATCAAAACACGTATAAAATTACATGTGACTCTAAAATTAATTTATATGGATATGTCTTAAAGCTTTGCAAGAATTGGATCAAAAGTACCCCAGTAAAACATAAATTATCAAGTCATTGAATTGGTTATTATAATTATATCCAGTCTCTAACTACAGTGGAACTGCATTAAGTCATTGTAATTGGTTATGCTAATTCTATAATCGACACCTCTATAAGGGGATTAACGAAATCAATATAGAACATAACTTTATAACACATTAAAAAGTAAATGTAAAATGGCCGTCTTATAATCTTAAGGCTATTAGAGAATTATTGACAGATTCTAGCAGATATCTAAGGATAAAATGAAAAACCAAAAATACCACATTGTTGGAACAGTTCCAAAATAAAATAGAAAAATCGTGGAATGAAGTAACCTCGATACGGTCATACCCCTGACACAAATATACACTACCACTCCCTCCCTCCTGACTTGGTACCATACACTTCAATAAAAGTGTGGGGGGGGGGGGGGATTAAACTTGCTTGATGGACCCAAACCTCCCGTCTTAAGTAGTAGAGGAAAATGTGGTGTAATTACAGAAATACAAATGTTAATTTAAATGTTCGTGAATTTAGCTCATGCAGTCTGTTTGTCCAAAATAAAATTGGAGAAAGCCCAATTAAATAAAATTAGACATATTTATAGCAATGAAACGTTTATAATATCGAATCTAGTGCGCACGACACGTTTCTGGAATAATTTTCATCGGGTACGCTCAAAGCCAAAATATTTGAAAGTCTTTCGGAGCAAGAAGATCATAGGGACTATCCAGAATCGGTTGCGGTCCCCTATTCCTGAGGGTGGAGAACCTCAATATTAAAAATAATTTCATGATTTAGGAACTGTAAGTTTCAATAAATTACCTTGAATATTAATAATTTATAGTACATTACAATCACTATTCCTGTTTGCGATGGCATATCCACATTATTTTCGGATGATATTTTTGTTTGTGGGGCCGGGAAGCCGTGGGGCCCACACTTGATAATACTTTGATTAATATATACATTTGTACACTCATTATTTTTATCTTTGTGTTTTTCATTGCAGGTTGGGATTAGAAGGAAAAGAAACCATATCGTTTGACACCTTTGTAGCTTGCTTCAAAGAAAACGAGGTATATATTTCCAATTACCTTAAGATTTCATATGTAATTCTACAAATTTCATTTGGAAAAATATAAATATAAAACTATTAACGGTTATTAAAATTTTGTATGTATTTTCGATTAAAAAAATAATGCGAAATTTAAATGGTTATATAAACAATAAAAGATGTTGATGTAAACAATATCGTATTAAAAACATCAAATTTAGTTTCTGGAATAACCTTCATCAGGCACCTCATATCCAAAGATTGGAAAGTCAAATAATTTAAGGTTTTGGAAGCAATAAAACCAAAGGGCCTAAACAGAATAGCTAAAATCTACTAAGGTCTCCAATACCTGAGGGAGTAGAACCTTAGTTGTATTACTCCAATACCTGAGGGAGTAGAACCTTAGTTGTATTACTCCAATACCTGAGGGAGTAGAACCTTAGTTGTATTATTCCAATACCTGAGGGAGTAGAACCTTAGTTGTATTACTCCAATACCTGAAGGAGTAGAACCTTAGTTGTATTACTCCAATACCTGAGGGAGTAGAACCTTAGTTGTATTACTCCAATACCTGACGGAGTAGAACCTTAGTTGTATTACTCCAATACCTGAGGGAGTAGAACCTTAGTTGTATTACTCCAATACCTGACGGAGTAGAACCTTAGTTGTATTACTCCAATACCTGAGAGAGTAGAACCTTAGTTGTATTACTCCAATACCTGAGAGAGTAGAACCTTAGTTGTATTACTCCAATACCTGAGGGAGTAGAACCTTAGTTGTATTACTCCAATACCTGAGGGAGTAGAACCTTAGTTGTATTACTCCAATACCTGAGGGAGTAGAACCTTAGTTGTATTACTCCAATACCTGAGAGAGTAGAACCTTAGTTGTATTACTCCAATACCTGAGGGAGTAGAACCTTAGTTGTATTACTCCAATACCTGAGGGAGTAGAACTTTAGTTGTATTACTCCAATACCTGAGGGAGTAGAACCTTAGTTTTATTACTCCAATACCTGAGGGAGTAGAACCTTAGTTGTATTACTCCAATACCTGAGGGAGTAGAACCTTAGTTGTATTACTCCAATACCTGAGGGAGTAGAACCTTAGTTGTATTACTCCAATACCTGAGGGAGTAGAACCTTAGTTGTATTACTCCAATACCTGAGAGAGTAGAACCTTAGTTGTATTACTCCAATACCTGAGGGAGTAGAACCTTAGTTGTATTACTCCAATACCTGAGAGAGTAGAACCTTAGTTGTATTACTCCAATACCTGAGGGAGTAGAACCTTAGTTGTATTAATAATTCAATTATGTAAATAATGTTCATAGTATACATATACAAATTACATTAAATAAAAAGGATTCAGATACAAGTGGAACTTCTTTTCTAAATGATGTCCCCTTTTAGAAGATTAAACATGCCATTGTTACTTATTCAATAGGCATAGAAATATCAATAAAACATTAGACTGTATTAATAATACAATGCTTCTCTAAGTGGTAGCACTAATCTAGGTGGTTTTTCATTTTTCTGTAAAAATGAAAGTGCACATATATTTTACATGACCAATATATATTCATGCATGTGCAATGTTTTTGTTCTTGTTTGTTCTAAACAACTGTTTTCAGATTGTGTTGTGGTCTAATATAATGATAATGCTAACACAATTACACATTACACTTCTATTAGGTCAGAATATTCTGCTCACTATATCTTAGAAATATACTGCAAAAATGTATATAACAATATTAAGAAAAGTTTGAAGATGCTAAAGAAGTAACCAGAAGCAATTAATCGATGAAAGGACAGACAATAGCCAACAAAAAGGTAAAGGATCCACAAAACACTACACAGGCAACATGTACCACACAAAACACTACACAGGCAACATGTACCACACAAAACACTACACAGGCAACAGGTACCACACAAAACACTACACAGGCAACAGGTACCACACAAAACACTACACAGGCAACATGTACCACACAAAACACTACACAGGCAACAGGTACCACACAAAACACTACACAGGCAACAGGTACCACACAAAACACTACACAGGCAACATGTACCACACAAAACACTACACAGGCAACAGGTACCACACAAAACACTACACAGGCAACAGGTACCACACAAAACACTACACAGGCAACAGGCACCACACTAAACACTACACAGTCCACAGGTACCACACAAAACACTACACAGGCAACAGGTACCACACAAAACACTACACAGGCAACAGGTACCACACAAAACACTACACAGGCAACAGGCACCACACTAAACACTACACAGTCCACAGGTACCACACAAAACACTACACAGGCAACAGGTATCACACAAAACACTACACAGGCAACATGTTCCACACAAGACACTACACAGTCCACAGGTACCACACAAAACACTACACAGGCAACAGGTATCACACAAAACACTACACAGGCAACAGGTACCACACAAAACACTACACAGACAACAGGTACCACACAAAACACTACACAGTCCACAGGTACCACACAAAACACTACACAGGCAACAGGTATCACACAAAACACTACACAGGCAACAGGTACCACACAAAACACTATACAGGCAACAGGTACCACACAAAACACTATACAGGCAACAGATACCACACAAAACACTACACAGGCAACAGGTACCACACAAAACACTACACAGGCCACAGGTACCACACAAAACACTACACAGGCAACAGGTACCACACAAAACACTACACAGGCAACAGATACCACACAAAACACTACACAGGCAACAGGTACCACACAAAACACTACACAGGCAACAGGTATCACACAAAACACTACACAGGCAACATGTACCACACAAAGCACTACACAGGCAACAGATACCACACAAAACACTACACAGGCAACAGGTACCAAACAAAAAACGATTGTGACCTCAAGTGCTCTGGAAGGGTAGCAGCTCCTGATCCAATAATGACAAAAATTCAACTTTTTGGTACTTTTGTGACCCCGTACATTTATTAAAACACTGTCAATTTTTGTTTTCTGAAACTGGAAGCAATGAATGAATGAGCAAATTTCCTCTGTTATTATGAGAACTGTAATTGTGTTATGTGCTCACTTTATCTATAGTGCTTGAATAAACAAATGTATCTTCTGTTACGAAAACTGTTATCTTATGAAATATGTGGTGCTTAATGATGAAATAAGTCAAATAAAAATATCTCTTATTAGTTATTTTCTCACTTTTATTTAAAATAAATCTTGAAACAAATAAAACAAACGTGGCTCTCATGGACCCTCTCTTTCCACCCTACCCAAACGAAAAAAAAACCCACAAAAAACCACAACAATATATAAAATATTAGCAATCAGACTACAATTTCCAATGAAAAAAAAACCAAACATATAAATAACTAAATATTGTTTGGCCGAAACGTCCACCTTAGCAAAAAATCTTAGCCGAAATGTCCCAGGCCGAAATGTCAGTTGGCCGAAACTTCCTACATTCCCCTCACACACATACACACACCAATGATATGGTAGAAATGTAAAAATGTGACTAAATAGACAGAACCGGGAGTCATCATAGTAGGTAAAATAAGATATCTAAATGCAAATACAATGTAAATATAATGAATTCTGTCATTTATAGACAATACAGAAACAGTGGATGAGCCCAGTACAGAGATCAGCATTAGAAGATGCCTTAAAACGGCGTCACCCAGAAGAACAGCTGAAACTTAATCTCAAGAAACACGACCCATACACATCTGCACCATTTTCGGATACAATATTTAAAAGCAAGTTAAAAACCATGTAAGTTCTATATGTATGCATTAAGATTTTGATATCCAATTTAGTTTTATTTTATATAAAACAAAACAATATACATGTACACACAAACGGCACAGAACCACTCACTTTCCTGGCTTGGTACAGGCACTTCAATAAAAGGTGGAGGAGGGGTTAAACTAGTGTTCTGGACCCAAATTGTCTACCATATACTAGCCAATCATATTCATAACCACAGCTAGAACACTGATATCAGTCGTTATTTTCCGCTCATCGGAGATGAAATCGTAGACGGAGAGGGACTGAATTATCCGGGTTACATATTCTCGGTTTTTTTCTAAATTTTTTAGGAATTATAAATGTTTCTCCTATACAGGAGCCTCCTTATCAAACACGCTATGGCGGCACCGAGCAAAAAAAGATGTGAAAAAGGGTCTTTTATCTTGAACAATTGCTGAAAATATGAGAAAAATAGTACAAAAAAATGAAGTTTCAATAATGAAATTAAGTGCCAGAAGAGGCCTAGAATGCAGGATTTTGCACCATTTATCCCAGAGCTTCTGGGGGCCCCCGGCCATAAAGGGCGCCGAGCTTGCATCAATTTGCCTGCTACTTTTCAATTTTCTCCTGCTACTTCAAAATCTATTGACATCCCTGCCACTTTTACTAACTACATAACACAGAAAAGTCAATGAGAAAGGATGTTGGAACAGAACCAGAAAGGTGGCCAGTTTAACAATAAAATAACATTAACAGTATGCTTTTTAAGCATTTATCCACATGTATTTTAGTTTAATCCTCTAATATATATGTGTATTGTTATATCTCCTATTAATATAAAGAACACAGCACGCACACACACACACAAAATTTGAGGTCAAAATGATGGATGGTTACTTAATTGCACTGTAAGGCATAAGACATAAGTGGAAATTCTTTATCTTTCCAGTGATGATGCAAGAAGAATATTTCCAGCGATATGTTTCGAACCAGATGGAATAATTATTGCACCACAGTTACGGGAAGCATACGCTCATACTGGCATTTATTTACATGATCCAGATTTTCAAGTCTTGTGGGATAGGTATATATGTAATATACTACACTGTTAACCAAATTTTATCATAGATCAGTGTCTGTCCTTTTTATTTTGGCCAATGTATTATCTGTACATCATACTTTTCTTGCATTAACTGGCTCAGTCGACCTGAAAGTCACAATCATTTATATTATAAAAGGATTTTCAAAATGAATTGAAATACAGTCCATCACATGAAAAAACAATGAAAATAATGTGTTCACCCTAGCTCACTGCTTCATGAATTAATCAACAATCAAAGGGAAATAAATCTTACTGCGAAATGTGATTTGGAAAAAAGCAGAATTAACAGTAACTGAATTTCGTTTAATTTCTCAATTAGTTTCACACAGTCAAAAAATTATCCTTTTTGAAAATCAATTATTCTCATAAGTATAATTATAAGTAACTATATCTAATGATCTTCTGCTAATTATTAAGTGATGATAGTTACTATTCAATAACATATAATCAGTGTACAGGAGAGAAAAAATACTGAATGCATTTGCAATTATCCTAGTTTCTATACTCTGTCCGTTTTCTTAAAAGATTTTAGAATTTATATAAATTCCTTGGTCTCAATGTACACAAATGTATGTAGTTTAATCTTTATATTTTATTTGTTAATTAGGTACGACACAGAAGGAACTGGAGGGATAAGAACAATACCCTTCCTGAGAAAACTTGGTGTTGATTTAAACCCTAGACCAAAAACATTCCATAGATCACATACCCAAGTGCCAATAAAGCAGCCAGTTAGACCTAAGTCTGATAATTACATGTCTAAATCTCAGGATATCATAGACAAAGTTAAACATGATGTAGAAACTAACACGGTTGTAACAGAAGAAAAGAGATGTGAAAAAGTTGAGGACGGAGATCTAAAAATAACAGAGAAAGAAAAGACTACAGTAACAGAGAGTGAAACCAAGGCTAAATCTATGAAAGTGAAACAACAACGGAAGACACAACCAAAACTAGATAATATAATAGACTGTTTACATTATAGGGTTAGTAGTCAGCCATATCTATAGGGATAGAAAAGATGGTTTTACTGGGGTTGTATGTTTTGTAGATCATTGTTTGTCCTTTGTACTTTTTCTTTTGGCCATTGTGTTGTCTGTTCTTCTTCGATATACAGATTCTGATTACCCCTTTGGTATCTTTAAGCTCTTCTTGTAACAAGATTAATATGACGGGTGCCACTAGTGGAGCAGGAACTGCTTACCCTTCTGGAGCATCTGAGTTTACTCCCGGTTTTATGTGGGGTTCATCTTGCTCAATCTTTTTTTTTGTGTAGTGTTTTTGTAGACCATTGTTAGTACTTTTTCTTTTCTTTGAGTTACTGCTTCTGATTACGCCTTTTGGTATCTTCAAGCTTTTCGACAATAAAGTAGAATTTTGAATCATTTGGCTTTCCAATCTTTTGACTTTGAACGTATCTGATGAAGGGCATTACAGAAACGTGTCCTGCACTCTAAGTTACATATCTACGTTTGTAATGCCATAGAACATGTGTTTCACCACTACTTTATGTATATTTCAGGATAACAGCATAATTTGAAGAAAAAAAAATTGAACAAAAAAGTACAATGTATGATGATTTTACTATCGATTCCCTGTAAAGGTCAGCTATTATGTTGTCACCCATTTTATTGTATTTTCCTTCAAAACTTATGTGCATACATGGACAAATTATCACTTAAAGACCAACAAATATACAATACAAATTAACATTTCTGTCAGGTTTGGTTTGAAAATTAAAGTTCCCCAGTTGAAATGGTGTTACCTAAAATAACACATTAGACATATTTCCACTCTTAAATAGGAAAAGTCTATGTCATATGAAACCAAATATTTATTGGTTCGTTTCAACCGTGATATATCTGCAAAAAGTTACCTTTTCTGTTGTCATTAGGTACAAGCAAGTTTAAAAATCAAAGGAAAAAACATAAATTTGATTTGGCTAATTATTTTAATATTTGTTTAATGATTACAAAACATATAAACATGTGCTAATAGCTGATATTATTTTTATATTTTTTAGAATTTTATCTTGTAAGAAGGCTTAATAATAATATAATAACATCAAGTTGTTTCACAAGTCTATTAAATTTATTTTCAGATTCATTCTAATATTTATTGGTGAAATTACATGCTACATGCTATATTGCCCCTGAGGTACAGGTAATAACCTAAGCCAATTTTGGCTATCCTGTTAAGGTAATTTGATTTACTTGCTCGAAAATAATTTTAAATCATTTGGCTGTCCAATCTACTGCATGACTATCTGCATAACTGACAGAGTTTACACTTTTTTTAATTACATTTTACTTGCATTGGTTTTCCAGTCTTTTGACTTTGAGCGTACCTGATGAAGGTTATTCCAGTAACGTACCTGATGAAGGTTATTCCAGTAACGTACCTGATGAAGGTTATTCCAGTAACGTACCTGATGAAGGTTATTCCAGTAACGTACCTGATGAAGGTTATTCCAGTAACGTACCTGATGAAGGTTATTCCAGTAACGTACCTGATGAAGGTTATTCCAGTAACGTACCTGATGAAGGTTATTCCAGTAACGTACCTGATGAAGGTTATTCCAGAAATGTACCATGCACATTAATTTAGATTTCTACATATTTATTATTCCAGAAATGCACACTGAAATAGATATCTATGTTTATTTTTTTCCAGAAACCTGCATCTATTATAGTAAATCTGTGATCTTTGATTTACGGCTTCTAATTACCCCTTTGGAATCTTCAAAACTTTTTATTATTTGGTCTTATATCTTTGTAGTTTGAGGAATCGTACAACGCCATGCTAACTGCATTTGAGTTATTTGACTACCTAAGCGACGGATATATATCACGAGTAGACTTCAGAAAGGTTCTACAAGAATTTGGATTTAATGTATCTATTACAGATTTAGACCATTTCTTATCTAGGTATGTATGAATTAGTATAAAATTACAAAATTCAAAATAAATATGCCATATGATTGGAATAAAGCTAATAACAAATTCATTTTGCTACATAAATTATTTGGTTCTTGTTTTAAATAGTGCTAGAATAAAATGATGTGAATAATCTTCAAATATTAAGAGTGGAGAATACATAGATAAATAAATTTCCTTTCAATAAGAAATAATATGTATATTGCTGTTCCTTCGTAAGACTTATCTGGGGTTTTTTTTATAATTGAACTGCAACACTTTTTATTCAGCTTCATGTTACCATTATAATTATGTTCATTTCATGTTTTATATTAATTTCTGTTACTTCATCAATTTCATTTTAATAGTGTACAAAATATGGTTAATTTCAAACACACATTATATACAGAAAGGCTTGGTAGTGTGATCTACAAGTATATGTACATGTTGAGAGTAATTTTGCTTCCTTTTTTAAATTATATTCATGAAATTGTGATTCAGTTATGTTTGTTATCCATATTTTGTAAGAAACATAATTTATTTGAACATTTGTAGTGTTGAAAAACTTTCTAAACGACTTAACGACAAAACCGTGAGCCAAACTTTTAAAAGCATTTTTGCCAGACAGGCCAAAGGCATTAAATCGATGGATAAACTCTCAGAGGAAATCGTTAAGGAGAAAGAAACAAATATTCAAATAGGAAATGCCGGTGGTGTAAATAACAAGACAAGAAAAACAGCATGGGCAGAGGTTGAAGAAAACGATTCACATGTAAAAATAGGAAATACTAGTATACATAGACAATCCACAAGTACTGCCGACAGAAACATCAATGAGCAAAGAAAAACTGCTCACTTCGGCAATGCAAGTTTTAACAAGATGGCAAAATCGATGCAGGAAAGAAAAGAAAAGCAACAAAGTTCGAGTGCAATCGTTGGAAACAGATGTTTTAGCAGAGTGTCTGAAAAAGTTACGGAAAAAACGATAGATCACGACAAGCGATGCGTTAGTGTAGGAAATACTAGTATAAGTGTCGAGACTAAAACTACTCAAAAGTCTGTCAGTGTCGTTGACATAAGGTACCCAAAACACACGTAACCACCTGTATAAATGTCCAATATCTTATTCTCTCTTGTGTAGATGAAGCTTTCTGGGGCAAACATAACTAGACACCTACTGAATTTTCATTTGTTAATTTGATGAATGATTTAAACTCCAAAATATTTAGGAAACCAGATGTTGCAGAAAGCTTTTGATTACACTATTAGCACAATAAACCTTTTGAACATTCCGGATTTTATTCTAAAATTATATGTTTTTAATACATATTTGATGCGAGTTATCTCCCTGATGACAGGCAAAATGGTACCCAGTCTAGCAAGAGCAATTGAAAGGACAACGACTTTGAGTACAATTTTCTCATAATTTGCAAATATTTTAGCCTTGTGGAAAACCACAGGATAGAAAATTTACAAGTTTTTACAACATTAAAATTTTGAACATATTTACAGAAAAAAACATATGTTATTTCCATTGAACATGCAAGGTAACCCTTTTTCCGTCATTAAAGGGAAATCACTGAAGTACAACGCATAATTTTAGAATCAAAGTCGGAAATGTGCAAATGGTCTATTAAAATTGACGGGACTGCTTACTGACAAACTACATTGACACTGGTAATTTAATAGAAATATGGTTTGGCTACTACGTATAGCAATGCTTACGTGTAACCAATATGGTATAGCAAAGTCAATTTGTACTAACTGAAATATGAGCCTTTGGTAAATGTCCACCCTTGTACACAAACATACCCCCTTTTTGAACTCAATGTTGTAAACAATTAAGCACTGAACAATTGCATGCATCTATTCACAATTTGGTGTACAACACAAACTACCCGCAACCAAATAAGTAACAATTCTATATATATATATATATATAGGGATCAGACAAGTAACACAATATAGTAGAAGGAAACCCATACCAGTTATTATGCCAGTTTGTGCTCATCTCTAAGCAGGATTGAGTTTTGATTTTCTTTTGAGAGCTCTAGTGTAAAACTATGAATTTATATTGAATGCGCAGAATTATGAATTAAAGAGAGCGAAAATTCATCTGGCATTGGAATGAGTTTCATAATAACTGTGATTTTATAACTGGTATTATTTAATGATGATTGATATATTTTAATATATGATAAATTAAACTTAGTCTTCTCGTTAATCTTATATAGAACAGAAATTGTCAGATTCCTATATATACATTAATTGATACTTAATTGACAGATTTAGCCATATAGTTTTAATAGACATGTTTTCTGAGAAATCACTCATGTCTGTTATGTGTTGAATGTTTATCAAAGGCTCAATTAAATTTCATGTTTATTCTATTATAATGGTATTCTGTTATCAGATCAAACCCTAAAAGACGAACTTTATTATTCTTACATATATCTAATTATGACAATTGTTGTATATGATTGACTCAATTGTTTTACATCATTGATAGCCATCGCATCATATAAGCTATTTTGTAACATATAATCGCTAGTATTTGAGCATTAGCCAGTACATTACAGGCATTGAAAGAACGAAACACACTATATTGGACTATCAACTGAACTTCAGAATACCATTATATAGATATAACACTCTATAAAGTCTACCTATGTTACACCCCCTTTTTAATCCAGTGTCTTCCTTTCTGTGCTTATGTAGGGCCAGTATTAGATCTATAAGGGGTCAGCTCAACTATAAAGAGTTCTTGTACAAGTATCAGAGCAAGTCAGAAAACAGTATGACAAACAGAATTGTATCAAACCAAGCCCACATGTAAGTAGTGTGGAATGTGTTTAAAGAACCATCAACAGTCGTCTCCCCTTCATTTTAATTAGATTTGATTTTACAGTAGGCATTGAAGAACAGCATAAACTATTTTTATAAACAACGCATGCTATCATAGAAAAAATTGACATGGATCGAGTGTCCATTGTTTAGCTTTTGCACCTCAACATTTGGCTTACGTTTTGCTTGATAAGACGATACGATTAATGCTTAATGGTAAACTTGGCTGCTATGATCACCAATATTTTTGTGATGTTATATATATTTGCAAACTATTTTGTCTCATTCCACACCCACTACGGTGAATTCCACTAGTAGCACAAGTTTCTGAAATTGCTTCTGAGAAAAATGAGAACCACTCTACTGCAGGTGCTGCATCCACTGGTACAATGTATCTATTTTGTCTCATTCCACACCTGGTGTGCTGAATTCCACCAGTAGCACAAGTTTCTGAAATTGCTTCTGAGAAAAATGAGAACCACTCTACTGCATTTGCTACAAACACTGGTATGGACTTCGCTTTGCTTTAAACTTATGTGGCTAATGTTTGCTATAAGCTGGTGTCTTACTTGGTTAGATACTTTGTTACTTGTGCTTGGCCTTTACATGTAGCATGTTGTAGCTGTTTAACATTTTAGTTGGTTAGTTGCATGCTAGTTATATCTGCCAGAAAAATAATATTGTGAATCTACTTGTTATGTTTATGTTGAACGAATATTACAGATAATTTTTCCTTACATGTAGAAATCGCATGCTAGAAGTTGAATATTTTATACCTTGCCAGAATTGCATGCTACAAGTTAAATATTTTACACTTTGCCAGTTCAATACATTAAATTCAAAAGATATAGTTTAATTTTGAAAAATGTAATCTCTCTGTGAAACCTTATTCTAATTTTACCCAAAACGTATTCAAATTTCAATGTAAGTAAAACATAATTAGTTTACAATACTCAATACAATGGGGGTTAGGGTTCAGGTGTTTAACGCCACTTTCAACAATATTTTAGTTATATCATGGTGATCAGTTTTATTGGTGGAGGAAACAGGAGTACTCGATACTCAATGGCAAATGATATTAGATTGTTAGCTTAAGACAAAACTTTTGTTATACACTTCTAAATACAAAAGTATTGCATTTTTATGTTCCAGCTAAAATTGCTAACTATGTATAATATATATTGGTCATGCAAAGTAACAATTAATTTAAATGATACACTTGCATCTTATGAAATAGATATTAAGCAGATCTTAATTCAGATGCATTATTTACAATTCTCAATGAGAATTATTGATTAGGGAGTCTTCAATGAGACAGGTAGACATTTTACCATGTACTTAATGTTGAAATGATCCTGATGTTGTCATAACAAGCCATCATGTTGTAATAGAAACCATTTTCTAACTGATGATAAGACAACACAGGTGGTATACATCATTTGCATTGATTTTACCCACTCATTTTCGCTTTGGTTGAAAATAAAGGCAATTATTTAAAATTGTTTTTGCTAAATGTGGAAATATGTCGGATTATGACTCTACAATAACGTTGAATATACCTTTTATTGTGTTTATTAAGATACTATAAATAGAATATTTTTGGAAGTATATTTAGAAATAATTAAGAATATGAAGTGATAACACACAGAATATAGCAGGAAGTTGACATTCTGATTTTCTATTTTTGTCGACTGTCATTTTGGATTTCGCATATTGTGTAATTTCATAATGCAGGGAGTTATATTCAATCCGTTGAATTTATCTGTCGTGGGCCAATCAGTCAGGAAATATGAAAGGAATATTAGAATTTATAATAACACTACAATTAATATAAAACTCAAAGTTAGGTATGTACGTAGTTACTTAATAATACATGTATTTTCTTCGATTTTTAATGTTTTGTTTAAAGCCTAGATGATTAATCGATCACTAATCGATCACCAATCGATTCATTTTCAAACACTAATATATTGATTTGATTATCATTATGCTAAGATTACATTTTTTACAAGATTAATCTTCATGTTTTTTTTTTTTTAGGAACCGACCATTTAACTTAAAGGGGGGGGGGGGGGGTATGTTTTTTTGTTTTGTTCAGAATTTTTTTTTCGGACAACAAAAGAGTTAGAATATTTATTTTTTTTGTCGCGCAAAGCGCGAAATTTGTTTCCAGAATTTAACATTAGGTTATATGACAAAAACTGAATCATATTATTTTTTTTTTCCTCCACCAAAATCAGAATATTTTTTTCAGCAACATTGGGAATCAGAATATTTTTTTTAGAAAAAAAATATACCCCCCCTTCAAGTTAAATGGTCATTCCCTAATATAATTTTTTTATTATAATAATTTAATTTTTAATATAATTGTAAATATAAAGCTGGTTTTATTCTTAATTTAACATAAAAGTACATGTATTTGTGAATAATGAACTTAATTTAATGTATATTAAATAATTTTACTTGTGGAAAATAATATATTTTGGACGAAATAATAAACATTTAATTTATATTATATAATCATATTTAGGTTTCAGCATGATTCTCAACCCCTACCAAGCAGCAAATTAACCGTGGAACAAATGGAATCTAAACTGGTTGATTATTTCCATGGAGATTTCCTGAAAATGATCAGCTTTTTAAAGTAAGTACAAATATAGATACATGTTCTTCTACTTAAAATACTGGCCGCCTTCGGCAAGTTGACAATGATGTCAGAGGTTGCACATGGTGATTGGAAAAGGATATATTATACCTATTTACAAGTTTCACATAATATAAGTACAAAAAATGTATTTGATATATACATCAGCCTTGACTCTTTCAACCGAGCAACTCAAAACTATGGACTGTGGCTGCCAGTTTCAGTCAGTTAAAATCTACCTGTGATGTAAATCTATTGTTTAAACTCTCCATTATTTTCAAGGAATGGAGAGTTATGAACAATGTGGACAGGGGCGGAGTTATTGTTCTCTTTATACTTTAGATAATATACACAGACTTTTTTTTTGTTACAAGATTAATAATTAATACAATTAATAAAGTACATTGGGTGGATTTTAAGTTGGAGAATGTCCTCGTATCTCTCCATTCCTTAAAAACAATGGGCCTCGGCTCCATTATTTTTAAGGAATGGAGAGTTACTTGGACATTCTCCTATACATAATGCAAGAGGGAAAACGATACTTGTCTTTGTTTAGTCTTACATGATCCATGATTGTCACAAGGATGATGCTCGTACCATATAACGTGTACCCAGTGTTTACCGAAAATCGAAATTATTACAGTGATGTGAAATCCAGACTAAAATCTGTGCGAATTACATATGGCGAGTAAAGATTAATTGATTGTTGTTTAATGACTAGAGAGCAGTATTTCAGGTATATATATACATGACATGAATAAGTTTACAAAAATATGGTTTATGCCAAGAGAGTGGCACTAAATGGTTAGGGAGTGTTCATTTACATGTACACTGAAAGTAATATTTCTGAAATAAATGTTAGAGAATAAACTAGAATGGACAATCCAGAGACACAGGCAACATTAGGCACACAACAAAGAATAGAGACCAACATAGCAAAAACCCCAATACAGGAAAATAAAATGGACCCAACAAAAAGCGAGGTAGAACCCAGATGCTAGCCAAAAATAAGCAGTTCCTGTTTCTATTAAAAGACTGCATGCCCTGTGACTCGTAAAAAGTCTGGTAAAAATATTATCAGTGATTGAGGAAAGAAAAAATCTATGTAAAAGGGAAAAAATGTGTGAGTATATATAGCTGTATAAAAAAAATTGGTCAGAATACCTTTAACAACAGTTCTTCTACAATGTTTTGTATGTAATGCATTGCTATGTTGCCATGGCAATGATATATATTGATTATGTTTTAACAATCCTCTTTATATCAGGTTGTTTTTTATTTAACTTTTCAGATCGTGTGATAAATATGGGTTAGGTGTGATAACACCACATGAGTTTCGTAGTGCCTTAGAGAAACGACTTGGTTATCCTATGTCAGAAAAACAATGGGAGCAGCTGAAAACAGATGTCGGTCAAGACAAGGATGGTCTCATACCATACAACAAATTCCTCCAACTTTTCGATGTTATGTATGTAGAAGATAATTAATTGCTCTTTTCTTTGAAATCCATAAATTGTTATGCTAATTACAATCTGTCAGACCTTGAAAGAGAGTTTTAATTAAAACAATATATCTCTGTTATTACCCTCTAAATTATATATCTTAATTTTCTGTCTATATACAGTCAAACCTGCTCTAAGCAGTCACCTGTATTAAAAGGTCACCTTTTACTTGTCCTGTCATAGAAAATTTCATATGAATTGAACCTCTTTTAAAAGGTCACCTGTCTTAAAAGACCACTTTTTCTTTGCCCTGAAGGTGACCTCTTAATAAAGGTTTGACTGTACTAATTTTCGTTAATGATATGCAAAGGTTTACCACACATGTATCTATATATATGTTAGGGACAGACCATTTAACTTCCAGGGGGGGTATGCTTTTTTTCTAAAAAAATATTCTGATTCCCAATGTTGCTGAAAAAGATATTCTGATTTTGGTGGAGGAAAAAATAATAATCTGATTCAGAGTGTTTGTCATATAACCTAATGTTAAATTCTGGAAAAAAAATGTGCACTTTGCGTGACAAAAAAATAAATATTCTAACTCTCGTGTTGTCTGAAAAAAAAATTCTGAATGAAGCAAAAAACCATAACCTCCCACCTGCAAGTTAAATGGTCGGTCCCTTAAATGTATCTTTGTGAATTTTTTGTATGTTATTAAAAATGTATAATGATAACCATCACTCATTATCTCAGCTGCACCTCGTACACATAAATTTGCATATTTAATATAAATTCTTATATACATGTTAATTTAGAACAAAGAAATATATAAGGTAATATGAATAAGTGTATAAAAGCGAATTTTAAGCTAATATTGTTTTAAGCTGGTAATAGAATATATCATGTTTATTATTAGTCTAACATGTCTAGATACATATGTAAGTTGGCAGTATGTGTGTTATTGTTTTATTTTTTAGATGTTGGTTGCTATCACTGGTGTTGTTTTTACACACATCACTTGTTTTTATTTTATCTATACGACTTTTAATTTTTAATATGTACACTACAATGATCTAAATCGGAGTACATTTGTGCTAAGAAGAATTTGAAGATACCAAAAGCATAATCAGAATCCATAAATCGAAGAAGAACAGACAACACAATGGCCAAAAGAAAAGGGATAAAAGGATAAACAACCATCTACAAAACATACATATAAAACTAAAGATGGAATAACACAAACCCCAATAAAAACTGGGAGGTGAACTCTCGTGCTCGGAAGGGTAAGCAGTTCCTACTTAGGTATGAAGCGATTGCCTGGTAAAGAGAAGAAGCTGATACATAGCTAATAAGTAATAAAAACACAACACACACAATATTAATAACGAACAGCAACCAAAAAGAATAGGAAATGACATCATGTTTAACCAAAAAATTATTTTCTTTTTTTATAGTTAATTAAATCACAGGTTAAATAGTAGAGATTGAAAATCCTTAAAAATGGTTTCATTCCATTTATTTTGAAATACTTCTATAAAGCTTGTACACTCTAGTCAAGATTTTGAAGATATCAAATTAAAAATGGGTAAACAGAATCTGTAAATCAAAGAACTGACAGCACAATGGCCAAAATAAAAAGGAAAAAGGACAAACAACGATATGCAAAACATTACACATAACACTAAAGATCCAACATTGACAAAATTCTATTCTTAAGATATAATCAGTGGTACCAACAAAAGCTAATTCTTAACTTTTTTTTTAATGTCAATTTTTCACCATTTACAGATTAATCGAAGTAACAAATACTATTTTGTGGCATTCATTATATGTTATTTACGAATATATTTTAAAACGTTTGTTGTTTAAGTAAATGCTTCAGAATCCTTGCACGAGTGACACGGAGAAGGTATATAAGAATATTGGTCATGTTCACATCAGCGCTTGTTGTTGAATTTGATTGAATCAGAAAACAAACACTAAACATTATTGCACCATGCAAATATCAATGTAAAAATAAATAAATATATGCTACTCTTTAATTAAGATAAACTGAATATTGGTATCACTTTTGTCATATCACAATGAAGCGATTACTAAAATTGTAATACAAGGAACATAAGCATTGTGTATAAATAAACATTAGAGAACACCGAAGGGGCAATAGAAAATGGACGATCCAAAGAAATTGGCAACATAGGGTACACAAGACGACAAAAGACAACGCAATATGTGTTGGACATCACTATTTGCAAACAAACACAAATAATGTAAGTAAAATATATATTACATTTTTAGGCCTGGTTCATGGAACAAAAAACAGGAAGGAGGAGTAGATGTTGTGAAGGTAGTAAGATCTGAAATGCCAACACCTCCTGTTGTAGACTTCTTGAAGGAGAAGGCAAAGACTATGGTAACACCACGAGAAGAACCATCTAAGTTTGATGGAGCTGGAAATCGAACAATTGTGGAGGTAATGTCCAAAATTGGAATTAAGATGAAAATGTTTTGAAAAAGACATTTTTATTTGAGAAAAAATAAGTTTGAAGATAACAAAAGAGTAATCAAAAGTTGTAAATCAAAGAAGTGGTGCCAATAGTCAAAAGAAAAAGTACAAAATGACAAACATAGTCATTAAAACACTACAAAGAAAACCAACGATTGAGCACCACAAACCTCACAAAAAACCAAAGGTGTACTCATGTACTCCAGAAGGATAAGCAGTTCCTGCTCCGCTACAAACAACCATTAAAATATCTCTTAAGCTCTTTCTACACCAATGACATTGTCATAATTTATTTCAGGTTTATGAATAAAACAAACTTAAGATAGCTATGTAATAGATATGTACAAATACAAAATAAAAACAAACGAAATGACAGCTAGTAGCCTCAATCATAGAATAACTATTGCTTTTATGTTTTCTCTGTTTTTCTAGTTTGTATTAGTTCATGACTCTTTTACCTGCTATTATATGTTAATACTATGTAAATTGTATATGTTTTGCTGTCATTATATATTATCGCTATTTTGTTTATTTTCCCTTTGATGTTTAAAACCAATATATTTAATATCACGTAAGCGCTGAGATGATTCCAATTATCGCTAATCGCTAAGCGTTGTCAAGGATGCACGTAGTAATATCGCTGTTATCTAATATGTCGTCACATTACCAAATCCTTGATAAACATACTATCATAGCGATAAAATAATTAAAGATGTTTTTTAAAACTTGAGGACGTTTCTCAGTCATCTCGTTTTAAAAAACATCGTTCATCGTATTGCTTAGTTTATTGCAATAAAATATTATTACATACATTAGAATAACGTTGTGATGCGAAATTGATACAGTCATCTATTATACTCGCTTCATTCCTAGTATCAGATTTTAACATTAATTATTTCAGATTCAGCGACTGTTAGAAGACGTCTTCAGACACAAATTCCATACTTTTGACAAGGTAAGTGTGTTACCTGTTATATTGATACCAAACGTCTTACCTTCCCTGTCCATAAAGATGACAAAAATATATGTACATCAAAACTTGTTTTTCATGATAAAACATTTTCTTATTGTTGAAAAATAAAAACCCAAACTCTTTATTCTTATTACAACAAGTTATTTGGGGAAACAAACATACAGTCAAACTTGTCTTAGCGACCTCCTCCGTATAACGACTTCCTTTGTTAGCTGACCTTATTTATTCCTCCCCAATGTTTTCTTGTGCATTCGACCTTTATATAACGACCCACTGTCTATCGCGACTAACAACCGTGTTCTTTGGGTAAAATCCTTCATATAAGGACTACTAGAAGATTATTATCAAACTGGAAGTTAGATAATAAATAAACAAACACAGTCCCGACTTTGGAACAATTTATATTTATATTAATTACAGTAAATGAATGTGTGTGTGTGTGTTTATTGCACATTAAGAATGTCCACCATTGATTTAGGTTTAGGTTTATGGTGTTTAACACCACTTTGGACAATATTTCAGCTACATTATGGTAGTCAGTTTAATTTGTGGAGGAAACCGGAGTACCCGGGGAAAACTACCGACCTGTCGCAAGTCACAGACAAACTTTATCACATAATGTTGTATCAAGTACACCTTGCCATGAAAGGGATTTGAACAGTGATAGGCACTGATAGCATGGGTAGTTCAACTACCATGTGATCATGACCACGATATCCCGTCCACCACTGGAGTTATCCGGAGAGTGAGACAGTTAATTGTCCATATATTGCATATCTGAATTCGAATGGAAAAGTGTTTATGTGCACATGACACATTTAAATAGAAAAACAATAAATGGGAAATAACACTTACTAATGACAATCTTGTAGGCAATAATAGCCCCATTAATATGAGATTTTCTTCAATATGAACTCAAAGAAAAGTTGGAATTTCAAAACTCAATTAAAATATTGTGCATTTAATTTGGCCATTATATTTATGTTGTCTAGCTTAACTTGTTGGACATCATACTTTGCCAGTTTTTCTTCAGTAACCCCTATTAAGTGACATATATCATCTGAATTGTAATGACTCCATTAACAAAATCACAAGTTTAATTTTGAAATTTAATCATTTTAGCATTTCAAACAAATGGACAGAAAAATGATGGGAAGAATGAGCAAGTGGCAGTTTGGAGCTCTCATAAAACTGTAAGTGATATAATATATGGGTTGTTGCACTAATATTGAGGATTATTATACTTCGTGTAAGTTTCTGTAGTGATATTTGGTACTGTAATATTTTGGCATATTACCTGGACAATTAGACACTCAGTATAATAATGATATTAATGTGGTCTTGTCCAGGTAATATGCAAAAATATTACCCAGGTCTGAGAGACATATTACCCAACCCCCTCCCCTTCGGTTGGGTAATATGTCTCTCAGACCTGGGTAATATTTTGGCCTATTACCTGGACAAGACCATATTATTATATAAATATTGTCCCAAGCAGTATATCATAATACACGCTTGCGAGTGCGATATGATATACTGCGACGGACAACATTCCTCAATATTAGAGCAATAACCCTTTTATAATATAGTACCAAATATTTCAGTCTGTGACAATTGAATTTCATCATATTTCTTTGCAACATGTACATTGTACTTAATATTATTCCTCCATCTTGTTTATCTCTTGTCTGCTTGCATGCAAATATCGTTTTACTTGCAACCAATCTAGTGCTTACCAAACTTTAAGGACAAAGAATCGAATGCAATATCGGTCAAGATGAAATAATTTAAAACTCATTCGGAAATGCTAGTAAAAATATCGGCAAATATTGCATTTTTATTTTACAAAGAAATCTACATGTAAAATTTGATACTACATGTATATTATAAACATGATATATTAACATGACTTATCAGTGTTTACAATGAACAATTATTTATATCATATATTCCTTGTAGTAAAGTATATATGTAAGACTCAGATCGACGTCCAGTCTCTACTTGACGTCCAATCCTCAAATCCATGTCCGATTTGTACGTCACAGACATCTGTACCTCAGATCTATGTCCTTTTTTCAAATTGGTGTCCAATGACGTCAGTGACGTATGCTTCAAATTATGTCACACCCATTAGGTCAGGTTTTTGAAGCAATGATAGAGAAGCGAGAAGACCAGATTCCAGATGAGGGATTCTTGATGACAAAAACAAGGGGGAGTAAACAAAGACCCAAATACAGAAACAGTCTGTGCAGATATGCCATACATTGCAGTAAAAAATACTAAAGTTGTATATAGGCCTAATAAATGGAAATAAATTCAGAATAATGCCTATGTTTTTTTTATAGTTAGGGTCTACTGTAATCACAGTAGATAAAATCTTATTGTATTTATTCAGGTCCTATTTACTGTAATGTGAGAAATCATTGAACATTATTTTGATATATTATATGACACTACATATTGATGATATTAAAGAGTGAGAAAATGCTATAAAAAATATTTTTGATTTGAAAATACCCTTAAACTAGACCATGATTAGAGATAATGACGTCAGTGGACGTCGATTAGAGACTGGACGTCGATCTGAGTCTATCATATATACACATTCGTTTCACTTCAACAATTTTTTTAATGGAAAATTTAACAGTAAATATTTGATTTAGTTACTCAACTGTGTTCACCCCTGTTTTGTAGTTTGGTTCGTTCGGCTCAATATATAGTTTTCTGTGTGGTGTTTTGTAGATCATTGGCTGTCCTTCTTTATTTTGACCATTGTATTGTATGTTCTGCCACTTACAGCTTCTGATTACTCCTTTAATATCTCCAAACTTTTCTTATTTGTGTCTTGTTTAAGTAAATATTATTTTGTGTTATGCGATGGATAGATAACACAACTATCAGCAATATTTCAGTTATTTCGAAGCAGTCAACTTATTTATTGAGGAAATCCAAAAACATTCAAAGAAAACAGCTGACTTGGTGCAAGTATCTGGAAAACTTTTTCATGTAAAGTTGTATCTATTACACATCACCATGGGTGCCAATGGAACTCCCATCTTTATTGTGTATGTAAAAGTAAATCCAACTACCATACGATAAAGGCCATCGTGGACATGATCGTATGGTAGTTGGATTTACAACTACCTAAGCAATCAGTGCTTATCACCACTGATGTTGTCAGTTCGAATCTCGATCAGGTGTACAACATTGTGTGATAAAGTTTGTCAGTGAATTGCAACAGATCGGTGGTTTTCTCCGGGTCCTCCAGTTTCCTCCACCAATAAAATATAACTGAAATATTGTTGAAATTGGCATAAAACACCATCAAACAAACAAACAAGCCGTACGATAACAGCTACAATGGCCCACATATTAAACACTCAGTAAACTGTATTATGCACGATGCACAAAATCCCTTTCCAAAATATTTTTTTTTTGGAATACTCGGATAAACAAGTCATTATATAATGGTTGAATTTCATGTTTTCTAGATGTGGTTTGGCTCTTAATCAACAAGAGCTGGACAAGATTTGGGCTACTTTAAGTGTTGCTAATGATGGCATGTACAGTTACAGTGCATTAATTAGACATTTTATGCAATTTAGAACAAATAATAAAGTAGAAACAACAGTGATGGGTATGTATAGTAGGATAAAAATATAGATATCTAATCTAGTAGTCAGTGATCATGTAATAACATCAGCTTAAATTCAAATACATCTCCAGCAATGCCATATCAAATTTAATTATAAATATTAACTAATAAATTATCACAAACGGATTGATTTGAGTGATAGTATATAGATACATGTGCATGAATACACACAGATGTGCATGTGACCATTTGCAAATGTCCCTTTTCGCTAATTTAGGAAAACATAATGAGTTGATGAGATCAAATAGCTATTTGATATAAAAGGAAAAAGCAGTGGCGCACGCAAATAAAGGAAGCAGAAGTTGTGCATCAAATTACCAGAATTATCAGAAACTAATATATGGCACCAAATTTGTTTTGATAGCATAGATTTAACCACTTATTGTAAGTTTACTGGTTTCTTTTATGGTTATTTATTTCTCACAAGGAAGAACTAAGCTGGAAGTAATTATTTCAAATCAAAGTATACAATTCATGTTTCTGGTATTGACAACTTTGAAAATAAAATATATTAGTTTGACTGAAATGGTTTTTAATTGATTGATTGATTGATTGGTGTTTAATGCAATCTTTAGCAGCATTTCAGCTATATCGTGGTGTGAACAAATGTTATATTAATGAAATATTTTTTGGACATTTTACAGAAGATACCACAGAGGCAATAGAAAGGGCAAAGAAATTTCAAAAAGAAAGACGTGAAAAGAAGGAACAGGAGTCACAGGCTCTTCAAGCAAAAGTAGAGTTTGAATCTCATCCTCCCACACCTCCAGCCTCTGTGATGTCAATCAAGAGTGTTAAGACGAAAGACCTTTTAGTAAAAGTGAAACAGGACGTAAGTTAGATTTATGTTTTTGTTTTCAAATACTAAATAAATGTTAGAGAATACAGAAGGGGCAATAAACAATGGACAATCCAGAGAAACTGGCAACATAGGGTACACAAGACGAAGAAAAACAAAACAAAAACACAACACAATATGTGTTGGACACCACTAGGCACAAACAAACACTAATAATGTAAATAAGACATGAGCCCTCCTACAAACAACTGGAGGTAAAGATGAACTGAAAATCGTTTATGCGGAAATCGAAACGGACATCATAACACGGAACTCAGAACATAAAGACACATAGCACAGAACAAAACAAAAACAAAAACCAATCGAAAGTGTGAGACTATTCTGATATACAAAGCAACTGCAGTACAAACATAGAAGTAATACAAATCAATGATATATTAGAACAAGACGAAAATCCCATCATTCTGAGTGGAAGACCATGGGTTCCTATATTATTCATGACACCTGTCTTGGCATCCTATTTCCTAAAGTCAGTTAAGGGAACCTGATTTGGATAATTTGCAAGGTAAACATATTCCAAATCCGTCAGCATTGCCATCAAATTGTGTTGTTGTTGTGCCATGACATGACTCAATTCTGTTAGTTGTTATTTTTTATCTTACATGATATTAAAATAATTTTTCATGTACCTGTATCTATAAGTATTTATTGCTATCAATTGTTGCTTGTCTTATTATTGCTATTATGGTTTTTTTTTATGTCTTGCAGGTCATCAGCAATTGGGAAGGTTTAAAGTCAGTATTTAAGTACATTGACAAAAATGGGTGTGCAACAGTTAATTACAACGAAATAACGGTAAGCATATACTTTCGGAAATAAACTAAGAGGACATAAACAATACTTAATGGATGATACAGACAATGGATCCTTAACAAAATCATTCTTTTTTATTGTAGTGTGGTAACTGACAGTATTTTGTTTTCGTCATAAGTTATTTCAAAGTAAGATTAAATTTTTTTCACTTTTGATAAAGTCGACTCCCTTGATTTTAAAGGCAGTGGGTTTATTATACCCCCCACAACAAAGTTGTAGGGGGGTATACTGGTTTCACCATGTCCGTCCGTCTGTAGACAAATCCTATGTCGTACGATAACTTGAGTTGTGTTTCTTAGAATCTTTTAAAATTTTATCGGCTGTTTACTGGTGAAGAGAGGAGGATCCCTTTCTTTTTTGACGATTTTCACTTTTGCCGTTCCAGAGTTATTGGACTTGATATGACAGAAAATAGGATTTTTACCCTATGTCGTATGATAACTTGAGTAGTGTTTCTCAGAATGTTTTGAAATTTTATCAGTAGCTTACTGGTGAAGAGAGGAGGATCCCTTTCATTTTTGCCGTTCCAGAGTTATTGGACTTGATATGATGGAAAATAGAATTTTTACCCTATGTCGTATGATAACTTGACTAGTGTTTCTCAGAATGTTTTGAAATTTTCTCAGCAGCTTACCGGTGAAGAGAGGAGGGTCCCTTTCATTTTTGGTCGGAACAATCAGTAATGTTTTGGTTATGGAAATAGGTTGGACAGATGTGGGGAGTGGGGGGTATATCTTAGTGAGCCGTGCTCACAGTAATACTAGTTGTTTTTGTCGTGAGATTACAGGTACTAGTAATCAATTTACCTGTTGATTATTATATTTATACATACATACCAAGGTAAATTTAATTTTAAATACTTCAGATGCCCAAAATTAATGATGTTATATACAATACTATTGTTTTTAATTACTACAGGAAGTTATGGAGTCCATGAAATTCACGTTAACTGTGGAAGAACAGAAGGAATTGATACAAAGATTTGATTTGCAAAAGAATGGAAGGTAATACAGTCGGCACACTGCTTTCATTTTCTGATTTGAATGATTGATTAATTGATTGGTGTTTAATGCCAACTTTACCAGTATTTCAGCTATGTCGTGACATGAGCAATATCTGATTTGAATCATTAGACCCATTTCTAATCAATGTAAATATCAATAGTTTTTCACTTAAACAATTTTTTTTTTTTTTTTTTTTTAGAAAATACCACTTTAATAATACCATTCAAATGTACCACGTATCCTTTGTAGATATTTTCTATTTTGACAGACTTTGAAATTCAAAATAATTCTAGGATAGGATACAGTGGAACAACAATAAAAGCACCGATTCTTTACATTAACTGTGTCTACCTGTATTATTGGATAGTACCTCTCATGTTCATTTACATCTGTATCATTTCTTACTAAAAAGATATCTAACGTCATGTTCAACAACATTTCTAATGATGGAATACAAAAGAAACCACAGACATACATTGGCTTATTGACAAGCTTGGTGCATTAATGTTATATCAGGTATAATACTATCTACATGAAGGGTTGTCGTGGTCGTGATCGTATGGTAGTTGGATTTACAACTACATGTGCAATCAGCGCCTATCACCACTAACATTGTTAGTTCGAATACCGTTCATGGAGAGGTGTACTCGCTACAACATTATGTGATAAAGTTTGTCAGTGACTTGGGACAGGTCGGTGGTTTTCTCTGGGTACTACGGTTTCCTCCAACAATAAAAATAACCACCACGATAAAACAGAAATATTGTTGAAAGTGGCTTTAAACACAATAAACCTTAAAACCTAAACCTACATGCAGCAGTTGATGTACCAGACATTTGAGTTGATTTGATAAGAAATAATTGCAGAGCTAGTTGTATATTTAACTTCAATGCGATCGCACAATTATTGATTGTACTTACTTGTTCCGTTTGATAATACCTTTTTGATATTTTAATATTTTCAGATTTCATTATCTAGAATTCATGAAATGTTTTTCACACAGACCAGCAACAACACCCCGGTACAAAACACTCGTCTACAGCAAACACGCACACAAACTAGAACAAAAGGTATTGTTATACACATATATATTTATTATGATGAATGATATGTCTTAGATAGGAATTTTTACAGTATGAAATGGTGTAATTGTAGCATTTTTTCTATAACCTTTTGCTATTATTAAGAATTAATTATAAATTCATAGTTTCTCACAGTCTTCAAAATTTATTTGTTTTTCCGAAACTTTGATCCTAAATGTTTGTACATGTGCAAAGAAGATGAACTTTTGCTTTCAAATTTTCAATTTTGTACAAAAAGTGTTAACCTGTGCATTAATAAAAGCTTCCAATAGGAATAAAAACTAAAATCATTTGGGATATAAAATGACTGCAGGAAAAGCGAAAAACGAGGCCTGGCAAGATGATGCAAACCGCCAAATTTTTATATTTAGTGGCAGGTAGGTGTTCCGCTGGTAACGAAAGTTCCCATGCGTAAGCTTAGCATAGTGAACTAGGAGCACGACCCCCCCACTGACGCTGGGCCATATTTAAAATACAAATTTTCCCCGGTTTTACAGGGATAAAATAAAGTCCCAACTGGTACCAGTTGTGAACTGGCCGCTCTTGGTAAGCAAGAGAAAGCCACTTTAAACCTAATTTTCCCGTGGTACCACAGGAAGGTATTGCGAAATATGGTCCAATGTAGAATTATAGGGTTCTGACCCCCCTTTCGTCTTGCCAGATCCCGCCAAATGAGCATGTCCAAACGTGCTCATACCCAGAAAAACCTAGTTTTTGGAGTGAGTTTTCAAAATTTTGTCCATGGTTAAAAACACCATTATTGAAATGCGGCCTGTTATTTTGTACCGGATTCAGATTATTGTCGAGGTTTGTATTATATGAAGTTGAGCTTCTAGAATTAGTTATGCCCAATTCAGCTGTCGGATGACTAACGCTATTTGTAACCACGTACAAAACCCATAACTCCTGATCAATTAATGCCCAAGATGAAAACGGCAACCTCGTCTTTTTTAATCTATTGCTCATCGTACGCTATCCAACCAATTTTATAACCCCTAGATGCCACTAATCTAGTGCACTGCATGTATTTCAAATACTCCTGTGCTTTAAATGGCCACTTTTCATGCATGATAGTCATAAAATCATAAAAGCAGTAGACCAAGAGTGTATGCTATTAATTGAACCTGGCTTTTTATTAACAACTGTAAAGGTCCCCCCTTTTCAGACAAAATCTCCGTCCAAGTAAGATTCAGTTGCTAATTCCTTTGCAGACTTTAAAAGTAATCCAAAATTAATATATTCCCGTCGCCAAATGTTTTCCTTTTATTTTTAAAGGGATGTGTGCACTTATTGAATCGTGTTTGCTTGAAATAGCTTCTGGTGTTTGGCACACTTGGGAACCCCCCCCCCCAATTTCAATGACTGCCCTGTTGCTAGGAGAGACGAACTGCTATTCCAATTAATAAAATTTATAATTTACATGTTAATGTAATCAAGTGACTGAATATCTGTTTGGAATTATAGGTCAATAATTAAGCACAAAAATACGCAAGATGTATACATTAGATTTGTTGTAAGTAAATGTGACAATTGTGTGAACTGCTTTCTTGTTTGTGTGACAAGCAAAAAAAACAAAACAGCGAAAGACATTTGAGCGAATTGACAGGGCAAAAGAGTGATAAAAAACAGACATATGACATCTTCCATATAAAAGTGCACCACTGTCTGTCAAAATTTGTTTACATCAGTCAGAAAATAAAAAGTTAAACTGAATCAAGCTTGGTGTTTTACTATTTGTTACTTAAAAATGTATTTTCAAAAATGTGGAAAAGTTTGTAAGTATAGTAGTTTAAGAAATCTTTGATTTTGTTTCCTTCCGATCTTAAAAAAAAATGACGGAACGAACACATGTGGATTTTTTGCATCTCAGTAAAAGAGGCTGAAACCCTGACTTTTCCATTTAATTTGATGATAATACATTATAAAATTAATCCTGTTGCATTAATTTCATCAAAGAAAGACGAATATGCAATGGTGGAGCTGTATTTTTAAGAGAATATTGAATTTTGATCGCCATTTATATTTGTTCAGTTCGTCTGTCAAACAGTGACGATAGACATCTATATTTGATCATTCGAAAAATAATTGAATCCAAAGTATATTAGAGTGGTTACAGAGTTTAAATACTAAAATTATTGATTTAAAGCAAAAATATGTCTCTTCTTATGCTGTGGACAAGGAAATTTTGATGATTTTTGATTTTGATCGTATATTCTGTCAAACGAATGTACTGACGATCGAGAATTTCAAATAGCAGAAAAATTTGTTTCGCTTTCTTAATTTGCTAATCTTGTTGAAACCACTGAACTTTGAAAAAAAATTATACTATTGTCATTAGTTTTCCTTCAAAATATGACAGTAGGATCCCTTTTTTTTAAACTTCAAAATAAAACAAAAATAAGGTATGCCTAAATTATATTTTAATGTTTTCAGTTTACTTTTATCATTTTTTACCTTTTTTGAACAAATCTGGTACCTCTGTGTACCAATAAGAAATGAATATGAAAGTGAGTTACTGGTGCACTTTTGTATGGAAAATGTCATAAGAGCTACAACCATGTCCATAGTGTAAATTAATTCTTTCACTCAGATGTCCATCGCCCAAAAAAACACTTGTGTTGGTATTCTAATTATTTCATTTGTTTGGTCATACAGGTTTCACGTGCAAAGGTAGAACAATACACAATATATGTTTTTATTTATTATCACCATATTGATATTGTCCATAAACATGTAACTATATAAGATATGGAAATTTAGATAACTGTATAATATATATTATTATTTTCATTCCCTAGAAATTACATAAATGATAGTCATATATATACACATATATATAATAGGTAATAGTCTGAGTGAACAAAAGCAATATAAACCATTTTGTATATCTGATGCTATTGCTGTTTTTTATTTAGATTGTAGATATAATTTTGCCCAGATGAAATGATGACCTGGTTTAGCAATTAAATTCTTGTTAAATCTATATTCTTTCCTGTAATCTTCAATTTGGGTGTAGAGAAAAAAATATATACTTCAATATTTTGAAGTTTTGCAGTTTTCAGAAAATATTGTGGTAAATATATTTACTTTAAGCAAATTTACATATATGAGAAACTACGGAACTTCAACTTTGGCTAGTGAAAAACAAAGTTTTTAGATTTTGTGTGTAAATTCTGGCTATTTGAACTTTGGCACTTTTCTTATTAAGCATGGATACAGGTTCAACATTTCAATATGAAAACAATATTTAAAAATTATCAATGAATCCCTAATTTTCTTTAGTAATTTTATAATGCAAATCAGATAATATATAATGGTTAAGAATATTCTGAAAGTCTCATCTCAATAGCATCTGATTCATCCATAACATATATATTTCCCCCATATTGTTCTCCCATTTCTACCCCATTTTCTAATATAAAGGAAACGGCCAGCACATATTGCTCTTCCATTCCTCCATCCATTGTATAATATAAAGGAACCAGTCAGTGTTTGTTAACTTACACACCATATATATACTTGTTTGTTTTTAGTGATGTGTAATTTCCAATTCACAAAATTAATTAACACTTTTCTTGCTGTGATAACTAATTAATTGACCCTTTATCTTTATGCCCAGCAAAGAGGTATAGGATCGGCAACCGTAGCACAAGTCATTAGCACTGTGCGCAAGAAGGTGATGTTTAACGATAATTTTTTCTATAGTCAGATAGTGACTAGTAAAGTGTTATGTTTATTAGCATGTTGTTTATATAATATATCGTAAACGCTATTGAAATAAATTCTAGTCTCATATTTTGCATGATGTCTTGCTCAATCAGATGAATTGTACACATTTATCTTATGTATATATGCCTTGATTAGAACAATTGCACACCAGTATATTTTGTAGATATGATCTAGTTTATGATGAATATTACTTGCACAACATTTTTCTATAGCTGCATGTTACCAGAAAGGGTAGAAGTATTTCTTGAAATGCATGCATGTTCAAATAAACTGAAGTTAATTATTGAGCACTTCATGCTAATTTCTGTTTTAATGCCAGTTATATTATATAGTTGCATTATATTGTTACCATAATATGTTGGGTTCTTTCAAGCTATTAGTCTTAAAAAGTTATTTAAAGAATATTTTCAATTTCTAAAAATATAATTAAAAAAATTTGATGATTCCTCGATTTTAATTATGATTATTTCATGGAACTATTTGAATTTTTCGTTGGCGGATGAATATGTTGGCGACGTTAGCCCAGGTTATCAAGTATAACCAATGTTGCTCCAGGCGAATCAGCCAATCAGATTGCAGTATTTACATAAAATTAGATTATTTTCTGTTAATTATTTGGTTTAAATATGGATTGTCTCTCTTGGCATGGCCTGAGCTATTTAATAGGCCCTTTGATAGCGAACTAAATAATTACACACGATAGTCCAAATAAAAATATGATCAGAAGCAATTGCACTCTTCTATGAAATCTGGGTGTGTATTTAAAGCGAATCTCTAATGTGTAGCATTTCTGATGATTTGGATATTTTTACCCAAATGTAATTTTAATTGTTGCTTAGAAGTGTGGAACTGCAATGTAAAAGTTGTCAAACTCATGGTGGCATGGATTTGAATTACAATATATAGTGACAGAAGCTATTGTGCAGTGGATACAAGTGTATTTTGTACTATTTTTATATGTATTAAATTATATTTAAATATAGTACTTTACATAAATATGATTAATTGAAATATAATTCTACATCGTTATATTTTCTTCAACATTGTTTTTCTTTTTCTGCGTAAAAACAGTATTTGACTCTATACGTATAGTGCGTGCTTCCATTATTTTGTCCGGAAACCTTATGCAAGGTTTTTTTCATTCATTTATCATCATGTTCAACACGGTTTCACGTTAACATATGATATCTGCGATTTTATAAGCATGACAAATGCTATACATAAGGAGTTCCCAACACCTTCAAAGCATCCAAGTTTTACTAGGCTGCGTGTTGTGTCCGTGTGTCTATTATTTTCTTCCTTTTTATTTGATGTTTTTGTGTTGTTATTTTGTACATTCTATTTCTGGATTGTGATTTTGTGTTTTGTCTTCTTAAATTCTAAATTGTGACCTTTATTTTATCATCAATTATGTTTTTTTGTTTCATTTCTTTTTATTTATTGAATCAATAAAGTAAAAACTAATCATTTGTAATTGAAGAATTATTTGGTTAAAACAGAGGGGGGAAAAAAGACAAAGTCGAGATAAATATACATTAAAGCACAAAAACATGCCCTGTTTTTTCATAGATTGGTGAATGCACATTATAAAACAAACGTGGATGGTGGAAATAATATGAAGGATCAAATGAACAACACAACAAGAAGAAGAATATGCAAATTTTGCAAAATTTAAATATTTGATTATATTTTTTTATTATTTACAACCTGTACAGTCAATATAGATATGCTAAAAAGGTTTCTCCCAGTTGTTAGATTATTATTTAATTGTGTGCATTGTTTCCATGTCAAAAACCATAACATATGGGCAATCTTTTTTTTTCAAATTTAACAGAACAGACAATAATACAATATACTCTTAGATTAAAGAATAATATGTTTCTATTTTTATTTTTTTTGTCATGTTAATATTTTATTTCTATATTTACAGTTGATGAATGAGCATAAAAATCTCAGGAGAGCCTTTAAAAAGATTGATCGTCACAACCAGGGATACCTTAGTGTAATGGACTTCAAGAAAGCATTAGTCAGCTGCAAAGTCAATTTCAGTAATGAGGATTTCTACCATCTGTTGTCAGAGTTTGACCACAACATGACTGGGAAAATATCTTACCAAGATTTTCTGACTACTTGTTTGAATGCGAATATGTAGGTTATGCATGGTCCCCTTGTTGCTCATGTTAAAACATGAAAGATGTAGTTTTTATCTAGTTTTTTTTTTAATTTACATAATTGTGACTTGTTCGGAATCTTCTTAAAAGGAATGCGAATATGCATTTAGAAGTAATTTACTGCAACATTTGTTTCTAACAAGAAGTAGTTTTCACAGAATCTCATCTTTGTCAGTTATTTTGACTGTCATGTATCGTCTTCAAAGTTGTTTGGTTTTGTTTTGTACACACTCAAAATGGCTAAGATAAAACTCAACTTGCATTTATTATGTTATTTTTATAATACAAAATATATTATCATTCTGTATAATAACTAAAAATATTTAAGGTACCCATTCATATATAAACATTTCGTGGTATGTTATGGGTATATTTCTGTTTTGATATTTCTGGTTGGTCAATTTTGAAATTATGAGGATGACAGTTGAATTTCTAAAAGGTTATTTATATATTTGTTAAACTAAATCATGCTCTTCTACCTCTCAATGTAATGTATGTTAGATGTCCTGTTTTGAGAGAACTATTTTATTTATTAAATTTAATTGCATATACATTATACAAATTTAGTTATTAATACATTTTTTATTTCTTTTGTATACAAAAAAATACATTATGTTGAGATGTGATTCTTCTGTTTATTTGTTTTGTCGGTTGCATATGTATTGTCAGATATATATATATATTTCGAGCATGGGTAGAGATCATTCAATATAACTATTACTAATCCCCCCCCCATTTGCAATCTGTTATTAACATTTGAAACTCATTTATTACTTTCGTTGTTACACTATACTGTTATTTTTTTATTGTTATTAATATTTTAAGAATTTGTTATTTATATTAATAATCTAACTGTGATATAGTACAGAACAACAAGGCGGGAAACACTAGTGTTTCATACATTATATGTTGTCATAGTATCAAAGTAAAAATGCAAATTATATTTCATGTAGCAAGTTATGTTTATATAATTTCGTAATCATCTTCAGTACATTTATTTCTGCTTATGCCCCTCCCCACCGTGGGTTAAATATGAAAAGTGCTAGACTCATTGTTGGAGTTACTTGTAATCCAAAAAGGTCCCCTTACTATATGTAAAAATGCATTTATTATTTATTATCTGTTTTCTTATCTTAGCATTTTTGTAATTAACGAAGATGTTGATAAACATGTAAATGACAAGGTTAACTTTACTAGTGTATTAGCCATCCTTACAACAATCATGATAACTAAATATTAAAAATAAAGTAGTATACAAAGCACAAAATGTTCATTTTATTTGCCCTTTATCTCAGTAATATATTTCATTGCAGTTTATTCATTAAATATTGTATTACCAACTGAGTTTGGTGTACCTCATTTTGATAAGGAATGAAAAATATATTCAATAAACGTCGGAGAAAACTGAAGTGGAAGTCAAGAATGGACAATCCAGAGACACTGGCAACATTGGTCACACAAGACACAGGACTAAGACAAAGCAAAACAAGTGTAACACAACACAGAAAACTATAAAGATGAGCAACATGGACTCCACCATAAACCTGGATAAAAACAGGTGCCGTCGAATGGTAAGCGGTTTTTGCTTCTTATAAGACACCCAAGTGTTACGGATGTATATATATATATATATATATATAGTAAATTCTGGTAAGTGATAGAGGAAAGAAAAAATCGTTGTATATAGGAAAAAATCCATTGGCATTTGAGATATGAATATTTCGTAACGGTCAATCAGATGGTGATTAGACCTAGTAATTTTGTAGTGATGACTGCAACCTAGCTATAAGAGCACCCTAGCCTTGTTGCAGTAGATTTTGCCTTAGCAGCTAAGCTCTTCCCCAGAAAATCACTGTACTGGGCACAAACTCGAGAATAACCTATGATGTGGGAAATGTCAACTCCATATGCTGATGATGCTGGAATATTGCTACTGATGAATGGGAAGTTGACTATTGGAAAAGTGAAATCAATACGTTTGTCATAGAGTTTTATTTTCAATCTTCCTCCGTTGTCGGCATCAATGTGAAGGCCGATGTAAGAATTATACTTTTGAGTGTCAGTGATATCTTTAACTTCAAGCTCATTTGATTTGGATAGATGATCATGAGATGTAAATAATCACTGAATCGATAATTATTCAGTGACAGAAAATCATCTATGTAGGTGTCAAACCACTAATTCACCAATCAGACGAAAGTAGTCCCTTTTCAAGAAAAAAGTTCCTTTCACTTTGTAGTATTGTGAAAACTACTGAATGGAATGGACTAATTAAAATTGATAATTGAAGTTAAATAAATAGGGATTATTTTGAGCTCAAATTTGATGGATTTAGTTGTTTTTTAATACCTCTATGGAGGATTTGATGCATGACCTATAAATACTGAATTTCTTTTGGATGACCGAGCTATTTTTAGAGTAGGTGTTTTCCGTAGCATGGCATTTCACGGCAAGATTTTAAACATGCCCTGATATTTTGACAGAACGTAGAGGAATCATGTACGTTTCAGAAAATATGTGGAATTGGAAAGGTTAAACTTAAGATAAAATGATCAGGTAGGCTCGAAAAAACACAAATTTAGTAGAAAACCTTAAAAGAAATTAATTAGTGGTTTGACACCTATAGCGGAAACTGGAATTAAAGGTTTGGGCTAATTTTCTATCTTTATTCCTGAGAAGTTCTTGAAGGAAGTCTGCACCATAAGCGTGTGTAAACAAATTGGCCAGTAATGGAGGACAGATGGAATACCAATTGCAATGCAATTGTCGGTTGAAATATTCGTCCACCAAACTGGACAAAATGTTGTGGATCAAAACCTCTAACATTAGTATGATCTCGTCCTGTTTATATTTATTATTAGATTTTGAATGACTTGACAAAGTAAGATTTATATCTACCAATGACAGGATACTGATACCTTTGTTTTTAGTTCTTTGAGAAGCAACGCTGAATCAATTCCTCAATTCTACATTTTTAGTAGGGTTTGTGGAATGGTGGTATATAAGGTAGAGAAATAATTTTTTTAATGTTGTTACAAACATACTGAGATTTAGACTTAAAAGCCCCCAGCAAGTCTTTTCAGTTTATTAATATCTGCATTTGACTAACGCAACTTCTAGAAAAGCAGGTACATGTATCATGATATTTCTGGAGATCCATTTTGACAGCTGTAAAAAGGATGTTAAAAGGTTAGAAAGAGGCTTGGTAGAAAACTTGGCAGCTCACGCGACATGACTTTGTTTGCATCGACACTTGTGTAATTTTGCATTGGTATCCAGTAGTATAAGGGAACATCATAATCCTCGTCTTTCATGGAAAGACCAAAAGAAGACAAGGCCGTCTTGTGATTATTAATGATTTCCTCTTTTGATAGCGTAGTAGGTTTACCTTGTGGGTTATCCAAGCCTAACTCTATCTAAGCAGTCACTGTAATGCCTTTCGCAGATAAGGACGATGTTATTAGAGGTCTTGTCTGCAGGAACTACAACATATTTGTAGTGAATAGTGAACAGTGTTTCTGAAACATCAGGATCTTTGAATACAGATGTTGCCTTTGTGCTTATTGACCTTTTGAGTTTTCTGATTCTAATTTAGATCAGTGATCTAACACCTTTAAACCATTCCAATTAGTACTTCCAGCATTCAAATAAAAAAAAACTGAAGTTTGTATTTTGTTTATGAAACTTTTTGAGAAAACAAGAAATACAGATACTGGTATACAATGCAAGATATAGCAAATAAAACTATTTTATAAACAGATACGTCTTTTACCATTCTATGTATAGAAGTTAGCTTGAAAATACCCTTTGCATACTTTTATTTGTGTTGCATAATAAATCACAAAAAATAAACCTCAAAAACTCAAACAACATAAACAAGCCAGACCTGTTCCTATTGTTAATTAAAAATGGGCCTTAATCAAACATATCGATGTTTTTCCAGTTTCTAGATTTACGACTGTTTCTTTTATTAGGGAGCATATTAGTTATGATCGAAGAATATATATATATTTTGGTTCGACATTAGACATTGATAAAGTCTCTCGGTGAGACGATTTTTTTTTCATTCAGCAAAGTGTTCAATTTCTTATCACTTTGTTTTGTGTACTTGGTGTCGTTTTACAAACCTTTTCAGACGTTTATAATTTATTTTACTTCATATAGTTTCGTTATACCGTTGCGATCCAACACCCCATCGTTGACTGGTTTTTTAGACGTATATATATATTGTGCAAAACTATTTTAGAAGCAATATCCCAAGATAACAAGGCAGTTAGGGTTATGGTGTCTAACGCCACTTTCAACAATATTTCAGTTATATCCTGGCAGTCAGTTTTATTGTTGGCGGAGATGGAAGTACCCGAGAAAACCACCGACCTGTCGCAAGTCACTGACAAACTTCATCACATTCCATCTTTCTAATTATCATTTTCTGTTGGTATGTATAGGGATCGGTCATTATTTGTTTGAAGTGTCGGAAATAAACAAAATGTAAGGATTTAAATATGAGTTGTTTACAAACTGTATACAAACAAATATTGACTATATATTTAAATATTGACCATTACAACGAAATAATCATACATTACAAATAAAAACTATTTATGTTTAACAATAATTTTAAATATACAAATGTATCAGATGTGAAATCCTTATTTACAAAAAGCCAATCAACACCCTTAATGGGCAAATACTCAAACATCAAGATTGATAAAATAACAAGGGGATTTTATGTAATCTTTAAACCACGGTTTCCGAGATAAACGGTTAAACAATAGAACGTACACTATAAAATACACTAATGCAGCTGTATTGTAAGAAAAACATTGGACAATTCAGAACTATAGACTTAACACTTTTATATGTCATTTGTAACATTAGGGTCATATCAATGTTCTCCCTGACCTCATCGGTTCTCGCCTCGTGTGTGGTAGGTCGTGAGTTCGAGCCCTGGTAGATCGAGTCAAACCAAAGACTATATAATTGGTATTTGTTGCGTCTCCGCTACGCACGCAGCATTCAGTAGAAAGAGCAATGACTGGCTGGCTAGGAATCAGGATAATTTGTCCGAGTGGAGCAACTTGTCTCCCAGCACACTGTTGTTTCAGTGAGCTAACAATATAAAAATCCAACTAGTCTAGTACAAAGCGGACATCATCATCATAACATCGAATACAACGTGTTCTCGCCATCATAGGAACCTTCCTGGTGGTGGTCGCATGGTTGTTCGATTTACAACTACATGTGCAATAATTGCATATCACCCCTCAGGCGAGGTGTACTCGATACAATAGTATGTGATACATTTTGTCAGTAACTTGCGGCAGATCGGTGGTTTTCTCCGGGTACTTCGGTTTCCTCCACCAATAAAGATGACCGCCACCATTTAACTGACATATTGTTCAAAGTGGCTTTAAACACTATAATCCCTCTTCCTCTCGCCATGATATACCAACAACATAGATCGCGAAAACAGTGGGGGAAAATAGTTTGTTTATCGTAACATTATGAAACTGTCCTTCATCGCTTCAGTTGTTGCTTCCTGTAATACAAACTATTTTTTTTTCGGCACCGAGATTTTCAATCCGTAGAAAAAAAAATCCGTAAAAATTAAATGTCCTCTTTTTAGTCCAAAATCGCACAACTTTCACACCGCAGAAATTACCGGTTATACGGTAGTTGATAAATTAGGCAATAAACAACTACAACCACTCATTGTATGCGTTCCTTTTGAGGAATATACACCATCACATGACTATTTAATACCTAAAATAGATGAAAAAGATCAAATAAAGATATATTTATACGTGTACATTATTTAGGTCGTATTATTGTTTAAATGCAGGAAAACAAATATTGAATTAACTGTTTAATATTGATCATTACAATAAATAAACAGAAACATCAAACTTCAAGTACATGTAATTATCTTAAAACTTTTGATATGACGCAATATGAAACATTATTATAGAAATATACATCTAGTTACAATTACTTGAAATAGAACACGATAAAAATATCGATTGAAGACGAGGTCATTTGTTATGTCATGCGGTTTACTAAAACGGCATATTTTGGTCCAATTTTCTGTTGCTAAAATCGATCAGCATATCTCTTTGTAGAATACGGTGTTAAGATTTTCCGGGACAACATTTACCGCAAGTAGGTATATAATAGGTAAATATGAAATCACACGAAAAGACGACCAAAGGCTTATCAGACATCCCTCATGTGATAATTCATGGTATGTTTATAGTGAATTATTGTAAAACATACAACAATTTCATATGGTGCTATATTAATTAAAGTCAACTTTTCAGTCATCATTACATTCAAACAGTGTTCCAATCATACTTTATATCAAATTATGTCTTGCGATGTCGGCCATATTGAATGTTTTCTATCATGTCATATATTAAGTTACCGGTATGTCTTCCGGTATCGGCCATATTGAATTTACCATCTACATAAAAGATCTTAGACTTAGAGATACATTCCTGCCATGTTTGATGAAAATGATTAATGTACATATTCGTTCAAAGACGATGATTGTTTGCAGACAACACGTTATTCATAAATTATTGTAAAACTGATGTGTATCCCCATATGACATGCAGTGAGTGAGTTAGTGTTCATTATAGCGGTTGCTTTGCTATATCATGACAAGATGAAAGTACCTTACACAGAGATAATGACGATGTCCGCTTTGAACTAAACAAACACGCTTAGTTGGATTTTATACTGTGCTAGATAACTCAATCCCTACAACAATTTGAATACTAATCAAACGGGTAAATATCAGTGAAAGCAGTGAAAACGACTATATATTGTATATGGAGAAACAAAACTTCATGCTTAATATATTTACTACGCTCTATCTTCTATTCTGTGATGTCCGTTACGATTTCCGCATAACAACTATATTCGGTTCGTTTTTACCTCCAGTTGTTTGTATGAGGGCTCATGTCTTGTTGAGTTATTCTATTTGTGTTTGTTTGCGTATAGCGGTGTACAACACATATTGTGTCGTGTTTTTGTTTTGATTTTCTTCGACTTGTGTACCCTATGTTACCAGTTCCCCTGGATTGTCCTTTTTGATTGCCCCTTCGGTATTCTCTAACGTTTATTTGTAAAGAATAAAAAAACAAATATTTCCAATACAATGGCATCACATACTACTATTTTTTAAGATAAAGAAAGAAAACTTCCATATTTTTTTCCCATTGCATTAGTTTTTGGGCAGCTAAAATTAATTTAACATTTAATATCTAATAATTACATAATAGTGAAATAAAAACCACCTATCATTTTATCGGTAATCAAATTATTTAGCCTACTTTTAAAGACATTCTTTGAAAACAAAAATAAACTATTTTAAGTGAAACATTAAGTTAAATGAAATCAAATTAAACAACTGTATAATTTAGTCCCAAGTACACTGTACAACAGCTGACAGGTATACTATTCATAAAATCTTATACGTAACATTATATAAACTGAAGGAGAAATCAATTCAATGACATGAAAGAAAAGAGTGTCAAAGTTAACATACAATTTGATCACGCCACGATATAGCTGAAATAGTTGAAAAAGTTGACTTTAACACCAATCAATCAAGCAAAAAAGATAATTTTGATCGTAAACATGAGAGTAATTTTTTGGGGAAATACAGTACCATATTTTGACCTTGTGCACTGTTTGTTTGTTTGTTTGTTTGATGGTGTTTAACGCCACTTTCAACAATAGTTCAGTTATATCGTGGCGGTCAGTTTTATTGGTGGAGGAAACCAGGGTACCACCGACCTGTCGCAAGTCACTGACAAACTTTATCACATAATGTTGTATCGAGTACACCTCGCCATGAACGCGGTTCGAACTCACAATGTTAGTGGTAATAGGCACCGATTGCATAGGTAGTTTAAATCCAACTACCATACGACCACGACCATGAAGGTTCCTCCTTGTGCTGGAAGACATGCTTTATTAAAACTTTGTGATTAAAGTCAAATTATTATAAATTTATCAGTAAAACTAATTTGAAATGAAATGGTAGGCTTTCAAGACTGTTTCTACGATTAAGTTCACGTAGTTTTCCAATTACCAAGTCTAACAAACAAACTCAGATAGTGAGAACCCATTGCTGAAGTGATGCACATCCAAACATCGCAACAATCATCCCTGTTTAGCTTTTTCTTTTCATTACAAATGGATCACAAAGAAAATTTACCCGTTAAATGAGTGCCTCAAGTGGAGCAGGAACTGCACACCCTTCCGGAGCACCCAGGTTCAACCCCGTTTTTATTGGGGTTCGTGTTTCTGGATCTTTAGTATTCTGTGTAGTGTTTTAGTGTTTTATTGACTTTTGTTTGTCTTCTTGTCTTTTTTATTTTGGTCATTGTATTGTCTGTCTTTTTTTTTAGAATTATATCTGTTGATTACCTCCCTTTGATATTTTCAAGCGTTTTCTAAACTCTTAAAGTATTCTTTAAGACTTAAAAGTATAGTAATTAAGATTCTTATTATGGTTTGTAGAATAACTTAGTTTATATGCGGATTAGCAATATATCGGTTTCTTTACTAATAAGATGCTATACATTGTTGTGTCTTTCTCAAGCCAGGACCTGTCGTATTCTTTTTTTTTATGTTCAATGGTTTTGTTAATATTTGTTGAATTGTTGATCATCACTGTTTAAGCTTTCTTTACACAGTAAATAAGACTTGTTTTCCATGTTGTATCTGCTTTCTCATGCTACCAAATAATTCTATGACAACAAGGACTATTTGTGATATTGTTATTTCATATTTTTCAACACCCCTGGTCCGCTTATGTGTTTTGTGTTTTCGATGTCAATTTCATCAAATAACATGATTTCAAATAGTAATTTACATCAAAGGCTAATATTAAATTTAAAATCGTGATTAAATATAAAATCAATAATTATTTAAATTGATGATGACAAATTTCATATTGATAACTTTTTAATATTGGTTTTTCTTTTGCATATATTCAATAAATCACATGAAAATGTGTGAACCCAATATATTTATCTTATCACGCTTAAAATCGGCATGCATGCCAAATAATGTGCCTATATATACGAGTTACCTGTTTTAAGTGTTATTATCTACATATATTTTACAATTGTTTATCTTAAAACAACTTATTTTTTGTAATCCAAAACTTAAAAAAAAAAAAAATCGTGTCGTGTAAAGATTTTATAATCAATACATCTTAAAGTATAGTTTTTACGAGAAAATAGACAGATCTTAATCTTCAATAGTTTTAAAATGTCGATACGAAAATTCAATATATTTATTCAGACCTTAACCCATTATGATAAATTGATTACTTGCAGTTGAAAGGCACGACAGGAGCTTATTAAAGGTTCCAGATTTGATTAAATAGTAATAACGTTTTTAAAGTTAAACAGATACACCTTCGCTATAACGAACACAATACCATAATTTGAAGGTACTTCGCTTTGATTGACGCACCTAAAATGTACTTAGCAATCTATCCAAGAGGGAGCTTTAATCGTCAAGTTTAAAAATTCGATCCAATTCAGTTATCTGAGGATAAATATTCCCTAAATAAACATATTTATGACATTGGACACGAATGTGTTACAAAAATCAGACGAGAGGTTGGATTATTATTCAGGATAATTTCTCACGATCATGTATATCCATACACACCGCAAAATACTTGGATAATAACATGTTAGTCATTTTTGATATTTTTGTATCTTTTCTGAGAATGAGAATTGTAAAGGAGTAATTTATCGTCATTCATCGTCAGTTTTTCTTTAAATTTGCTTTTCATTTAGACATAATTTAGAACAAGATGGCATCTTTAGAAAAATCACCAACGAAAGAAGTTTCATTTTCACTTTTTGTGGGCGAGGCGGAGCTGTCATCGCCTCTATCTTCGTCCTCGCCTAGAATTAATACCTCTAATTCAGATCTGAAATTAAAGGAAGAGTGCAATGAAAATAGCGATGAGGCAACATCGACCGACCTACCAACGTTTGATTTTGAAATGACGAAAAAAGGAGCAGGAATTCCGCTTGTTGCGGGACAAACGGAAAATGAAACTAAAGCCCGAAAAATGAACAAAACGGAGGAGAGCCGATTAGAAACGTTGAGGTCACACTTTGAAAAACAAAAAACTATGTTTGAAAAACAGTACAAACAATTGGAGCGACGTTTTAGAGTTCGTTCAACACGTGTATTACCAAATACACCATCTAATGAAACGAGACTACGAGGAAATGGTGTAACCAGACCGAAATCACTTCCGGCACAACTTCCGTCGTCCATGAAGAATAGACCAGTGAAGAGCAAGCACAGCACAGGGCACAATAATTGTGAAGATGACAAGCCTTGTGCTACATGTGAACGAATTCAAAAAGTTATAAAACAATATGAGAAAGAAATGAAAACAAACTTTGATGTGGAAAACACCCATCACACCGTATGTTTATTTTCAGACACACAGATAAAAAACTTCATCAATTTAGTGGAAACAAAATTCTGCAGTGATTTGCCTGGCGTTGCAGAAATGCTTCATAGTTCTAAAAGTATCGAAATTCAAGATGGCCACCATTCTGATAATAATAGTAATGGGAAGTCTGTGGGAATTCACGATAGGATACAAGCGTTTTGTAAATCACAGGAAGAATTTAATAAGAAACATCCAGTTTCACGGTCTGTAAAAACATTCGTTGACAATGAAAGAATCACTCAGGCTAGATTGGCTACAAAACTTGTAAATACTAAGAAACCTTAGGTTAATAACACTAAAATAATCATTTGTTTATGAAAGCTACAAACATTCGTTAAAACCTTTACTAACAAATATACAATTTCTTGTCAATAGTTGTGTTTTTTCCAGAAGTGAAAATAGACAGAAAAGTGAGTTCTCTTTCAAAATTCATTAACAAAAACAAAGTTTTTTGTTAACAGTATATTTGCATTTCTTTTTTAATTGTTTATCACTTTTTATCCAACCCATTGTTAAAAATGCATGAATTACGTACTATTATGTTTTAACCTGTACCTGTTCTATTTGAGCAGGCAAATTGCATTGACTGGATATTTTTTTGTTATACTTTCACTGACCGAAATATATAATAGCTTTTTCTGGTACCCCTGTCACATGTTACCTGCTGAGCTTTGGGAACCTAGTTGTAAATCCAGTTCACTTCCTGTGGACCAAAAAAAAAAAACAACAACAAAAAACAATAAACAAAAGGGGCAATCAAGGGATAATAACAGAGAATATAATTTTATTATTTAATTCAAAATATAAACGTCGATGGACTAGTGTGATTTATCTGAAGGTTAAACACAAAAGTAATGCAGTGTCTTAAAATATAAATCCATGTGTATTCGGCACAAAACTGGGGAAAGACTAGATGAACATCGCATTTATCCCAGTTTTAAGCCTCATACACATAAACTTTATATTTTACCAAACAGCACTAATATTGTCTATATATTTGCTTCTCTTGCGATACAAAATGCAGTTTCTTAAATCAATTATTTTGTAACTGTCTGACCTGTTTTAGCACAGAGATTCTAAGGGTTGATGAGAGCTCTTAACGTCTTATGAGTTTATTTTAACCAAAAAAAACAAAAAGCAAAAAAAAAACAACAAAATAACAAAACAATATTTTGCGATAAAATTTAACGTAGGAAAATTTATCTTGGAACAAGAAGCACTATACATCAAACGGATGACAACCATTACAACTCATATTTATTAAATATTCTTATAAATGTGATATGAAATGATTTTTTAATTATGTTTACCAATTTCCACATAAATAGTATAATTTTAAACGAGTTTAATCTGTTTCTTCATTCAATATACGGTTTCTTTTTGTTCTTTAAGTAGAAGTTTGAACAATTCCCTATTAAACAAACACCCACTTTTCCACTCATTAATTTTCGGTATAAATCATAGGACAAGAAAGACAAACAGCAAAAGTACATGCATCGTTGGGAAAAATATATTTTGTATTATTTTAGATTTTCCGATGGCATTTTGTTCGGCATTGATCGCTCCTCTAGTTTCCCAAGTCAGGTCGGTGGTTTTCTCTGGATACTCCGGTTTCCTCCACCAATAAAACTGACGCCACGATTTAACTGAAATATTGTTGAAAGTGGCGTTAAACATCATAAAACTAAACCCGAGTCAAGAGTGCTATATCCCGTTTATCCCGAGTCAAGGGTGCTATATCCCGTTTATCCTGAGTCAAGGGTGCTATATTCCGTTTATCCCGAATCAAGGGTGCTATATCCCGTTTAACCCGAGTCAAGGGTGCTATCTCCCGTTTATCCCGAGTCAAGGGTGCTATATTCCGTTTATCCTGAGTCAATGGTGCTATATCCCGTTTATCCTGAGTCAAGGATGCTATATCCCGTTTAACCCGAGTCAAGGGTGTTATATCCCGTTATCTCGAGTCAAGGGTGCTATATCCCGTTTATCCCGAGTCGAGGGTGCTATATCCCGTTTATCCCGAGTCGAGGGTGCTATATCCCGTTTAACCCGAGTCAAGGGTGCTATATCCCGTTTAACCCGAGTCAAGGGTGCTATATCCCGTTTATCCCGAGTCAAGGGTGCTATATCCCGTTTATCCCGAGTCAAGGGTGCTATATCCCGTTTATCCCGAGTCAAGGGTGCTATATCCCGTTTATCCCGAGTCAAGGGTGCTATATCCCGTTTATCCCGAGTCAAGGGTGCTATATCCCGTTTATCCCGAGTCAAGGGTGCTATATCCCGTTTATCCCGAGTCAAGGGTGCTATATCCCGTTTATCCCGAGTCAAGGGTGCTATCTCCCGTTTATCCCGAGTCAAGGGTGCTATCTCCCGTTTATCCCGAGTCAAGGGTGCTATATCCCGTTTATCCCTAGTCAAGGGTGCTATATCCCGTTTATCCCGAGTCAAGGGTGCTATATCCCGTTTATCCCGAGTCAAGGGTGCTATATCCCGTTTATCCCGAGTCAAGGGTGCTATATCCCGTTTATCCCGAGTCAAGGATGCTATCTCCCGTTTATCCCGAGTCAAGGGTGCTATCTCCCGTTTATCCCGAGTCAAGGGTGCTATATCCCGTTTATCCCGAGTCAAGGGTGCTATATCCCGTTTATCCCGAGTCAAGTGTGCTATATCCCGTTTATCCCAAACTACTTGACTGAAGAAGTTGTCTTCATCCTCATTAGTAAGTTACTTAAATCCAAATTTAATTAGTATTTAATTAATTTAATTACTTTTCATTAATCGTATTTACATGCATATCCTTTTTCCAATCCATTATACAATTCTTAAGTATTGGTTTTCACACTATTTAGAAGAAATTTAATATCTCATAAATATGATTGTGTGCAAACAATCGGTAATCCATTAAATCGGAGACGCCAACCTATACTGTACAATTTGTGCCCGATCCGATTGTCATGACTTTTTATGACAATAAAATATGTTTCAACTAAACTATCTCTATTAAATATACATAGATCCATAATTTAATGTTAGAATTGGTATTTTTGACAAATTTTACGCTGAAAAATTTGGGGTTTTCATAATTTCACAAAAGGCTAACACAAACATATGAAATATAGCATCTTAAAGAAAAAACATAAGGTTATGATTATGGATGTAAAATAACCCCACTTTCAAAATTATTTCTGTTATATCGTATACTTATTTTTCGAGGAAACCAGAGTATCCCGAGACAACCGGAGTATCCCGAGACAACCAACGACCTGTCGCAGGTAAAACTGGCAAACTTTACACGAGAGGGGGTCGAACCGACAACTATGGTATTGGCATAAATGTATACACTAATGTAAATCAAACTAGAGGATCATATGAGCCTGTAGTCGCTCACCTTGATTTCAATTTGACTTAAATTTATAGAAAAAGTAGCCACCCTGAATTGGGTGTCATACATAATTTTGAAAGTGAACCAAGAAAAAAAAGATAATCTCGGGTCAGGTTTCTGAGGAGAAGATTTTAATGCGATTTTTTGGTGACAAAATATGGATAATCTGTATAAGTCAGCTGATAGAAAAATTCAATAGCAAAACATGGAAGACATGTTGAGCTACTCGTTGTCATGCAGTGCAGTTTAAACTCAATCTCAATTTGAGTTACATAATACAGTTATGGTCAATTACAGAAATTTATGTTTGTAATAAGGGACCGTCGTGGTCGTGAGTGTATGGCAGTTGGATTTACAACTACCTAATAAGCAATCATTGCCTATCACAATTAACGTTGTGAGTTCGAATCCCATTCATGGTGAGGTGTATTCGGTACAACATTATGTCATAAAGTTTTTCAGTTACTTGTGACAGATTGGTGGTTTTCTCCAGGTACTCCCGTTTTCTCCACCAATAAAATTGTCCGCCACAATATAATTTAAATATTGTTAATATGGCGTTAAATACGATAACACTAACTAATTAAGTTTCGTTTGAATCAAGTGTTTCCGGGAAGAAAATATTAATGCGATTTTCATCAAAATAAGCTTAATTTGTAAAATCGGTATAAATTGGCTTAAAGAAGTAAACACCGAAAAAACGGAAGATATGTTGAAGAACAGATTGTTATGCAAGCTGCAATTTAAATTTGAGAACCACACCTTAGTGTAATGGTTAACGTGCTCGCTTCGAGTGTGGTAGATCGTGGATTCGAGCCCTAATCGGGTCAAGCCAAAGGATATAACATTGGTATTTGTTGCTTCTTCGCTAAGCACGCAGCATTGAGGAGAAAAATTGCAAATATTGGTTGGCTTGGAATCAGGATAATGTGTCCAAGTGGAGCGACATGTCTCTCCGCGAACTGTTGTTTCAGTAAGCTAGTACTATAGAAAAAAATCAAACAAAGCCTGTTGATCAAGTAAAAAGCGGATCTCATCATCAATGCATTGAAAATTACCTTGTTCTCGCCATGATATAGCTGAAAAATTGTTGAGTGGGTTTTAAACAAGAATCATTAACCCACTCACTCAAATTTGAGCTGTCTACTATAGATAAACAGTAATGAGCATTTAAAGAAATTTATATATTTTAAACGGTGGTCATATTTAATGGAGGGAAGTACTATCAGACAAAATTTGAGACGAGACCATCCAACGACCGCCTTAGCCATGTTTGGCTTAATTTGGTTCAATGGATTCCGAAGTGAAGATGTAAATGTGAAAAGTTTTCGACGGACGAACGATGTATATTTATGTTAAGGGTATCAATTTTGTCTTTGTTTCTACGGTCTTCACTGTTATATTTTAGAACTATTCCGACAGTGTGGTATGCAATTGTACATTATGTCTGACATGACTTATATTCGGTTGGGACTTAGCATGGTGTAAATAATCATTTTGATTCAATATTGATCAATTTAATTCTTTTATCATTATTTTTATGTTTTTTCATTCAACATCTTTTTAAAAACATTAATTTATATTAACGTCAACTGCTGGTCTTAAATCAAATAAATATTGCATTTTTTACAAATAATTGCGCTGGGTTAACACGAAAATACCCTTTAAAAAGTATTGCTTTTCTCGTGTAATCAAGCTCAAAGTAATAAAAGCAATATTCACTTTCGCATCGAGGGGTTCCTATTGTTCGAAGTAATCTCATAATATTTTCTTTTGATCAACACCCTCAAAATCGGATATGAAATGTGCGATTTAGCTGAAAATTCAAAATTTAATTTCCTGCAATAATATTGATACAAGGAATAAATTCGATCTGCAAAGAAAATCAAAATCAAAAAATAACATAGTAATTAAATAAGAAACCTTCGCCATTCACAGTGTAACGGGTTTTTGTAAATATATGTGAAAAGGTTTTTAATTTCTTTTCAAAAACGTTTTTATCCATGCAGGAAAAAGCACTACTACTGTACGTGACCCAGATTAAGAAAACATAATTGTTTAATTTATAAAGGTCAAGTATTTCGTTTTGTTAATTATTATGAAGGTTTTTAAAAGTTGTAACTTTATCCTCTAATAGGAATCCTTTATACTGTAATTATCTTATGCATAAATAAAAATCTTATGGATCTACTAACAACAAAATAGTAACATTGGCTAAGTCATGTTAAATAATTATTCAAGGACACCCATGATCATTGAGAGGCGGTCATGGTCGTGATCGTATGGTAGTTGGATCTACAACTACCTATGTAATCAGTGTATATCAACACTAGACGCTATGAGCTCGAATCCCACTCATGGCGATGTGTACTTGATGTAACATTATGTGATAAAGTTTGCGGCAGGTCTGTGGTTTTCTTCGGGTGCTCCGGTTTCCTCCACCATTAAAACTGACCGCTACTATATAGCTGAACTATTGTTGAAAGTGGCGTTAAACACCATAACCAAGCTATCATTGAAATTTGTAGCTAATACAACCACATGTTTAGTATCAAATTTGATACCATAGGGGACGTTCGATGGTTTTACTGGACGAAGCAAATGGAGAACCAAATATACACCAACTCGCCATTCGGATACGACAACACAAATGTTTCGAGAATGACCAATCTTATTAAAATTAGATGTTTATTGTAGCTTTTTTTGTTTCGACCTATAGTTAGTGTATCTCCCAAGTCATCCATTAACAAGGCAGAGTTTTCCAATACTATCAATTATCTCCCCTTTCTCATGTAGCTATCATATGTAGATTATCACTGCAATTTTTGGTGGTCATATGAAAAACCGAAAACAAAAACAACAAAACAAACAAACAAAAAACAACAAGAAAATCTTAATAAGAAAGAAAATAAAAGTTGACTACATCTAAAGCGAACAAATAAGGGGTTAGGGCTATGGTGTTTAACGCCAATTTCAACAATATTTCAGCTATGTCGTGGCGGTCAGATTTATTGGTGGAGGAAACCGGAGAGCCGGAGAAATCCATCGACCTGCCGCAAGTCAATGACAAATTTTATTACATAAATGTTGTATCGAGTACACCTCGCCATGAACGGGGTTTGAACTCATAATATTAGTGGTGATAGGCACTGATTACATATATAGTTATAAATCCAACTACTATACGATCACGATCACTGTGGCTCCGACGGAAAAAAGAGGAATTCCAGAAATAACACATAGCATCATTATACGTAAAGGATATAAACAAGCCAAGACATATGTATAAGATTACATTAATCGGGTATTGTATCTTGTTGACACGTCAACATCTGGCAACCAATTTCTATAAACCACGTCAACATGAACAAGATGTCTTCTAGGCGGCGATACAGAATGTGAAGAATACCACTCAGCTATAGCACAGTACGTTTTAAACTAGTGTGAATGTTAGATGAAAGGCAAAACAATTTAAAAGTTAGACCCCAAATAGTATACTAGAGTGGGTTGGGTTTGGGCTATTTCAGTGAACATTGTCTGTTGTCACTTTCAGCAATTTTCAGCCATATAGTAACTACCAAACTTTATTGGGAGAGGAAAGACCGGAAGTATATAACGAACTGACAGGTGCTTTCCGACCATGGATTGGGATCTTGAAACATTTACACGTCAGATAGATATCGGGACTCGGGTCTACAATCTACCACACTCGAGGCGAGTAACATTTACACGTCAGGTAGATATCGGGACTCGGGTCTACAATCTACCACACTCGAGGGAGTAACATTTACACGTCAGGTAGATATCGGGACTCGGGTCTACAATCTACCACACTCGAGGCGAGTAACATTTACACGTCAGGTAGATATCGGGACTCGGGTCTACAATCTACCACACTCGAGGGAGTAACATTTACACGTCAGGTAGATATCGGGACTCGGGTCTACAATTTACCACACTCGAGGCGAGTAACATTTACACGTCAGGTAGATATCGGGACTCGGGTATACAATCTACCACACTCGAGGCGAGTAACACTTACACGTCAGGTAGATATCGGGACTCGGGTCTACAATCTACCACACTCGAGGCGAGTAACATTTACACGTCAGGTAGATATCGGGACTCGGGTCTACAATTTACCACACTCGAGGCGAGTAACATTTACACGTCAGGTAGATATCGGGACTCGGGTCTACAATCTACCACACTCGAGGCGAGTAACATTTACACGTCAGGTAGATATCGGGACTCGGGTCTACAATCTACCACACTCGAGGGAGTAACATTTACACGTCAGGTAGATATCGGGACTCGGGTCTACAATTTACCACACTCGAGGCGAGTAACATTTACACGTCAGGTAGATATCGGGACTCGGGTATACAATCTACCACACTCGAGGCGAGTAACATTTACACGTCAGGTAGATATCGGGACTCGGGTCTACAATCTACCACACTCGAGGCGAGTAACATTTACACGTCAGGTAGATATCGGGACTCGGGTCTACAATCTACCACACTCGAGGCGAGTAACACTTACACGTCAGGTAGATATCGGGACTCGGGTATACAATCTACCACACTCGAGGCGAGTAACATTTACACGTCAGGTAGATATCGGGACTCGGGTCTACAATCTACCACACTCGAGGCGAGTAACATTTACACGTCAGGTAGAGATCGGGACTCGGGTCTACAATTTACTACACTCGAGGCGAGTAGGCTAACCATTACACTACCAATGACGCATTATTATAGAAGATATCTCACTGTTTAATTATTTGTTGTTATGCATATTCCGATGTAACATTAAATTTATTGCTAAATAAGCCATAATTAATTGACCTTCGTAAAACATTGGGCCAATTAACTATACTGTTTATCGTACTTTAAGACTAGCAATGTCCTCTCCTCCCTAAAGGAAAGAGGAATAATCATATTCTGATTTTATTGCAGATTTAGCATTTTTTTTATTAATTTGAGTCGATAAAACGATTAAATCCAAATTTGGACGGACATAAATCTCGTTTGTATTTGAATGACGTACATTTGTATATAGTTATAAAAGGGATTTTAAATCATCATTTTGAACTCAGTACAAATAAATTATTTTCATGACGCATTTTATATTTACATAAGTAGTATAAGGGATGTTTTTGTAGGTAAATAGATTGATTGTTATTAAATGTAGAACATTCACGAGGAGAACAAGTTAAAGGCATTAAGGTCGTCAAATTCGCGCATTTTCTTGTTATAAACGTGTAAGAATATGTAAAGTATAACATAGAGAGGGTTTATGGTGTTTCAACAATATTTCTGTTATATCGTGGCGGTCAGTTTTATTGGTGGAGAAAATTGGAGTACCCGGAAAAAAACACCGATCTGCCGCAAGTCACTGACAAACTTTATTGCATAATGTTCTACCGAACACACCTTGCCTTAGCGGAATTCGAACTCACGCCGTTAGTGATGATAGGTACTGATTGCATAAGTAGTTGTAAATCCAACTACCATACGATCACAACCACGACGGCCACGGGAACGGAAGAATATCATGCATAATGTTGAGGTTTGTTTATTCAACGGACCGCCAAAGACTACTCTTGAATTGTGGCTGATAATTAGGAGTTGCTGCAAGTGTGGCTGATAATTAGGAGTTGCTGCAAGTGTGGCTGATAATTAGGAGTTGCTGCAAGTGCGGCTGATAATTGGGAGTTGCTGCAAGTGTGGCTGATAATTAGGAGTTGCTGCAAGTGTGGCTGATAATTAGGAGTTGCTGCAAGTGTGGCTGATAATTAGGAGTTGCTGCAAATGTGGCTCATAATTAGGAGTTGCTGCAAGTGTTCTGTTACATACAAGGAGCGTGGCATTCTCCAAACACGTGACACTCACTCATGTCCAGAACAACCAGTCAACGCCTCGTTCTGATGGTACGAACCCCACAACAGAGACACTAGGTCAAATATCTATTCCCATGAGTTCCCTTAGGGCACACTTACACTGAAATTAGAGATGAGTGAATTATTGTTGTTTAACGCCAAGTGAGAAATTATGTTCAGCTATGACATGACGAGAACAACATATATTAGATGAAATGTACATGCTATCCGCTTTGTACTAGATCAACACGCTTAGTTGAATGTTTACAGTGCTAGCACTCTTGAAAAAAACAGCAGCTGGCGGAGACATGTCGTTCCACGTTATCCTGATTCTGAGCCAACCAGTATTTGTTCTTACTTCACAATGCTGCGTGCTTGGCGGAGAAGAAGCAAATACCTATTTTATAGTCTTTGATTTGGCTCGACCGTAACTCGAAGCCACGTTCTACTGCATTCGAGACGAGCACGATAACGTTTACACCAACGAAGCGGTTTAAATTGAATGCAATTGTGCAGATATAATACCAGTTATCTCCCATATATCACTAAATTTAGAAATATGTTCACAAATACTACATATACTTTCGCCTTGATTTTTTTTGAAGGGTTTTCAACAATAAAATGGAAATCTGATATGGTTAGATATTTAATTGTCAAATTTATCTATGATTACAAAACAGCTCTATCTTAATTTCAGAGTTTTGGAAGTTATATCTTTTAAAATACAGAATAGATTTTCGCTATACATTTTGTAATTTCTTTCCAAAATGTTCTTATAGTTTAATGTATGTGTTATATTTCTTATTTTTTCCCCATTGAAATTGTGGAATATAAAAAGCCTGTGAAAAAATGTACACCTCCCCGACTACATTTTGTAATTTCTTTCCAAAATGTTCTTATAGTTTCATGTATGCACGAATCTTTCAAACACATCATTGTCACTATTTTTTCCCATTGAAATTGTGGAAATATAAAAAGATGTGTAGTGTCTTTTGCCTGTGAAAAAATGCACACCTCCCCGACTACATCATCGCAACCTCGATTTTTGTGTGATTTCTTATTGTTCAAGTTGTTATCTTTTTTTTAAATCCGCATTGTTCTTTTACACGAGACTGTCTTCGTGCAATGCTATTCTGCGTTCTTCTTTATTAAAAGATCTAATCGATCTTAAGTAAACTATGATTTACAATAAAGAACAAAAAATAAAAATAAATAAAGCTTCTGAAGCCTTTGCAAAATTGGAGAAAAGACTAGGGTAGTAAATAATATTCAAAGTTAGCAATAATGCATCATTAATTTGGTCTGCAGTCATTTGAGCGGATGAGTGATTGTTGTTTAACACCAATTGAACAACTTGCCACGATATCATGACGATGTCAAGTTACATTCGATGAGATGATGATTCTCTCCCTCCCCCCTCTTTGTACTAGACCAACACGCGAGTAGACATGCCACTCCACACATTAAGCTGATTCCGAGCCAACCAGTCTTTGCTTTTACTTGTTAAAGCTGCGTACGCAGCAGGAAATACTAATGTTATGTAGTCTGTGGTTTGATCCTACCACATTAGAGGCGAGCACGCTCACCTTTAAGTCATCAAATGTCATGTCAACCGAGTGAACAATTTAATTCCTCTTAAAACAGTTCTGTTTTTAAGTTAAACATCAAAATTTGATTGAAGATAACAAAAATAAGAGAATTCCATCCTTTGTTTTTCAGTCAGTTTTCGATTGAATTTCTATAGAGAAAGCTTATCTGGACGGCTTTTGGTATCTTAAAGGGTAATATGATCATGTTCTATGAAATTCGAAAAGTATACACATGTACAGAGTAACAGTCCCTTGTAAAAACTCACAAGAAATAGTCAAGTATGAACAAGGATGAAATAGGCCACCTTTATAAGATACATACTCATAAAAACTCTACTAACATGGCCTTACTCTGCATTCGTCTAACTTAAAACACAATTTGAATGTAAACATTTGTACATTTTTTAATATTTCAAAAAGAAATTTCAAATTCTATAATTCTAAAAGACACATGAGCTATTCAGACAAATATTTTACGTTTCTACATATCAAAATATTTTGCAAGATTAGAAGAAGTCGTATTCGGTAAAAACCGATCAGACGTACTTTTCCTTACTTCAAAGGAGTTATTTTCCACATCATCCATTTCTACTTATTCACCCTAGTTAAATACAAAATTGATAGTGGGAAAAATACAGTGTCTACGGATGGAGGAGGTTGACAGTTATCAATAAATAGCTAAATGCCAACCTATCGATGCTTACGACAAATTCCTGGCAAATAATGTGTTGCTATGTACGCACGCGTGGATAGATGTGTGTGCACGTGATGTCTATATCCCATAGAACTGGGAGATAACAATACAAATTAATATAAGTTTTGCAATATATATTGAATTACTTCCCTTTACTTATAATATAACTAAAAAATACAAATCCATAATGAAAAACAAAATATTTTAATAAGGAATTCAGAATGGATAAAGAATATTAATTTAGAAGATTAGTCAATTTTAAACTACCTGACTTGCTGCAAAAAAAAAGATTTTCAAATGAAAACAGACATATTTAAAAAAAAATTCTCTAAATTCAGGAATATTGGGTTTCAGAGTACTATTTACATACTTTTTATGCTAAAATATTCACACACAATACTGTGATATAATCAGTACACAGAAACGTAGATATCCAGTTTGGTATTCACGACACAATCTTTTTTGGGGTACGTTCATGGGCGTGGGAGCTGGGGGCGGGGGCATGAACGCATCCATTTAAAAGTTGGAAAGGAGGAGCAAAACTATGTTTTTTCCCACATTTTTTTTTGGACAAAATATTTACAAACAGCTGAAATTAAAACATGGAAGCAAATAATGTGCAGTAAATCACCAGATTTAAGGCTACAAATGACAAATGTATGCTAAGTAGCCAAAATGCAACTTACACCCCCCACCCCACCCCGCCAAATGTCCAGTCCTCTCCTGACGCTTGCCCCACTTATTGGACCACTCTTAATGTGTGCATCCACTTTCAGATCCACACTCCCATATTTCAAAGCCACTCCTACGCCTCTTACGCTCAAAGTAAAAAAAAACTGGAAAACTTGCGACATGTCGTTGGTGTTATCCGGGCACTCTGGTTTCCTCCAACAATAAAAACTGACCGCCACGATATAGGGGTCGAAGAGGTAACCAGGACCGACATAAATTTGATTTTTGACAGCCCCAAGCAGTAAAAATGTTTGCCGGTCATTAGGTCTGACACAAAGACGTCATTTGCCGGACCCTCTAAAATTCTGCCCCCTGGGTCCGACAGGGCCGACGGTTAGCTGCATCTCTGACATGTGTTACAACTGTGAGCATTACAAGGTATATCCACAGCAATGACATTTATGGTATATGTATTATTCCAGAATTATTGAATAATAAATACTTTATTCCACCTTGATCAGATCACCCGGATATACACTGGAAACTTGATACATTCAGTTGACAGATGACATACATGTTGTATATACTTGTGTATGTCTTGTTGTTTGAAAGAAATGTTTTATTTGTTTCAATATTCACAATATTAACTAATACATTATTTTGTAATGTACCAGTAATGGATTTTAATTCAAATATTTTACAAATACTTGTAACATTTCGAAATTAATTAAAAACTGAAAGGCAGTATGATGAGACTATTTATAAGCATATTTCAAACTTCATTGACATTATAAAATTAATAACTGCATGCATTCTTAAGAGGATGGACTGTTACATATTGATTTTTTTTTGTGAACCCTTTTGCTTACTGTTTATATTTCCATATATATCATGTAACTTAATCCAAATTATTTCAATATACAAATATATGTTACACCCAGGGTTACAGTGATGATGGTCAAAACATGTCTCTGTCTTAAAAGTTACATTCACTCTCTCTTTCTATTATCTTAGACACCTCCAATACATGTAATCTATTCAAAGATGCCAAAATATTTAGATGGAACTATTATAAATATGAAGATGTCACTTATAAATACATAGATATGATCAATGTCATATACCAATAATCTTATTATGTGAAAGTTGTATTTGACCAAAGATTTGTAGATAACATCTACAAGTAATTAATAGATACACATCCCATATGTCACTGAGAAAGTTGTAAACCAAAAATATACATGTTTTTTGGTGTTTATAATACAACAAATGATTCTGGCAGTGATACATGTAGTGAAAAAGCTGAAAAAAGTAGTCATGAGACTGATGAAGCAGCATCCTCACAAGAAGAATCTGCACATATCGCTGCACAAAATATAGAAAGTGAAGCAACCAGAAAATCAAAGTGAAAAGTGCAACAACAACATTGAAAAAAAGTTCAAGTGACAATCAATTAGAAACTGACAACACTGATAGTACAAACAATAGCACAAAGGAGATTGACATAAATGTGACAACTAAACTTTTTATGAAAAAACTTTAAAAGTATGGAATTTCACAGAGACAGGCTGCAAAAATTGTTCCCAGTCAAATCTGTCAGAAGCAAGAAGGCTGAAAACATCCAAAAGTATTTTCTACTAGAGGAATGTTCCTCTATATAAACAGATGGAAAATGTTTAGGTGATCATTCTGTCCAGAGAAGCACAGCACAGAAAAATGCACAGCAAAAAATAGTAAGTTTGTAGTTATTTTTATGTATAGCTTTATGTCTGTCTGAGTCTTGTAATTAGGGACCGACCATTTAACTTGAAAGGGGGGAGGGGGGTTATGGTTTTTTGTTTCGTTCAGAATTTTTTTCTTCGGAGGACACAAGAGTTATAATATTTATTTTTTTCGTCACGCAGAATTTAACATTAGATTATATGACAAAAACTCTGAATCAGATTATTTTTTTTTTCCTCCACCAAAATCAGAATATTTTTTTCAGCAACATTGGGAATCAGAATATTTTTTTAGAAAAAACCATAATGCCCCCTTCAAGTTAAATGGTCGTTCCCTTAGTCCAAACCATTACTGAATAATAAAATTAATTTTGTTTGTGATGAATATCATGCTGATATCTTTTCCATGCATAAGTTCTCTCCTTTAAAGCAGAAAAAATATAATTTTGTGGTTTTAATCCAAATATTTTCTTGTTTTATTTCAACTTAGTATTATATTAATATATAAATACATTGTATATCTACTGATTAAATTAATGAACTATTAATTAGGCACAAAATACATGTCAAGTTTCCCATTAGTTGTCAGTCCAGAAATTATAACCCTTGTCCTTGAAAAAAATGAAGTCTTGAGTGTTTTCAGTATTATTATTATTTGCAAACAATTCTTGAATACATTTACAGTATGATATGACACATTGGAGATATGGAATTGAGAAAAATATTATATAATATTTGTAACTTAGTAATATTATAAATAGGTCAACATTTGTATGAACCATTATGGTAAGGACAGACCATTTTAATCTTACTGATTTCTTATGTCAAAAAATATTCTGATTTTTGTTTTGTGCAAAAAAAAAAATGGCTTGGAGAAAAAAATAACATACTATCACATAATGTTGTATTGAGTACGCCTCACCATGAAGCGGGATTCAAAACTTGCATTGATTGCACAGGTAATTTATTAGGCATATATGATCAGTCGGTTGTGTCTCATTTTTTTTTTTTTTTAATATGTGCAGAAACCTCTGGGCCAATATATATTGTTTAAAACTACAATGTATAAATAAAACACTAATAATGATCTTTTCCTGTCATGTGACAAGGTAAATTGTTACAAAATTGTTTAATTACCAAATTGTAAACAATGTTTATTGTTAAAGGAAGCTTTTCCCTCTTTTGAGCTTAATTGTCCAAAAGCTGTCTGATCTACTACCATCACTTTGTGTCTGTCTGTCTGTTATTAACAATTTACATTTCAATCATCTCCTCTCTACTGGGCCAATTCAAACCATTTACAGGCACTATGCACTAAACAAAAGGTCCTCTATAAGATTACCTCATCTTGTTTTGTTTGGACAAAAACCACATTGGCAATTATTAGTTCTAATTGGCTGAATCTTAAAAAATCTTATAGGAAAGTGAAAGTCAAAATGCTATGTAAATTGGTAGATGTTCTAATTGACTGTCCCTCTTGAAAGTTTGTCTATTATTTTTATTATTATATTAATAAATAAAAATAGTATTTTTTTATTGCAGTGGTAAATATCATTTAAAAAATATATAGAATATAAATGGATATATGATCTTTAAATCAAACATAGTTGACAAGCCACAAAAAAAGTAAAAAATGTTCTACCAGGTATTATTGTTGCCTTTCATCTCAGTCTTGGTAGTTGTAAAGCCTTAATTTCATGCTTTAAAATGCTTGAAGGTGTAAACCCCTCATTTTTCATCAGTACCTTCTAAAACTTGACCATTTATTTGATTAAATAATCAGCTGAATTCCCAAAATCCCTCCAAAAACCTGAATCAAAATACAGTATTTAAACTACAAACGAATCTCATGAAGTGTCTGGTCAACACCAAAATATTAAAAATCTACACCACTCACTTATCAATACAAACATAACCACATGTTAATTTGCTTAGCAGATGATGGGTCATAAGGTCAAAAAAACAGTTAGTAAACCCAGATTAAAGATAAAATTATAAACGTTTATGGTGCCAATTAGAGATTCTTGACCCTGTGTGATAAATTTCAGGAAAGCCTCAAGTCATGCAAACACAAATTTGATGGTGTAGAAAATTCTTTGAGAATTATAATTTTGGCATTTCATGCAAGCTGTCCTATGAAGTTAGAGATGCTTATGAAAATTGGGGATAAGAACACCCCCCCCCCCCCCCCCCCCTTCTCATTTTGGTGGATTGCATAATTTGTGCAAATGTGAGTAACACAATAATGAATGAAATTTAAGAATAGAAGACAGATAATTCTTCAACACTAAAAATGTTTCTGGACTGTATTAGTGGTGCATTTGATTTTTTAGACAAAAGATTTTTGTGGATTATTTTCCATTCTGAAGAAGAAAATAAATTGGTATAATTCTAATTGGAATTTAGAGTTTTATTTATCTCCATGGAGTAAAATATGACAACTATTTATTACCCAATTTTCACTATGTTGGGAATGAAACTACTTTTTTTTTTACATACTGTATTTAGGGTTGCATAATGTGCATTGGTGCATAATGCGCACCCCCTCTTGGCCTTGAAAATCTCCAGAAAAAAACTAGTTCGTTTCTATAATGCGCATGGACTTTTGAAAAAAATTGTTGTCGGAAATGTAAGAATTAATTATCAGTCGTATATATTTACAAGTACAAGTACAAAACAAAACTGCACTAGACAGTTTTAATTCTTCAATAATTAAAACATAGTAGATGCAATTAATTATTTTGTGGAATAGTGTCCAAACAATTTAGGAAATATTTAACTTTGCATGTTGACAATAGTGAACAAAAAAACATGGCGGACATGTGATTTACCGGTCTGGGAAAGAGTGAAGCACATTGTTCCTTTTTATAATGCACACACCTCCTACCAAATAAAGAATGTGGGCAAAATCATGCGCATTATACAACCCTAAATACGGTAAACCATATATAATTTTACTCAACTTTTTATCTTGTATGTTATTTTTATTGAGGAATTATTCTCATGTAATATAAATAATATCCAATAATTTGATTAACTTGAGTCTTAAAAATATAAATTTGAATTACTCAATTAGATTTGCATAAATTAGAGATCACAGGCAGATTCCTGTTTTTGACATAAAAGTAACCAAAACAGGGGAATTTCAAAATGTTGTTTTTTCGTTTATTTGCAAAACGATGGGCCTTAAAATGCTATTTTCTTTTCTTTGAATTGATTATTTAATTATTTTCCATTATATTCCTTATACCATTTACTGTCTATGTTTTTATTCAGATTTGACCTAGCTGGTATAGTGTCTATTGTGGACCCCTTCTCTATGACAAACTTATGAATGAGTTGGATATAATACAGGCTGACATTGAGGCAAGTATATAGATATGGCAAGGAGATATGGGAGATACGAGAGGAAGAATCCTCATTTGATTTTAAAGAAAATTGACCATCAAAACCAATTCTTGACCCTGAATAGCCCTATTTGAAATTATTCCATTTTGAAACCAAATTCTTCAAAAAGTAAACATTGCGATTGATAACTGTGACATCCACCACTACAACGTTTCCTCATTTTGTTTGTTTTAAGTGGTCATGGTAGCTACAGTGTCACATACCTGTAGGTTCCTATTAATGAACCCTATAGAAAGTCATATTATCAACTTCTTTGAAACTTGCACTTTACCAATTCAGAATTAGGATCAAACTGGAAAGTGTATGGAAGGTCTTTTGTAAAGATACATCACTTCTTGCTGATTGGATAAAGCATGGCCACCAGAGGCAATTATTTATTCCATTTATTTTTCTCTCTCATCTTTATGACTTAATACACACAATATAATGTAGCAAGTTAAGGATTACCTCCATAGTGTGTGTATGTTTGTTTCATTATGGATATTATTTTACTGAACAGAATGAATTGGCTCTTACTGGCAATCTGATTTTTGTTTTTTATATTTTCAATGGAAGCACAAAAAATGTATGTGTCTTGACCGGTAATACAAGCAATATGATAGGCTAAATATAATTTAACAGTTGCCTATGCAAATAACCAGTAGCAAAATATTAGAATGTTCCCTCAATTATTAGATTGTAATATTTTTAGTTTTTTTATTATTAATTTTTTCAGATGGAACTTTTTTTTGACTGTAAATAGAAGGATCTAACTGCAATTTGAAGATGAAGATCAAAGACCAATTTAAAAATTGAATAATAATAACAATTATAAATGTGGCTACCTTTAACTGTTGGACTCAATGGTTTTCTTGTAATATATTAAAAAGATGTACATGTTTTGACAATCTTACATGTGTGATCCTATGATATTTACAAATTAATCCTGATAATAGTTAATAATATACTGATATCATTTCTGGATAAATTGACAGTACAAGTTGAGTTTGATTTTTAAAAATTGCTGCAAATCTTCAAGCTGAAACCCCCAAAATCCATGTGAATCTTGCACATCTACAGTTTTGAGTGAAGAAATATGTTTTATGCGTGGCTAATGATGTGCATATACATGAACCCATAGCCTATTCATATTAATCTGTTCAAATCAGAACTGATCATAATCGATCATGTATCGATCACTTATCGATCAAATAAATCTAATCAAAATAATCGATCACTAATCGATCAAACTCCTGAGAGAGTTTGATCGATAAGTGTTCGATTAGCCAAACTCACCAATCGATTAGTGTTCGAAAACTGATCGATTAGTGATCGATGATCGATTTGATCGATTAATCAAGTCGGGATATATTGATTGATATTACAGTTGTTCATTTGTGTGATGGTGTTTAACCCCATTTTCAACAATATTTCAGTTATATCACGAGGACCCGGATGAAATCACCGACCGACAAACTTTATTTCATAATGTTGTACACCTCGCCCTGATCGAGATTCGAACTCACAACATCAGTGGTGATAGGCACTGATTGCATAGGTAGTTGTAAATCCAACTACCATACGATCATGACCACGAAGACCCTCGCAAAAGTTGTTAATAAAACGACAATGACACACAACTTAAACGATCATCTATAAAAAGTAAAGAGAAATAATCAACCACAGACTAAAAATAACCTTTTCACACTTATGCTAGTTCATATACATTAATTACTGAAAAAACCCGACTTTAACTGTGTGATCAACAAACAAAAAAAAACGCCTACACTTTTACCTTATTTTCTTTGTTGATAACAATTTTCTCAAATGGTAAATTACATACACAATCCTACAGTAAATTTTAAAATAGACTTTACATGGATATCGAAGACAAATCGAACGTTATTATTTCTTAAACATAGTTGTCTGCTTTCTGCAAAGACTGTGACCCCCGTTTGTTTATTCAAATCATAGCTGTAAAGAATAAATCAGTATGTCGTACAATTACTAGTATCAGCTATAATTGAATCGAAGTGCATGAACAAACGGAAAATAATCACCAGTCATTGTATTCCTAATATCAATTTGTTATTTGCAAATTCTAACATGACCTCCTTCATTCGTTTTGTTAACAAATGAGCGAGTTATCCATTCGGTATAATCTCATTAGCACATGCACCGGTGAATGTAACTGACTTTTCCATTGGCAGCATATATTGTGTGCGACATTTTCCGCAAGCCTAAATATAAATTACCGTCTTCCAATCAAGGTATACTACCGTATTTGTACTCTTAGACATATCAGAATCGAAATAAATTATGGAAGCCAGAATGTGTTTTGAGTTTTAACATGGATTGGCTTCTGGCTTCTGGCTCGAGATAAAATACTAATATCCGCCAATCCTTGTTAAAACTCCCAACACATTCTACCTTCCATCATAGCCAGAAATGATAGATGATTTGCTCATTTGCATATTCAAAATGGCGGCTCCAAGAGAATTTGGATTTTAACATATAGTTGAACGGGAAACTTTCTGTTAGCTTGGGCCGGACAATTTGCCGGGATAAAAAATCAAACTATGCACCGGTTTGAACAATATCTCAAAATATTACAGCTGTACCATGAAAACTCAAGGTTCCCACCCAGTTTCAAATTTTGAAGCGTAAGCGCCATTCAAAAGTATTGAGAAGAAGTGAAAAAATGCATCCTGCACGGTTTTCAAGACCTAAAAGCACTTTTCTTACAATCCCCATTCTAGATGCCGGGACAAATTCGGTCAGTTCTGGTAACATTGTTGAGGAATCTTTCTTCGATAAATATTTTGCTGAAAAATTAAAGGTTCCCACGATAATTTAAAAGAGGGCTTCACAAGTTTTTTTACCTTTCTAGTAGAGATTCAATAGGGGTTCACGCAGTGCATTAGATATATTTTCGATCTTTCACACACATCATCGGATTCCTAATAAACATATGATGACAATTAATTTTGATACGATCACAAATAATTATGAAGTTATTTATGTGATCAAAACTGTGATGAAATATTATTTAAAAAAAATAGATACGAGTTTTCATCAGCGTCTTCCAAATCATCTTCGCTAGCCAAGGGTTACGACTCGGGTCCCCCTTCTCTCCACCCTTGGCAGATCTAGAATACATTTTGAGGATTCGCGCTTTAATATGTCATTGGTTACGGCTACCAGTACGCGTATCCAATCAGAAGATTCTTTACACGGAGCACATGTTATCGACGAAATGTAAACAAAGATGGCACCGGAGTGCTCTCATATGACAACGATTTGCCACTTCCCGTTTTGGTTCCAATGAAAACATCTTTCCCGTCTGCCAAAGCTTTGAAACTTTCACTTGGTTGACAGTAAGTGCTTCCAAATTAAATTTATCACAAATAAGTTTTTCTTCACTAGGCGCTGCCATTTTCAACTCTCCAACATACGTATAACAAAACTATTCTGATTGGCTGGCGATGACGATTATCTAAGGGGCGCAACTTCGATAAACCACCAGGTGCCATTGCGCGCGAATTTCAAAATGTATTCTAGATCCGCCAAGGGTGGAGAGAAGGGGGACCCGAATCGTAACCCTTGGCTAGCGAAGATGCTTCCAAATATGGTTCAACGTTTATTTGCTGACGTCATACATGACGCGATTTGGTTTATGAATATTCATGAGCAAAATCACCCATGATTTCTGGATATGTGATTTATTTCTCAATTGTAGCACCGCGGGTTGTCTTATTTGATATAGGAACTGCCTATGCTTTGGGAGCACATGTGTTTACCCACTCAGCTTTTTCTGGTGTCCGTGTTGCACAGCATTATGTTTTCTGTGTTGTGTTATTTGCTTTGTTTGTCATCGTTCTGCGTCTTGTGCGCGCAGTGTTTCCTATCTCTCTTGATTGTACATTCAGTAGTGTCCCTTCGGCTTTCTTTAACGTTTACTTTAACTGTGGTGAAATACCTTTGTTTCTTGGTATAGCAAACAAATCAAACTTCAAATAGACTGCAGAGCTCCAGATAAGGTTTCTTATATTGGGTTTTTAACTCACCTGTTTAGCATTTCCATTGGGTGATCTATTTTTTAAATGCTTTACTTCAAATTTTTCACTCACCAGAATAAGATTCAATTGGGTTTTTGACCCACCATGAATAAATTGAATTGGGTCTTTAACTCTCTATACATGACATGCATTGTTTTTTTGTTGCTGGTATATCAGGCATTGAAAATGTATACATCCAGTTTTATTCTCCTGATGTACATTATACTGTATTCTTTAAATATCTTTCATTGGTGTAGATGATACGTACATGTAAAGAAAAAATCCTGAGATGATAATAGATAGACTATCCCGTTATGTCGAGATACTGCAGAAAACTGGGAGTTGGGGGTACTCTCATGTCCCCACACACTACTGATTTTAATACCCTTGGAAGCAGCTGATATGCATTCTGTGCATTGCAAATATGGAATACCGTTTTTCTCTACTTTACATAGCCATGGAAATTTTTCTTTCCAAGTCAGGCAAGTGACAAAAGTTTTGTCTGTGACTGAATGTTTCCGTTTCGTTGAATTATTGCCAGTCTTTACTGCTCCTTTCAAAATATCGTCAATGATTTCTGTTGCAACAATCTTACTATGATTTACAGCATTTTCAATCAGCGTATCTAAAATTCGTGTAACCATGGCTTTTGAATCTGTCTTTAAATAATTAGTGATAGAATAATTCGCCCGTAAAGGTGCTTTCTTACTCCCTCGCAATCGTAACTACTCGGCCATTCTCGCTACCCTGCAAATAACCTCGTATGCATTAGGCGTATAAATCGCACTACTTTTCACATGTCATTTACATGAAAGTTTGATAAAGTTATATTTTAAGCAATTTTCTATATTTCAATTAAAGTTTTAATTAGTTTTGCATGATTAGATTTTACTTAGTATGTCTTCCATATTGGATTTTCGTGGACTATATTTTTGTGCAGCTTAACATAACCTAACTTCCGGCAAACAATTTAAGAAGAATTTCTACTTTGTACGTACGAGGTTATTTGCAGGGTAGCGAGAATGGCCGAGTAGCTACGATTGACTCCCTCGACGATTCATAATAATAGACTGAAACCGCTACCAAATTAATTTCAAGGCAAACAAGACTAAATTCTAGCAGGGAACCGGAATTTATTTCCTCCGAATTCTGCGGAGCACCTTAAGTGGAGTGAATATTTGGAACTCCTCGCACCCTTAGATAGAAGTAACGGATCCCATCAGAACTATATATCGGCAAACCTCGGGAGATTTGTAATCTTACGAGTGTTGACGAGTGAAAGAGAAAGTAAAATGTCACGCAACAGAAATCATACGATATGCTTTAATTACGCAACTACATAAAAATGAATGAGTGAAGTAAGCACTCATCAAACGAAGAATTGGGTTATATCTGGGTGGAATTGGGTTCAACAACGCAAAGGAAATAGAAAAATTGGGTTTTTGTTAATTTTATTTGCGTAATCACGCAAAAACGCAGCTTATCTGGAGCTCTGTAAAGATAAGACTGGATAGAACCAGTGGAACAAAAACAGAAAAAGGAAAAGGAAGCAAAAACAGCTTGTTTGCATTGGTGAGCCTCCATTATGGATTCATGACAGCATCAATGTGTATTGACTTTGAGTTTTTTTATACTCACTGTGGCCCCAACCATTGACCATAGACATGCAAACGAGAACTTGGTTATGTTACATTATATACACACCAGAAATTTGTTTCTCATCGTTAGGGAAGGAAAATTAAACATTTTACTATGACTTTCTGAATAAAACATTTTGTTATCAAATTTCATATATAGAAAAAAATGACTTGACCTAAACTATGCACATCAATCTGCTCTGCAAGGAAAATTTGTAAATAAAATTTGAATAAAATTTACTGATATTACTGCTTTTTCATGTTCAAAGAACAAATAATAATAAATGATTTTTGTCTCGTAAGAAGTAAAAAATGGAACTCGGAGGAAGGCTATAGCCCTTCTAAATGGTCCCTCCCTTAATGAATCAAAGTCTGTGTCGCTAAGTAACAAGAATGAAGCGTGCATGTTAAATTCATTTAATGAAACAATAAACAATAATTAAGGTAACAATAATACAGCATATGATATTAATAAAAACATCATTTTATACTGATATGATGTCTATTTGCAGGCAAAAAAATCAACACAAAATTGTCGAGTACAATAGCTAAGGGAACGAGCATTTAACTTGAAGGGGGGGGGTTTATGGTTTTTTTCTAAAAAAAATTTTGTTTCCCAATGTTGCTGAATAAAATATTCTGAATTTGGTGAAGGAAAAAAAAAATAATCTGATTCAGAGTTTTTGTCATATAACCTTGTGTTGAATTCTGGAAAAAAATTTCTCTGGGCATAACCAAAGACCATTGGGCCCGTCGTGGTCGTGATCGTATGCTAGTTGGATTTATAACTAACTTATAACTAACTATGCAATGAGTTCCCATCACCACTAACGTTGTGAGTTCGAATCCCACTCAGGCGAGATGTACTCGATACAATGTTATGTGATAAAGTTTGTCAGTGAATTGCGACAGGTCGGTGGTTTTCTCCGGATATTCCGGATTCATTCATCAATAAAACTGACCGTCACGATATAACTGAACTATTGTTGAAAGTGGTGTTAAACACCATAACCCTAACCCCTAATAACTAAGTAGAAGGAAGATGTTTCCGTACACTAGATAGATGTAGATATTTTAATTGTATCATATGTTTTCATAGCTGTTAATGTATTTAAAACAAATATATATGTATAAACCTACCTGGATTATTTACCAGACTGTAGAATTATAAACTATTTAAATATGAACCCATAATACAGTGAATTTTCAAATACATTAAATTCGACTCTTGGTAGGATTATTATTTCAAATCGTCAGCCCATTAAACTTATTAACAAAGTGCCAACGTGACAGCTTAAACGTTTATTTTAGGTGTTCTGGCGTATAACATTGTTCAATACAGTTCTAATTCCCCCCCCCCCCTTTTCCCCCGTCCCCATTTGTGAAAATGATATTAATAAAAAAAAATATTCTCAAGCAACATAATTTGGACAATTTGTTTTAATTCGTTTATACAAAGAACTCATTTGCTTTCGTTGTCATAATTGTTTTTTGTATTGAAAAAAATATGAAAAACATCAAATGCAACACTGTCTGAACAGTTCAAAATCCAACTGAAAATTCCTAAAACACAAATGCATGATCGCTTACTTTCCTGGCTTGCTACAAGCACTTCGATAAAAAGTGGCAGGGTTAAATTAGTTTTATGGGCCCAAACATCACATCTTCGTGAAATGATGTCGGTCATGGAAGCGCCTTCCACGTGAGAGTAAAATGTCAAGGAAGATAGATGTCATTCAAGAAACGTTAGTTTTAATATTGTACTACATGTACTACATTGCGAATTCTTGGTTGGACATTACATATTATTGTATGGCGGTGCCCAGTAAAAACCATGGAAATTCGAATACAAAAAAGTTAAAAGAAACCACAGTTACGTTAGTGACTTCAACTCTGTTGAACTAACTATCAAAACAAAGACAAGAGTTTGTTCTACATTGATACAAGAATGTGTTGATTGTAAATACACTGTGGTTTTGTTCAAATGCCCTCCTCATAAAACAATTTGAGCAAAGTGAAATTTGGAACGTCAATAATATTCTATCTCGCTTTTCATTGCCTGTTATTGTTCAATTTTGTTAATGTATTTGTATGATATTAATATAAAACACACCCAAGACTGAGATGAGAATAAAAATGGACACACCAATATTTCTACTAAAAATAAAACAGTTCATCATGCGTGCTTTAAAACTACCATATTCGATAGTTCAACTAGTTTTACAACATAGTTCGGTTGTCAGTGTAAACATCAACATTGGAATATTTCTCTAGAACCTATGCCAAATTTCTTAAACGCATTAGGAACGAATAAGTTTTAATTGAACGGTGCACGCATTATACAAAACAATACACCGTAAGGAACTGCAAGATTAATCACGACTTAGAACATGTCGTAATGCGTATGCGCATCATCGGTGCTTCATCTTCTGCAATGATTTGTTCCACCGGAGAAGTATGTTTCGGATTTTCATGTAAATCACTCGGCTCTGGTGTTCCTTTGCTACTGTTCTTTTCGTAAACACCCAAATCTGATTGTGCACGTGCCAATGCAGATGCCGACATTTCCGGAAGTCGTTGTCTGACTAAGCTAGCCGTTTTGGGTTTATTATAATCTGTAATTCCACTACTAATCATTTTTGTTGTTGATAAAAGGCGGCCTACAATGGAAAAATGAAATTGAGTGAGTAATTGCTGTTTAACGTCAAATGAGCTATATCATGGCAAGAACAAATTTACATTTCAATTAGATGGTGATGATGTCCGCTCACTACAACATCAGTCCTCATTGATACATGTCGCACCACACGGACTCATTATCCTGATTCCGAGCACAACCAGTGTTTGCTCTTAATAAACGTTAGAGAATACCGAAGGGACACTCAAAAATGAACAATCCAGAGAATGTGGCAACATAGGGCACACAAGATGAAGACAAACAAAACAAATACACAAGACAATATATGTAGGACACCACTATACGCAAGCAAACACAAATAACGTAAATAAGACATGACTCCTCCTACAAACAACTGGAGGTGAAATCGTTTTTGTGCGGAAATCGTAACACTCAAACTCTGTCAATGTTTTGAATAACGTTCAAATTATAGCGCAATAATATCACTATAATAATGGAATAAATTGGAATGGATATGCATTGAAACGTCGAGGTAATTTAGAGAACCAAAGATTCCAATCGTTCACTGTAGTAAAATAATCCGCAACAACAATCTGAAAATTATTGTAATCTCTGATAATAAATGTTAGATAAATATATAAATGGTTGAAATTCGATTTAAGATATTTGCATAATTGAGTAATTCGTGCGGATGGATTTCGTTTTCGCTTTACAAGAATTTTGTAAAAGTTGAGACAGTGACAAAGGTAAACGAGGGAGTGTAAGGAGCGACCACTCTGTGCAAGATATTGAGTAGTTGTTTTAATGTTAATTTTTTTTTTATTAATGTTAATGTTATGAAACATTTTTAAAAACAGATATTTCCAAACACCTTGCGTATTTTATGTATGGTTGTAATCGGTTCTGAACGGACGGAAATTGGTAACATCTTGTGGCAATCTAATAAAAACGTAGATATCAAATTTAGTGCACACGACACGTTTCTGTAATAACCTTCATCAGTCACGCTCATATCGAAAAATTGGAAAGCTAACTAATTTAAAGTTTAGGGAGCAATGAACCAAATAGCCTAAACCGAATAGCCAAAATCGGCAAAGGTCACCTATGCCTGAGGGAGGAGAACTTTAGTTTTATTAATAATAACATTATTTAGGAACTGTAAATTTCAATAATAAATATATCTAATAAACCATGCCAGTGACAAAGCAGTGACAAAAGTGCGGATGATATCCTCGGGGAGAAATAGTCCACCAGCAGAGGTATCGACCCAGTGATAGTAATAAAAACGTAGATATCAACATTTTTAGTATTTACATCTCTTAACTGGCAAATAAAACCATTATACATTGTATTGTACAGAAATGGTATTTTTAATTATTCATAATTACCTCTTCCGAATATTTTTGTATTTCGTATATCATCTAAGGTGGGAATTGGAACTCTAGGCGTCAGAAATTTTTGTGATGAAATCGAGTTTGCGTAGATTGTTTTACTCCTTGACAATGTTAATGCCGCACCACGTACTAATCTTTGACGACTTTTCCCTGTCATTCCCCATAATTCCTCCGCATAGGGATCACATAAAACATTAGAATTAATGTCGGATTCCTCGGGTGGTCTCGGTTCAGTCAGTGTACGCAATGAGTACCTATAAGGGGTTTTAATAGACACCGGCCGAGGCAAGGTAGGCGATGTTTTAGGAACTGAACTTAATTCCTTCTCAAAACCTGAATTATATATCTCTACTTCTGTTTTTGCTCTCCCACCAAGGGATGTATTTGGTGGTGGGGGAGGCGTGTCAACATTATTTCCGTCATTAGAAACACTAGAAAGTGTAGTTTTTAACCTTTCGCCAAATGTTTTCGCAATAACAGGAATATTCTTTGGTATTTCATGTGTTTCAAAAGCAACAACACCATCGGTAGACCACTCATACACCTCAGGCTTTGGATGGCAAGATAACATAAAGTCTGAAACTGGATGTTGGTGGTCTGTAGTTCTAACACCATTTGTTTTATACTGCTGTGAAACAGCCACTCGAGGTCCTTTCCTCCTGATTATCACATTTTCTCCTTGTTTTGATAATATCAACGGTTTGCTTTTAGAATCCTTTAAGAATTGTAGGTAGTTTTTATATGACGCAGGCTGAAAATCCTGGTTACACAACCCTTTGTCCACTGCATTTTTTACATATCCATTAGAACGAGGAATGGATGCATCTTTTGCAGAAAATGACAAAGGAAATGTGGTAAACGTATGACTCTTTTTCGGGGGAGCAGTAGGATCCATTCCTAGTCCAATCAAATGAAGCCCTGCTTCAAAACGTTTGTGAATCAAATGATAAGTAGCTGCTATAGCATTGACTTTTCGCTCCTGTAAGGAAAATATAATATCACTCTCTCGAAAATTATACATTTTCGTCATGTAATTCATGACGGTACTCTGTGGTACCAAGGGTACGAGTTGTGAAACTATCGGGTATTTCGGTACAGGCAAATCGTGACTGTCCAGTAACCAAGGATGTTGCATAAGAGCGTCCATTTTTATCCTCTTCCTGTCGTCTGCATGAAGCATGCGTGTTAGTAGATCCCCACATTCTGAAGAATAATTCAAAGATGAATGAAGAAATTATCTTTAAATCATTAGCATCCACCTTACAACAGAAGGGGAAAAAAGATTTATCACGAATTCTTCAATATCCACCTTTTAACGTATATGTTTATACACTATTATACATGCACGTGTGACGTTATCATTCACTTTAACTTACGAATTTCATCAACGATTCTAACATGCACTATTCTATTGAACTATCCATATTTATAATCAATTTAATATATTTCATTCATATGTTTATAACGTAAATGACGAAAACGGTTAATGAATTAGTGATAAAGATAATAAACGTTATCAGCTGGCTGTACATTCACATTCTCATAAATTGTCGAATACAGGTTACAGCTGGTATATTGAAAAATTTGATGGCTATTTACACGCGTGGCTGATTTTCAAAAAATACTTATAAGATAAATGCAGTATCATTTCACACCAACAATTAATTTTAAATGTTTGATTTAAAGGGTATAATTGTTCGTTTATCACAATACTGTAGATTATTTACACAAAAGTATTTTTTAATCTTGTATTATCAGAGTCAATTTACAGAGGTACAATGTAGTTCAAGGGCTTAGATTGTATTTTTTCTTTGCGGGTTAGAGTTAGGATTATGGTGTTTATCGCCACTTTCAACAATATTTTCAGCTATATGGTGGCGGTCAGTTTTATTGGAGGAAGAAACCAGAGTACCAGGAGAAAACCACAGACCTGCCTCAGGTCACTGACAAACTTTATCACATACTGCTGTATCAATTTTTTTTTGGCGAAAGGACATATAAAGCTTAACATGTCTTACTTGCCTACAATTAACGTATTATATGAATTATAATGTAATCACAAAAGGTTTTTTTATCCATCGGTATTCACATCAACCATAAATATTACACCATGATAAGCGCTACTTTTCGTATTTGTGCAGAGATTGTGTGATTGGTTATCAGGTGAACAGCTTGTCAGTTATTTTCATGGCGTGTATGCTCAAAATCATGTAGGTAAAATGTAGCTTATGGATCGAGGTTTATCATGTCACAATTTAAGGCATCATAATGTATAATGTTCCGAAGCACTAGGACATATTTCGAAACCTCGAAATTTCCTAGGAGGAGGGGATAATGTATGACTGAATGATTAGAGAAGTCTAAAAATGGGGTATTCGACTACTTAAATTTTTTGGGGTTTTTTGTTTTTGCTTTTATTTTTGTTTTTGTTTTTTTTATTGGGGGGGGGGGGGGGTGGGGGGGGGGGGGGGGGGGGGTGGAGTGGATAAGAAAAAAAGAAAACATTGATAGATTTGTGTCTAGAATCTAAAATATCCCTGAAGAAAATTTTCTCATCAATAAAGAGAAATTATCATCATTTATATTAACAATTAAAGCAATATTGGGTGTTTGGTAGTAAGAAATACTACATTGATCGTATTTATACAGTATTTATTAAGTAGATTTAATAGAATCAATTTACCGTTGGGGCCTCTTATCAGATGTCGTGATCGAGGATGTGAACAAAAGGTCCCATCTTTTATTTCATACGAACAGAAAAGAGTTCACATTTCTAATACAATACCATTTAAACGGTTTATAGTAAACATGGTAAAGAATGGATCCTTTAAATAGGAAATGTATAATGGATGATAAGTAGATATTACCTTCTGATAGACCGTTTGGAATGTTACACCCTTTCAACAATAAACTATGGAGCTGAGATAAGTTGTTAGGCGAATCAGGTATAAAGGGCAGGGTCCCTACTAGCATAGCATAAAGACATACTCCCCTGTAAAAGAAAGATAACATATATCTGATTACAATCAAATGGCACCAGAAAACAATGTTGTGTTGTGTTTAGTCAATGATATGGTATTGCAATGGATATTTATATATATAAAACATAAGGTTATTGTAATACAATCTATTTTTTCCGGCTATTAAGGATTTATTATTGAACCTTAGTATTTCACGATTATTGTGCTTAAGACAATGATATGGTATTGCATGAATGGGACATTTCTTTATATGTAGCAACAAGTAAAACATACATGTAAGGTTATTGAAATACAATCTATTTTTTCCTGCTATTAAGGTTATATTATTGACCCTTAGTATTTCATGATTATCTTAATGACTTTGTTGTAATCAAAGACGTTGTGTATATTAAATGAGATCAATGGATATTAATTTTCGTGATTGAACTAAAATGTTGGATTATGCCTTATAACAAATTCAGATAAAAAAAAACAGGCTAAGAGTAAGACCCTACTGTGACTGTGAAATGTAGAACAGTTATAAAAGCATTGTTCCTTTACTTTCATATTTGTCTAAGTGTAATGTTGGATAGATTCTCATGTTCATTTACATCAATATACTTTCCTACTATGACTACGTCGTGATCGTGGTTGCATGGTTGTTGGGTTTATATTGTGCAGCCAGTGCCTATCACCACTGAAGTTTTGCGTTCGAATCCCGCTGATGGTTAGGTGTGTTCCATACAACATTATACGATAATGTTTTTCACTTACTTACGACATGCCGGTGGGTTTCTCCGGTTTCCTCCACCATTAAAATTGTCCGCCACGATATAACTGAAATATTTTTGAAAGTAGCTATTATTCCGAGAGGTTCTCTGTTATTGCAATGAATAGTTAAAGTAAAGGACTTGGAAATAAAACAAAAGCACAATCAAAAATGAGTTGAAATAAGAAATGACAAGAGTTTCTGAATACATATCTTGCATAAATATATGTATATATCAAATTATTTTAGACAGGATATAAAATTCATAATGTACAACGAAAGCTATTTTGTCGAATTCAATTATAAATTAAACAATTACTACAGAAAGATGATACCACATAATCCGGTACACATTATTACATGAAGTGGCCCACTATAGTATAATAGTATATAAGAATTCCGGCGATTTCATGTGACGTTTACAGGTCCCTGTGGATGAAATCACAAAAATACAGCAGATACAAAATGATGTTACAACAAAATATTTACAAATTTAACTATAATTATATAAAATAATTTTCACACTTACCAAATAATCCATATAAAACACTTCACACGTAACCTTGATTATTACTTGATTATTAGATACCTTGAACTATTCAGTCTTTTAAAACGAAATGATTGTTTAATGTAGGATTTTATACTAAGTAGATTACAAAACTTAAGTCTGAGAATGTGTTGACAAGGAACAATTGTTCTATTAAGAACATATAATTATAATCAATATTTATCCTAGTGTCCATTAATGTTAGTGCTGTTCACATACCATATCTTGTACAATATATTGGACGTTATTATCATCTGTTGTGGTATGGAAGGTGTCTGTAAATCATACTTGGAAGATTTACATATGTTTTAGTTGCAAAAAAATTGAGAAGATTAGAGTACATAAGAAATAGTCATGTAAAGGAATAGCTTAATTTTCATAGAAATTGAGAAGATCAGAGCATAGACGAGATGTTCGTGTAAAGGAATAGTTTAAGGGGGGTACCATACACTACAGGGAGATAACCCTTTAAAATCAGTTGAACGTTTTGATCATATGATGTTTGTATGCAGATTTCAAGCATCTCGGCGATCAAAACCACAGAGAGAAAAGCTGCTATGTGGTTAGTGAATTTATAGCTCTGAGTCTTTTGGTTGGAATTTGTTAAAATTTTGATATTTATTACAGTGGATATATTCAAACACACTGCCAAAAAAATAAGAAAATTAAACAAGCAGATCAAATTTTACCTGAAGTGTATGGTACCACCTTAAATTCATTGATTGCTGGCTGTTCAACGCCCGATGAGCAATACATTAGCTATATTCTTGACAAGAACATTATATATTCTAATCCCACTCTGCCTCTGGCATAGCTAACCTCAGCCGATTTTGGTTATCCTGGCGAGTTGAGTATATGTTTTGTGACCCTGGCTGTGCTCAGCATATTAGAAATCATGTCTTTTATACTCCGTGGTATATTTCAACCAATCAAATCTAATTTGAAGAAACAATACAAAATACACCCTGAATGGATAAAACAAAAAGTGGAACATGAAAAAAGTAAAAGGCCATTTAGTTTCCAAATTCAAATGTAAAGGTCAACGGACAATGAAATCATAAGACCTTAGAGTAACCCAAAGAATCGTAATTCACAAAATACAAGGCTAAAATGTATTAAGTGTAATGAAGTAAATTAAGGTCTCGACAACAATAGTCTAAATACAGATGCAATAAATTAAGGTATACAAAACACAAACTTCATTAATACAAACTCCACAGCTGTTAACTCGTTCATTCAGACCCAAAATGTAAGGTAAAACTTCAAAACATAGCAACGTTGGGTATTTATGAATTTTTGATAAATATATTATGCATTTCTCTTTTCTGGAGCCATATGCGTTAACTCGATGTCTTACGATATGAACCATAACCGCTGTCTAACCGGCCTCAACTACAAGACTTAGGTCCTGGATTTTCTTTCTTTATCAATATTTACCGTCACAATACGAGCTTATGTAGTATTAAAGTATAGGATTAAAGATGACCATATTAGGTCAATTATTGAATTTATATAGCCAGTGACAATCTAATAATATTTAAAAAAAAAAAAAAAAAATAGACTCATTTGTTTTATTAATTTAATGGCCAAGGCAATCTAATAATATCAACAACAAGAAAAAGACTCATTTGACGAATCAATGACAAATGTACTCCTATTACAAAATGAAATTTCCTCTTCATGGTCATCTATACACTTAACTGTTGCTATCATAATATTTATATTTAAAGAAAAGAAAAGAATAAGATACTTCCTATTACTTGTGGAATGAGATAGCGATCTATTACGATATTTAGACTAATGTTCATTTTATAATCCGTAGTATTTTGACAAACAGAAAGCTTTGTATGTGTTTGCGTAAATAGCATTGTTATATTTAAAACGAATTTCCGTAGTACTTTGTTGAACTTCCGATCGCGAAACAGATCGATTAGTCAGTTAAGTTGAAGTTATTGTGGTGCATTTTAACACTGAACTGTAGATAGTAATATCACCCCATTCGTGTACATACTGCTTTTGTAATCAATAAACATAGATACATCTAGCACCTTTTGACTCATAATACTAGTTGAATCCCCGGCACTTTTTAGTGAAGCGCCTGTCCAAAACAGGAAAGTGAGCAGTCATGTATTTATGTGTAAGTACATCGATTTAGCCTCTTTCTATGATTTTTCTATTGTATTTTGGAACTGTTCTGACAATGTGGTATTATTGGTTTTTCAGCTTTCCACTTCTTCTATACATGTATATGATTTTAAACTGCAATTGTATAGGTGTGATAACTAACGAAGGGGTAAAACAATATACAATTACGGCCCTCGGGAGGCTAAAGCCCTCGGGGAAATAACCCTAGTTCACCGCTGAATAATAGGGTTATTCAATGGACGTGTGTAATTCTTGAGGTTATTCACTGTTGGCGGCGATTAGAAGCAAAAATATCCAGATTATTTTATGTCATGTGATTATCTTTTAACCAATAGAATTGATTCTTTATTATGTGAGGTATAATAATCTTCGTTGTTGTTTAGTCATGGACCTAATAAAGCTTTTCTGATACTTTATTCGTTTAGATCGGACGATAAGAAACGGCAACAGCATACGAGCAGACGTGATAGAGAAGCCATTGAAAACGATTAGAAATACGCGTTATTCTTCTCTGTCAGTACGATATGGCCATTGTCTTGCACTGTTTGACATTGCAGGAAAATCACAATATATTGTCGGTAAAAATTTAATTTATTTACATTCGTTGCGAAACAATCCAGTAATTGTAAATCTACAACATTTAATATATAAACCAATTAAAAATTTTGGGAAAAATTTGCAAAGGAACATTCTTCTACCTGTTTCGGATGTTCTAGAATTTAAACAATATGTCGTAAATGAACAGACCTGTATATCATATTGGAGATTTTAGCACAATATACAGTAACTAAGTTTTTTTTCCTGCAACAAGACGACCAGTGCAGTCATTACCAATTTAAAAAAATGCAAATAATAGCGTGCAATACTTAAAATCATTGTGAAGAGAGGAAAATAGTTGATATACACTTTATTAAAGTGTTGTAAACTATGAAAACATTGAACAATACGACAATATATTAAATTATAACTAGAATCAACCAAGATCTCACAAAATAATAGCCCAACAGGTACATTAGTACGGGACGACTAAAAACTAATTAATTAAAAAAAAAACATTTGGCTTTCCAATCTTTTGACTATGACGCAGGTTATTCCAATAATGCGCAGTGCGTTATTCATAACATATATACGTTTTCATTACTATTTCAAAGACGTATACATGCATTTACAATTTACGACAGAACGTTCGTTTTCCTGATATTCATTTGACCTGTCTGATCGTCTTTGAGATGTTCTTGTGCTAGAATTGAATATGCAATATGTAAGATATCACTAATGTTGTTTAAGAAAACAAAATCCTTTCTTTTTTTTTTCTTTTAAAGATTTCAACAATGAAATATTGAATTTCTAATTTTGCTATACGTTGTATTTCAAAGCAGCAGTTATTCAAATTAAAAGCTGTAACATGTCATGCAAACCACATCACCATGGTAATAATGCAAACACAGTCATATATTTTGTGTCGTGTTAAAATGGAATGTATTTATTTAATATTCTTCAATAAATAACCACTATTTCAATTGATAAAACTTGATTACAGATTAAGGTGAAAACAGACAAAGCCTCAGCTATCTCATTTGTTGACATTTGACTTTATTTCAATTCGCAATTATATATTTACTAGAACTCGACCGCATTAGTAAATGGTCTGGCTTCCAGTATTACTATATCTCAACCCAGCAATTTACATTTGAATTTTTCTATACAATCTGATGGAAACCATATACATAAAAATATGGTCTATTTCTCCGAAAGTGGCATCCCTGGTCGTAAGAATGACACGCATGCAAATCCATCGTGTTGCGAAAATGTCACAATCCATGCAAATACATGACAATTACAACGTTATAAGTAAGTAAGTTGTCGATGTAGACCGGTTGTACAACAAATACATGACAATTACAACGGTTATAAATAAGTCAGTGGTCGATGTAGACCGGTTGTACAACAAATACATGACAATTACAACGGTTATAAGTAAGTAAGTGGTCGATGTAGACCGGTTGTACAACAAATACATGACAATTACAACGGTTATAAGTAAGTAAGTGGTCGATGTAGACCGGTTGTACAACAAATACATGACAATTATAACGGTTATAAGTAAGTCAGTGGTCGATGTAGACCGGTTGTACAACAAATACATGACAATTATAACGGTTATAAGTAAGTCAGTGGTCGATGTAGACCGGTTGTACAACAAATACATGACAATTACAACGGTTATAAGTAAGTCAGTGGTCGATGTAGACCGGTTGTACAACAAATACATGACAATTACAACGGTTATAAGTAAGTCAGTGGTCGATGTAGACCGGTTGTACAACAAATACATGACATTTACAACGGTTATAAGTAAGTCAGTGGTCGATGTAGACCGGTTGTACAACAAATACATGACAATTACAACGGTTATAAGTAAGTCAGTGGTCGATGTAGACCGGTTGTACATCAAATACATGACAATTACAACGGTTATAAGTAAGTCAGTGGTCGATGTAGACCGGTTGTACAACAAATACATGACAATTACAACGGTTATAAGTAAGTCAGTGGTCGATGTAGACCGGTTGTACAACAAATACATGACAATTATAACGGTTATAAGTAAGTCAGTGGTCGATGTAGACCGGTTGTACAACAAATACATGACATTTACAACGGTTATAAGTAAGTAAGTGGTCGATGTAGACCGGTTGTACAACAAATACATGACAATTACAACGGATATAAGTAAGTCAGTGGTCGATGTAGACCGGTTGTACATCAAATACATGACAATTACAACGGTTATAAGTAAGTCAGTGGTCGATGTAGACCGGTTGTACAACAAATACATGACAATTACAACGGTTATAAGTAAGTCAGTGGTCGATGTAGACCGGTTGTACAACAAATACATGACATTTATAACGGTTATAAGTAAGTAAGTGGTCGATGTAGACCGGTTGTACAACAAATACATGACAATTACAACGGATATAAGTAAGTCAGTGGTCGATGTAGACCGGTTGTACATCAAATACATGACAATTACAACGGTTATAAGTAAGTCAGTGGTCGATGTAGACCGGTTGTACAACAAATACATGACAATTACAACGGTTATAAGTAAGTCAGTGGTCGATGTAGACCGGTTGTACAACAAATACATGACAATTACAACGGTTATAAGTAAGTCAGTGGTCGATGTAGACCGGTTGTACAACAAATACATGACAATTACAACGGTTATAAGTAAGTAAGTGGTCGATGTAGACCGGTTGTACAACAAATACATGACAATTACAACGGTTATAAGTAAGTCAGTGGTCGATGTAGACCGGTTGTACAACAAATACATGACAATTACAACGGTTATAAGTAAGTAAGTGGTCGATGTAGACCGGTTGTACAACAAATACATGACAATTACAACGGTTATAAGTAAGTCAGTGGTCGATGTAGACCGGTTGTACAACAAATACATGACAATTACAACGGTTATAAGTAAATCAGTGGTCGATGTAGACCGGTTGTACAACAAATACATGACAATTACAACGGTTATAAGTAAGTAAGTGGTCGATGTAGACCGGTTGTACATCAAATACATGACAATTACAACGGTTATAAGTAAGTCAGTGGTCGATGTAGACCGGTTGTACAACAAATACATGACAATTACAACGGTTATAAGTAAGTCAGTGGTCGATGTAGACCGGTTGTACATCAAATACATGACAATTACAACGGTTATAAGTAAGTCAGTGGTCGATGTAGACCGGTTGTACATCAAATACATGACAATTACAACGGTTATAAGTAAGCCAGTGGTCGATGTAGACCGATTGTACAACAAATACATGACACTTACAACGGTTATAAGTAAGTCAGTGGTCGATGTAGACCGGTTGTACATCAAATACATGACAATTACAACGGTTATAAGTAAGTCAGTGGTCGATGTAGACCGGTTGTACAACAAATACATGACAATTACAACGGTTATAAGTAAGTCAGTGGTCGATGTAGACCGGTTGTACAACAAATACATGACAATTACAACGGTTATAAGTAAGTCAGTGGTCGATGTAGACCGGTTGTACATCAAATACATGACAATTACAACGGTTATAAGTAAGTCAGTGGTCGATGTAGACCGGTTGTACAACAAATACATGACAATTACAACGGTTATAAGTAAATCAGTGGTCGATGTAGACCGGTTGTACATCAAATACATGACAATTACAACGGTTATAAGTAAGTAAGTGGTCGATGTAGACCGGTTGTACAACAAATACATGACAATTACAACGGTTATAAGTAAGTAAGTGGTCGATGTAGACCGGTTGTGCATCAAATACATGACAATTACAACGGTTATAAGTAAGTAAGTGGTCGATGTAGACCGGTTGTACAACAAATACATGACAATTACAACGACTATAAGTAAGTCAGTGGTCGATGTAGACCGGTTGTACAACAAATACATGACAATTACAACGCTTATAAGTAAGTAAGTGGTCGATGTAGACCGGTTGTACAACAAATACATGACAATTACAACGGTTATAAGTAAGTAAGTGGTCGATGTAGACCGTTGTACATCAAATACATGACAATTACAACGGTTATAAGTAAGTAAGTGGTCGATGTAGACCGGTTGTACAACAAATACATGACAATTACAACGGTTATAAGTAAGTCAGTGGTCGATGTAGACCGGTTGTACAACAAATACATGACACTTACAACGCTTATAAGTAAGTAAGTGGTCGATGTAGACCGGATGTACAGCAAATACATGACAATTACAACGGATATAAGTAAGTCAGTGGTCGATGTAGACCGGTTGTACAACAAATACATGACATTTACAACGGTTATAAGTAAGTCAGTGGTCGATGTAGACCGGTTGTACAACAAATACATGACAATTACAACGGTTATAAGTAAGTAAGTGGTCGATGTAGACCGGTTGTACAACAAATACATGACACTTACAAAGCTTATAAGTAAGTAAGTGGTCGATGTAGACCGGTTGTACAACAAATACATGACAATTACAAAGCTTATAAGTAAGTAAGTGGTCGATGTAGACCGGATGTACAGCAAATACATGACAATTACAACGGATATAAGTAAATCAGTGGTCGATGTAGACCGGTTGTACAACAAATACATGACAATTACAACGGTTATAAGTAAGTCAGTGGTCGATGTAGACCGGTTGTACAACAAATACATGACATTTACAACGGTTATAAGTAAGTCAGTGGTCGATGTAGACCGGTTGTACAACAAATACATGACATTTACAACGGATATAAGTAAATCAGTGGTCGATGTAGACCGGTTGTACAACAAATACATGACAATTACAACGGTTATAAGTAAGTCAGTGGTCGATGTAGACCGGTTGTACAACAAATACATGACATTTACAACGGTTATAAGTAAGTCAGTGGTCGATGTAGACCGGTTGTACAACAAATACATGACAATTACAACGGATATAAGTAAATCAGTGGTCGATGTAGACCGGTTGTACAACAAATACATGACATTTACAACGGATATAAGTAAATCAGTGGTCGATGTAGACCGGTTGTACAACAAATACATGACATTTACAACGGTTATAAGTAAGTCAGTGGTCGATGTAGACCGGTTGTACATCAAATACATGACAATTACAACGGATATAAGTAAGTCAGTGGTCGATGTAGACCGGTTGTACAACAAATACATGACAATTACAACGGTTATAAGTAAGTAAGTGGTCGATGTAGACCGGTTGTACAACAAATACATGACAATTACAACGGTTATAAGTAAGTCAGTGGTCGATGTAGACCGGTTGTACAACAAAAACAGGACAATTACAACGGTTATAAGTAAGTCAGTGGTCGATGTAGACCGGTTGTACATCAAATACATGACAATTACAACGGTTATAAGTAAGCCAGTGGTCGATGTAGACCGATTGTACAACAAATACATGACACTTACAACGGTTATAAGTAAGTCAGTGGTCGATGTAGACCGGTTGTACATCAAATACATGACAATTACAACGGTTATAAGTAAGTAAGTGGTCGATGTAGACCGGTTGTACAACAAATACATGACAATTACAACGGTTATAAGTAAGTCAGTGGTCGATGTAGACCGGTTGTACATCAAATACATGACAATTACAACGGTTATAAGTAAGTCAGTGGTCGATGTAGACCGGTTGTACAACAAATACATGACAATTACAACGGTTATAAGTAAGTAAGTGGTCGATGTAGACCGGTTGTACAACAAATACATGACAATTACAACGGTTATAAGTAAGTAAGTGGTCGATGTAGACCGGTTGTGCATCAAATACATGACAATTACAACGGTTATAAGTAAGTAAGTGGTCGATGTAGACCGGTTGTACAACAAATACATGACAATTACAACGACTATAAGTAAGTCAGTGGTCGATGTAGACCGGTTGTACAACAAATACATGACAATTACAACGGTTATAAGTAAGTCAGTGGTCGATGTAGACCGGTTGTACAACAAATACATGACAATTACAACGGTTATAAGTAAGTAAGTGGTCGATGTAGACCGGTTGTACAACAAATACATGACAATTACAACGACTATAAGTAAGTCAGTGGTCGATGTAGACCGGTTGTACAACAAATACATGACAATTACAACGGTTATAAGTAAGTCAGTGGTCGATGTAGACCGGTTGTACAACAAATACATGACAATTACAACGGTTATAAGTAAGTAAGTGGTCGATGTAGACCGGTTGTACAACAAATACATGACAATTACAACGCTTATAAGTAAGTAAGTGGTCGATGTAGACCGGTTGTACAACAAATACATGACAATTACAACGGTTATAAGTAAATCAGTGGTCGATGTAGACCGGTTGTACATCAAATACATGACAATTACAACGGTTATAAGTAAGTAAGTGGTCGATGTAGACCGGTTGTACAACAAATACATGACAATTACAACGGTTATAAGTAAGTAAGTGGTCGATGTAGACCGGTTGTGCATCAAATACATGACAATTACAACGGTTATAAGTAAGTAAGTGGTCGATGTAGACCGGTTGTACAACAAATACATGACAATTACAACGACTATAAGTAAGTCAGTGGTCGATGTAGACCGGTTGTACAACAAATACATGACAATTACAACGCTTATAAGTAAGTAAGTGGTCGATGTAGACCGGTTGTACAACAAATACATGACAATTACAACGGTTATAAGTAAGTAAGTGGTCGATGTAGACCGTTGTACATCAAATACATGACAATTACAACGGTTATAAGTAAGTAAGTGGTCGATGTAGACCGGTTGTACAACAAATACATGACAATTACAACGGTTATAAGTAAGTCAGTGGTCGATGTAGACCGGTTGTACAACAAATACATGACACTTACAACGCTTATAAGTAAGTAAGTGGTCGATGTAGACCGGATGTACAGCAAATACATGACAATTACAACGGATATAAGTAAGTCAGTGGTCGATGTAGACCGGTTGTACAACAAATACATGACATTTACAACGGTTATAAGTAAGTCAGTGGTCGATGTAGACCGGTTGTACAACAAATACATGACAATTACAACGGTTATAAGTAAGTAAGTGGTCGATGTAGACCGGTTGTACAACAAATACATGACACTTACAAAGCTTATAAGTAAGTAAGTGGTCGATGTAGACCGGTTGTACAACAAATACATGACAATTACAAAGCTTATAAGTAAGTAAGTGGTCGATGTAGACCGGATGTACAGCAAATACATGACAATTACAACGGATATAAGTAAATCAGTGGTCGATGTAGACCGGTTGTACAACAAATACATGACAATTACAACGGTTATAAGTAAGTCAGTGGTCGATGTAGACCGGTTGTACAACAAATACATGACATTTACAACGGTTATAAGTAAGTCAGTGGTCGATGTAGACCGGTTGTACAACAAATACATGACATTTACAACGGATATAAGTAAATCAGTGGTCGATGTAGACCGGTTGTACAACAAATACATGACAATTACAACGGTTATAAGTAAGTCAGTGGTCGATGTAGACCGGTTGTACAACAAATACATGACATTTACAACGGTTATAAGTAAGTCAGTGGTCGATGTAGACCGGTTGTACAACAAATACATGACAATTACAACGGATATAAGTAAATCAGTGGTCGATGTAGACCGGTTGTACAACAAATACATGACATTTACAACGGATATAAGTAAATCAGTGGTCGATGTAGACCGGTTGTACAACAAATACATGACATTTACAACGGTTATAAGTAAGTCAGTGGTCGATGTAGACCGGTTGTACATCAAATACATGACAATTACAACGGATATAAGTAAGTCAGTGGTCGATGTAGACCGGTTGTACAACAAATACATGACAATTACAACGGTTATAAGTAAGTAAGTGGTCGATGTAGACCGGTTGTACAACAAATACATGACAATTACAACGGTTATAAGTAAGTCAGTGGTCGATGTAGACCGGTTGTACAACAAAAACAGGACAATTACAACGGTTATAAGTAAGTCAGTGGTCGATGTAGACCGGTTGTACATCAAATACATGACAATTACAACGGTTATAAGTAAGCCAGTGGTCGATGTAGACCGATTGTACAACAAATACATGACACTTACAACGGTTATAAGTAAGTCAGTGGTCGATGTAGACCGGTTGTACATCAAATACATGACAATTACAACGGTTATAAGTAAGTAAGTGGTCGATGTAGACCGGTTGTACAACAAATACATGACAATTACAACGGTTATAAGTAAGTCAGTGGTCGATGTAGACCGGTTGTACATCAAATACATGACAATTACAACGGTTATAAGTAAGTCAGTGGTCGATGTAGACCGGTTGTACAACAAATACATGACAATTACAACGGTTATAAGTAAGTAAGTGGTCGATGTAGACCGGTTGTACAACAAATACATGACAATTACAACGGTTATAAGTAAGTAAGTGGTCGATGTAGACCGGTTGTGCATCAAATACATGACAATTACAACGGTTATAAGTAAGTAAGTGGTCGATGTAGACCGGTTGTACAACAAATACATGACAATTACAACGACTATAAGTAAGTCAGTGGTCGATGTAGACCGGTTGTACAACAAATACATGACAATTACAACGGTTATAAGTAAGTCAGTGGTCGATGTAGACCGGTTGTACAACAAATACATGACAATTACAACGGTTATAAGTAAGTAAGTGGTCGATGTAGACCGGTTGTACAACAAATACATGACAATTACAACGACTATAAGTAAGTCAGTGGTCGATGTAGACCGGTTGTACAACAAATACATGACAATTACAACGGTTATAAGTAAGTCAGTGGTCGATGTAGACCGGTTGTACAACAAATACATGACAATTACAACGGTTATAAGTAAGTAAGTGGTCGATGTAGACCGGTTGTACAACAAATACATGACAATTACAACGCTTATAAGTAAGTAAGTGGTCGATGTAGACCGGTTGTACAACAAATACATGACAATTACAACGGTTATAAGTAAGTAAGTGGTCGATGTAGACCGGTTGTACATCAAATACATGACAATTACAACGGTTATAAGTAAGTAAGTGGTCGATGTAGACCGGTTGTACAACAAATACATGACAATTACAAAGCTTATAAGTAAGTAAGTGGTCGATGTAGACCGGATGTACAGCAAATACATGACAATTACAACGGATATAAGTAAGTAAGTGGTCGATGTAGACCGGTTGTACAACAAATACATGACAATTACAACGGTTATAAGTAAGTCAGTGGTCGATGTAGACCGGTTGTACAACAAATACATGACAATTACAACGCTTATAAGTAAGTAAGTGGTCGATGTAGACCGGTTGTACAACAAATACATGACAATTACAACGGATATAAGTAAATCAGTGGTCGATGTAGACCGGTTGTACAACAAATACATGACACTTACAACGCTTATAAGTAAGTAAGTGGTCGATGTAGACCGGATGTACAGCAAATACATGACAATTACAACGGATATAAGTAAGTAAGTGGTCGATGTAGACCGGTTGTACAACAAATACATGACACTTACAACGCTTATAAGTAAGTAAGTGGTCGATGTAGACCGGTTGTACAACAAATACATGACAATTACAACGGATATAAGTAAATCAGTGGTCGATGTAGACCGGTTGTACAACAAATACATGACATTTACAACGCTTATAAGTAAGTAAGTGGTCAATGTAGACCGGTTGTACAACAAATACATGACAATTATAACGGTTATAAGTAAGTCAGTGGTCGATGTAGACCGGTTGTACAACAAATACATGACACTTACAACGCTTATAAGTAAGTAAGTGGTCGATGTAGACCGGATGTACAGCAAATACATGACAATTACAACGGATATAAGTAAGTAAGTGGTCGATGTAGACCGGTTGTACAACAAATACATGACACTTACAACGCTTATAAGTAAGTAAGTGGTCGATGTAGACCGGTTGTACAACAAATACATGACAATTACAACGGATATAAGTAAATCAGTGGTCGATGTAGACCGGTTGTACAACAAATACATGACATTTACAACGGATATAAGTAAATCAGTGGTCGATGTAGACCGGTTGTACAACAAATACATGACATTTACAACGGTTATAAGTAAGTCAGTGGTCGATGTAGACCGGTTGTACATCAAATACATGACAATTACAACGGATATAAGTAAGTCAGTGGTCGATGTAGACCGGTTGTACAACAAATACATGACAATTACAACGGTTATAAGTAAGTAAGTGGTCGATGTAGACCGGTTGTACAACAAATACATGACAATTACAACGGTTATAAGTAAGTCAGTGGTCGATGTAGACCGGTTGTACAACAAAAACAGGACAATTACAACGGTTATAAGTAAATCAGTGGTCGATGTAGACCGGTTGTACAACAAATACATGACAATTACAACGCTTATAAGTAAGTAAGTGGTCGATGTAGACCGGTTGTACATCAAATACATGACAATTACAACGGTTATAAGTAAGTCAGTGGTCGATGTAGACCGGTTGTACAACAAATACATGACAATTACAACGGTTATAAGTAAGTCAGTGGTCGATGTAGACCGGTTGTACAACAAATACATGACAATTACAACGGTTATAAGTAAGTCAGTGGTCGATGTAGACCGGTTGTACATCAAATACATGACAATTACAACGGTTATAAGTAAGTCAGTGGTCGATGTAGACCGGTTGTACAACAAAAACAGGACAATTACAACGGTTATAAGTAAGTCAGTGGTCGATGTAGACCGGTTGTACAACAAATACATGACAATTACAACGGTTATAAGTAAATCAGTGGTCGATGTAGACCGGTTGTACAACAAATACATGACAATTACAACGGTTATAAGTAAGTCAGTGGTCGATGTAGACCGGTTGTACAACAAATACATGACAATTACAACGGTTATAAGTAAGTCAGTGGTCGATGTAGACCGGTTGTACAACAAATACATGACAATTACAACGGTTATAAGTAAGTAAGTGGTCGATGTAGACCGGTTGTACAACAAATACATGACAATTACAACGCTTATAAGTAAGTCAGTGGTCGATGTAGACCGGTTGTACAACAAATACATGACAATTACAACGGTTATAAGTAAGTCAGTGGTCGATGTAGACCGGTTGTACAACAAATACATGACAATTACAACGGTTATAAGTAAGTCAGTGGTCGATGTAGACCGGTTGTACATCAAATACATGACAATTACAACGGTTATAAGTAAGTCAGTGGTCGATGTAGACCGGTTGTACAACAAATACATGGCAATTACAACGGTTATAAGTAAGTCAGTGGTCGATGTAGACCGGTTGTACAACAAATACATGACAATTACAACGGTTATAAGTAAGTCAGTGGTCGATGTAGACCGGTTGTACAACAAATACATGACAATTACAACGGTTATAAGTAAGTCAGTGGTCGATGTAGACCGGTTGTACAACAAATACATGACAATTACAACGGTTATAAGTAAGTCAGTGGTCGATGTAGACCGATTGTACAACAAATACATGACAATTACAACGGTTATAAGTAAGTCAGTGGTCGATGTAGACCGCTTGTACAACAAAAACATACAGACCCCACACCAAATTTACACTTCCTAAATATGCAATTTTTATCAAAACAAATGTTCCCCTACCTCAGGAATATGTGACCTTAGTCGATTTTAGTACTCATGTTTCGCCCCTTTTGGTGTTTATTACACCCAACCACTTTTAAATTAGTTGGCTTTCCAATTTTTTGACGATGCTCATGCCTGTTGAAGGTTAGCTCAAAACACGCCGTGTGCAATAAATTTGATATCTACTTTTTTAAATTATACTTATTTGTGGCTGTGACAATCAAGTCATCTGTCCATGACTTCCTACTTGATGAATTGTTTGTAAACGTCTTATGACCATGAAATCATGAATATAGTTGAAATATATTATAAGTTATAAGCCCCCTAGTGACCGTCTATCGTTATTTAGACGGTCAGTAAATCGTTGAAGGGTGAGCGCTGCAGCGCGAACCCTTCAACTATTTACTTACCGTCTAAATAACCATAGTCGGTGACGGGAGCTTATAACATTTTTGTACGATGTTGCTGATCAGTAACTAAGTTTTTTTCCACGAACTATGTTTGACGGACTTTCTTGGAAGTTCTAAGGCTAAAGAGGTAATGGTCAATACACAAAATTAAGCACCGCCCACTGACCTTCTGTAATTTCCCGTCTGCATCGTTTCGTAACTGCACGTTATTTTAGAAGAAAATATAAATCATCATCTTTCTTGCAGTTGTGTTTAATTATGCTAAATCAAAATACACATACATATATAGAGAGAGCCTGGTCAAATACCTCGTCTCAGTTATCGATTACAATATTTCTTTATTTCGGACAGCGTCAAGGTCAAACTGTGCAATAATAGATTACACAATGCTACAGTCTGCTTCTATCGCTATTTTTAGGAATGGAATTTTCCACTGACCAGTAAAGCGTATTAATCTTATTGTATAGATTTCCATATATGACTCTGCCTTCATCGTTATTTTTAGGAATGATTTTATCCAATCATAGATCGTCAAATAAATGCAACATCGTGCAATTTTTTTTCCCCTTGTGGATCATGTTATACTACCGTTTTAAGTCCTCTGAACAATTTCAACATTTTTAATATTGATTGCTTCCTTGATTCTTGCTTAGCGTCAGGTGAGTCAGCTATATACAAAATCAAGAACTAGGTTAAAAGAACCAATCATGTGAGTGAAAGGTGATACTAGGAAGGTCTTATAAACGGATGTTGTGATTGTTACCAGTAATTAGAGACGATAGGTTTCCAAGATTTTCCAAGATTTATTATATAACTCAGGCACACATGTGCAACATAAGCAAACATAATAATATAATACAATATATAAATATAGAAAACATGGAGGATAGAGAAGGCATATACATGTACTTTAGACTAATACATTATATTCAATACACATTCAACATTTAAGACTTATTGGAATAAACCACTGATGCACTTTATAAATATTGATATTTTTTTGTAGTAGTTCTACATTGCATAAAGATAGCATTCTAGACATTTTTTCTAAACTGGCGTTGGTTGTAAAATAATTTGGTATATATTTGTTTCTTAGTTTTAAAATATCATGGCAATTACATACAGTGTACAAATAAGTAATGGAATTCATCACCTATTAAACTTAAAGAACATTTTTGACAAATTCTATCTTCTCTATTAATATTTCTCCAGCGACCGGTCTCAATAGGAAATTTTATATTATTTACTCTAAGTTTTGCTATAAATTTTCTATGGACTTCAGTGAGTCTAGTAAGATATGGTTCCATACAAAATTCTTGTTTGAAAATAGAATAAAAGTAGAATAAAAGTGGTAGTGTCACAAAATATTGTCAACCGGCCACCAGTGACCATTGCTAATTAGTAGCTACGCTCCAAGTGGTGCTATTAGTCAAACATTATCAAAAACCGAGAGGCTCATTGTTTGTGGAACCATCATAAGGACGATAACCAGGGGTGCATTTTTGTATACAAATTTTGCTTTACATTTATAGTTTAATAATTAAGACTAAGTTAGTACTGGCATATAGAGCGGAAATATAAATAAATACATATATTATTTCTTTGCGAGTCGAGTAAATGCTTATTCTTTGGGTCATTCTATTTAAATAGATTAAGTATATGAATATCCACATAAAATATTATTTCATTTCAATGCCATCGTTTAACTTACGAAAAGTTCGAGGATATCAGAGAGGTAAACAGATGCAGTTAATTGAAGAAGGATAAACAATACAATGACCAAAAGAACAGAGACAAAAGGAAAAAACAACGATCTACCAAACACTACACAGAAAACTAAAGATTGAGCAACACGTACCCCAGTAAAAAACAAACAATGATCTACAAAACACTACACACAAAACTAAAGATTGAGCAACACGTACACCAGTAAAAAACAAACAATGATTTACAAAACACTATACAGAAAACTAAAGATTGAGCAACACGTACCCCAGTAAAAAACAAACAATGATCTACAAAACACTACACAGAAAATTAAAGATTGAGCAACACGTACACCAGTAAAAAACAAACAATGATCTACAAAACACTACACAGAAAACTAAAGATTGAGCAACACGTACCCCAGTAAATACAAACAACGATCTACAAAACACTACACAGAAAACTAAAGATTGAGCAACACGAACGGCCCTTAAAACTGGGGGAATCAGTTGCACAGGAAGGGTATATAGTTCCTGCTCCATTAGTGGCACTCGTCGTGTTACTCCTGTTACAAACCCGGTGATCAGTGCCTCAATGAATTTGCTTTGTGATTAGAAATTATTTGAGGCATGTTGACATGTTGGTTGCTATGGCAACATAATGTTGTGAATACATGCCTGCACCTGATCAATAAGATGAACGGTTCGGCTCCGACATTCTAGTCCGTAATTTTTGCAAATATGACCTCTTATTTTTTGTGTTTTGTTTATCTTCGAGTGAACCTTTGTCATTGTTTTTTATACTCGTTTCAGTCTAGTTGCTATCTAGTATTTATCTTAAACATAATGATTACCTAACATTTACACGTATCTATTTTAAACGAATATATTTCATTGGTGCATTGTATATAGTCACTTCCCTGTAGAAGCATACAACAGATCTGTACTATTATACAATGTATTATATAAACAAGGAAGACCTAATAACAGTTGTCTTTTGTCATGCTAATAATCATGAGGGTATTCGAAAATTTTATGAGGGATCTAATTTCTTCATATCCCGTGACTTGCGGCAGGTCGGTTGTATCATCCGGGTACTCCAGTTTCTCCCGACCGCCACGATATAATTGAAATATTTTTGAAAGTGGTTTTAACCATCATAAAAATAACCATGACCTATATAAATTTGGTTATTTGAATCTTTCAAATTCGTTACTTTAGGTAACTCTACATTTTATTAAAAATAAAAACAAACGATTATTTAACCGTTGTAAGTGTAGACAGGTGAATAATTTATGCATTCATAAGCTGCAGATTAATATATAAAAGAAATTAACAGTCAAAACAATAGGGTTGCCAATTTCTAGTATTTATAACTGATTACTTATATTTGGACTTTGTCTGTGGATTATTAATTAACCGGTCTGAGTCAGAATATATGGTTAACGAGTTATAAGTGTTTCTGTGTGTTCATGATCTTGTTCTATTTTATTGAAGGTTTATTTCGCCATCATCGATATTTGTAGCTAGTGAACATATTTGTTCCTCACCTCCTGTTCTTCCCTATATATTTCATATAAAACCACGTTTAGAAAAAAAGATACAGAGTTTATTTCATTTAATGACATTTTTGCTCACAAACGCAAAATGGTTTAAAGTTTTTTTCCATAGATATCTTCATATAATTATTTTATTCATAGTTTTTACTTTTCACGATTTAAGATCAGTCTTGAATTCTTTAAGCTAAAAAATACTAAAATTACATAGTAGTTTGTCGCTTTCAAATTAAGATTTGTGTTTAAATCATGATTTTTAATCTAAAAATCTTCAATTACAACATATCATTAAGATTGTTAAGGAAGACTTCAATACAATGTGCGTTTGTGACCCTAAATTTAAGCAAAATTAGTAAAGAAATGACCTCTGTAGAATGTTTTGAGAACGTGTGGTTTAATAAAAAGTATATATAGGGAAAATTCGTAGGTAACGAACAATTATGTCCACTTACTGTACATCGTGGAAACAATAACTAGAAGTGGAAAAAGTCCGAATTCACAGGAAAATACCAAATCTAACGAGTGTAGTGCCTGGTTATCTTAATTACGGTACAATTCGACAACATATGGCAATGAGCTCATCGGTGAAGGATCTTTGTTATCATAGACGATCGGCAGTCCCAGGCACAAGATCACCACACTCCTCTAATCTTGTTCTGAGATTAATAAAAATTACTAACATTTATTTACTATATAAAATCATGAATCAAACCACATATTTTTTTTCCTTGAGGTTATACAAATACATTCATAATTTGCCAAAATAGTGCAATTTAGCGTTAACACTCTCGTCTTTTCCTGTACACTGAAGACATGGAATATGCGGTTTAAATTGGATGCTAACATCCATGCTATTATAACATTTATTATCAAACGTGATTTATATTAACTTTCAAATAAGATAGGTCATTAGACGAAAATAAAAAAAAATAAAAATAAAAAAAAAAGCAAAAAAGCAAAAACAAAAAACAACAACAACAGGGATGAATATAAAATACTATAAAACCACTGTCTGGACAGAAAAGAAGTAGAAATGAACCCATGTGATAATGCAAAATACCATGGAAACACGCAGAAATACAAAGAAATGCATCTGATGATATAAACATTATTATCATTTCTTGAATAACCTATACTTTATTGTGTATACTCTAGATGTATGTTTTCAATGGTATATACTGTAAAATGAATACAATTATACATACACACTCCATATGTCGACTGCCGGTCCATATTTTTGGCTACTGAATATTTCTGGAGCTGCGTATGCTGGAGATCCACACTGTGTCAATAACGAGCAATCACCATAAAATACGTTGCTGAGACCAAAATCTGAAAAATAAAAGTCACATAGTAATAAAAGCGTAGATATAACTTAGTGCAAACAACGCGTTTCTGGAACAGCCTCCATCAGGAAAGCTCGCGTTTCTGGAACAGCCTCCATCAGGAAAGCTCGCGTTTCTGGAACAACCTCCATCAGGAAAGCTCGCGTTTCTGGAACAACCTCCATCAGGAAAGCTCGCGTTTCTGGAACAACCTCCATCAGGAAAGCTCGCGTTTCTGGAACAACCTCCATCAGGAAAGCTCGCGTTTCTGGAACAACCTCCATCAGGAAAGCTCAAAGCCGAAATTCTTGAAGCCAAATAAATTTAAAACTATTCGAGAGCTGAAAAACAAATTCGTGTTAATAATCCTCAAATACGAATATTCTCCAAATGAAGATAAAAATAATTCTAAAGAAGAGAAAAGCCGTTATAAAATGAATTCCATTACCATTTCTTCTCTAGACTAATCCTACTCTTTGATTAGAAATACAGTGTACTTTCTTCCTGTTTGGATACTTCATACGAATAACAATGACTAGTAAATAATCAATGTCGTTCCAATCAAGTTCCATGTAACATTCTGAATATGTTTCACCTTCATACGATGATCCTTTGCAAACTGGTTTCTCAGGAATATTTCTTTATATAGTGGCTTAAATTAGACGTGATAGTTTGCATATTGTTACTGAAGTCGTAACGGAATCAATAAATGATTGTCTCATATGTCACAGCAAATATCTAGAAAGCGTTGAAAAACCACGTGGCTGTGGAAAGGTAGAATTTTAGACATTTTCATTCACTATTTATTTTCCAATGTGTCATATCAAATATCTAGTAAGCGTGGACAACCACGTGTATAAACTGTAGAAAGATAGAATTTCAGACGTTTTCATTCAATAATCGTGTACATGTATCTCGGCTAAACTCTAAGATCTCCTATATGAATTGACAACCACATGCATAAACTGTAGAAAGGTATAATTTAGACATTTTCATTCAATAATTATTGTCGCGTGTATCTCAGTTGAACTATAAGCACTAGTCAGAGTTGACAATCACATGTATAAATATTAGAAGGTAGAATTTAACACATTTCTATATTGAGAAAATAAACACAGTACGCGCATGTACGTCCAAAATCAACTTGCACAATATCAGTCAGATGTAAAATGAATATCAAATAATCATGGACAAAAGAAAACGACCCGGAGGATTACAAAACATATTGCCGAAGAAGATCAAGCGTTACCACCTTATTATGATTTAATATATCGAACAGTAGACGAATTTGTTCCAGTGTGTAAGTCCCTCTGTTAGTAGACCGAGCGTAGTTTGTTCTGCGAACTACACAGTGCTCAAATAACAAAAATACCACACCTTCGGATCAGTCCAAAGTCCAATAGAAAAATAGAAAGAAGCAAATCGATACCTCTAACACACAAATGCACGACCGCTCATTTTCCTGGCTTGGCAAACAATGAGATTCAGAGCGCTAATTACAAACTGAAAACTGCCAAATTTAATTTGAAATCGTTTTTAACTAGCAAAATATGGAAACGACGAATGTAAATATGATTAAACATCAAACATTTCTGTTAATACACGCAAATTGTTGTTACCAAGGAAACCAAATGAATCACAAGTAGATTAATACATATATAACTTATCATTCAAATATTTGGGGGAAAAAATAAAAATAACATTCCTTTTTTTAAATTATGTTTTATATAACTTATCATTCAAATATTTGGGGGAAAAAATAAAAATAACATTCCTTTTTTTTAATTATGTTTTATGTAACTTATCATTCAAATATTTGGGGGAAAAAATAAAAATAACATTCCTTTTTTTTTAATTATGTTTTACCAATATCAAAGTCTACATAAATCCTATTATTCTTCCGTAAATGGCCGTTTTCGGGTTGAGACGACCGAGTTAAGACGAGTGCACTCGTCTTTACTCGTTGTCACATCCAATCAGAACGCCTCTAACATATTAAAGCATTGTAAAATTTCCTTCTTACGAAATGTACATTACTCTTAAAAAACTTGTATCGGGATTTCCTAGTTAAGTGGATACTTTTTTCAATTAAGATACTCAAATAAGGAAATAAAAGGAAACAGAAATGAAATATCAACTATTGTCGTCACTGTGTTTATAATGTACGTTATTGGTCGACGGGGTGTCAATACCTAGATTGGCTATGTCATTAGTCAGCAGAGTTTCAGCATCTTGACTAGAAATGCTATTGCTCGACAGGGTTCCAATGTTTTGTCTTGATTTCCTATTGTTCCTGGTGGAATTTCAATGGTCAAAAATGTGGAAAATAAATGTTTTAATACATATCTGAAAAAAAAATTTGATAGATGTTTTACTTTATTTTTGAAAATAAACGTTAGAGAACACCGAAGGGGCTATCAAAGATGGACAATCCAGAGAAACTGGCAACATAAGGTTCACAAGACGAAGAAAAGTAAAACAAAAACACAACACAATAAGTGTTGGACACCATTATACGTAAACCAACACAAATAACGTAAATTGAACATGAGCCCTGCTACAAACAAAGGGAGTAAGTAAGGGTAATAACAAAATTACCGAACTCCGAACAAACTTACAAAGGGAAAGTCAAAATTCATAAGTATATAAACAGACAAAATCAGTCAACAATCGGAAAACTGTGAAAACCGTAATGACCCTGAGTTGGTACAGGCATTTCTAAAGAAATGGTGGGTTGAATCAGATTTTAAAGCGCCAAACCTCCCGCTTTCATTACGGTTCAAAGGTTCCGGCTGTCACTATAACAGTATTTATAACAATACTGGAACAAAATAAGCAAAATAATTGTCAAAGCAGTACCAAACCCAGTGAAGCAAATGTCAAAAACAATTTTACGTCACACATTGATAAAAAAATATTTTTGACATTTTTGTTGACTTCCTTATCTTTATGCATTTTCACTATGTGAAAATGCATCGTTTATCATCGTCTCTGCAGAGACGGAATATATTTCGACAAGATCTTGGTATCGGAATATAAACTTTTTAAGAGATCGAATAACGCGAATCTTTTCATAGCCCTGGTCCAGTAGCCTGTTTCTCAGATGAAGATGACGTTTCAGGAAATCAGAATAATTGCTACTGGCCCTTGCATAACGAATCAATTGCGAGATGCAAACACCATATGTAGGAGAAGCTGGTATATTGCTGCACATATTTGTAACAAACAGTCATATATATGCAAATAAAATAGAATACAATCAGAAGGAATGCTGGTTATTTCAGTAAACCCTGAAAACAAATCCACGAAGTGCATGTAATAATAACATAAACATGCACTTTCTTGAGGAATAAGGCTTATGGTGTTTAACGCCACTTTCAACAATATTTCAGTTATTTCGTGGCGTTCATTTTTATTGGTGGAGGACACCGGTGTACCCGGTGAAAGACACCGATCTGTCGCAAGTCACTGACAATCTTTATCACATAATGTTGTATCGAGTACACCTCGCCATGAGCGGTATTCGAACTCTCACTCGAATAAGCACTGCTGTTTTCTTCGTCCTTACAAACTATTAATTGGATCCACAATTTCAATTATCCTCTATATTGTAGACCATATCATGATTCGCTTATTTTAAAAAAAATAGGTCAATACTAAACTCGTCATGTTATTTGCAATTCGTTCTACTAAGCTATTTTATAACTTTCCCCCGATATGTATGTCAAGATAGACGCTTTTTTCTGTAACATAGCGATGTGACTATGCATACTAAAATAGAAGATACAAAAGTATTCATTCGATTGCTGTCTATTGCATTGTAGCAAACAACGATATACATATTCTCAAGATATTCCCTTCGGTATTTTCTTCCCCTTTGGTGAAACAATGAGTTTCGATTGAATTAAAACAGGATATGATGATTAAACACTTATCTGAAATACACACATAATAATAGCAAATAGTGATTCGTTATTCTATATTAAGACAAAACAGATTTTCTATATTAATAGAGTATTTAATGTTTGTACTAATTTAATCACAATTAAAACGTTATTGTTCTTCATAGAAAGGACATATCTGAATAATTACTATTATAAGAATGTTACATGTATTTGAGGCCAAAATATAACTGAATTGACAATTTAGGATTTTAAGATTTTTTTCTAATCTAATTAAACAACAAGAGAATTCTACATTCACATATTTATAATCAGCGTTTGAACACCGTAATACATTCAGGAGAGGAAAACACACAATATTTCAACATATGTCTAGTACTAATAAGATGGCATCCACCGTGGGCACGGATCTTTGTGTGCAAGACGAATCTACTAGCGAAAAACATAAAAAGACGTTGACACTCTGTACAGAACCATTAGAAATGTCTACTTATAAAAATGAAAAAGTCAAGTGTAACTGCGAACTACATGAATACGACAGATTCGAATCAGATAAATGTACAAGGGAGGTAATAAATTGTGAACAGAACAGAAACCAGATATATTTCTGTAACTGCAAACTACATGAAAACGACAGATTCAAATCAGATAAATGTACAAGGGAGGTAATAAAATGTGAACAGAACAGTAGCAATGCATATTTCTGTGAAAACAATAATGAGAGACTATATTGCGTCATCAAGTCAAATAAGTGTCCAACTGTATCGTCCAACGATAACGACAAAGTTTTGAAACAACAGACAGAGGAATCATATACAGATAGTGATAAGAACGTGGAGCGGTGTATTCTCCAGCGGCATTGGTGCCTTTTACTGCTCCTAACAATTGTTTTGGTAGTTGCCATAATAACATTGAGTGTTATTTGTACTGTTTTATATATGAACACTGCAGACCTCAATGCAATTACGCCGCGCTCCCAAATAATGCAAGCAGACGCTGTCACCGTTGGCAGAAATCATGAAAATCGTCAAGTTGATGTTGTACAGTTTCATCTAGATGTTTTTGACAAGCGTCTAGACGATGACGATGAAGCAGATTTAGCTAAATCAAAATGGACGAACATTAACAACGCTTGTGTCGATTTTAATGGACAGAACAATTCATTTGTTATTAAAAAATCGGGATTATATTTCATTAGTCTTTCACTGAATGTAATAGCTAATAAACCTTCAAAACTAGTGACTAAATCACTGGTCTGTATACATTATCATAATGGCTTTCGAGATGTATGTAAGCGTGTTATGTTATTGCCGGGGATAGAATTTCCCATATATATGCAAACCATTAATTTTATGCGACCATCGGAAACATTTTGGATTTCTATTAAAAATAAAGATATTCTATATCGGTCTGCAAGTATGAATACGTTGACTGTGTGGAGAATGTGACATTGTAAATGTTCAAATATAATATACTGCTTACACTTAAAAAACATAATGATGTGACTGCAGTAGAATATTGCTTAATAAACATAATACGAGCGGTGTATGCTTCTTAATAAACAAAAACATTTTTATGGTTGTGTCTTGTGTAAAATATTGTTTAATAAACATACTGTTTAAGATTGTTTCTTGTGCTTTATATTGCTTAATAAACACAGTGTTTATGGTTGATTTTTGTGTTATATATTGCTTTCTAAACATAATGTATATGGCGGTTTCTTGTGTTTATGTTGCTTAATAAGCATAATGTTTATGGTTGTTTCTGGTGTTATATACTGCTTAATAAACATAATGTTTATGGTGGTTTCTGGTGTTATATAATGCTTAATAAACATAATGTTCAAGGTTGTTTCTTGTGTTTTATATTGTTTGATAAACATAAATACTTTATGTTGTTTTTAGTTTTATATGTTGCTTAATACACATAATGTTTATTGTTGTTTCTTTCGATTTACATAATGTTTATTGTTGTTTCCGGTGTTATATATTGCTTAATAAACATAATGTTTGTGGTTGTTTCCGGTGTCATATATTAGGACACTATAGATCAGATAAAACCCTCTTGTGGTATATCAATATTTTGACCTCTGTGCACTAGAGCCAGATAAAAATAAATATCAATTTCACTTGTGTTAATCTAATAACAGGCGAGTACGTTTCAAATTCAGAGTTTGTGTTTCTCAACTCAAGACTTAATAAACAGAGAAACAAAAGTGTCTTTAATAATAGTAATGCAAGTACCGAACTACAAAATCCTGAAATCAAAAAAGGGATTTAGTAAGAAATTTAGCTTCCGCCCTACAAATTACACATTAATATTGCAACATAGCCTTCCTAGCTATGTTTTTGCCAAAAAAAATAATTGCAAAATCATCTATCAGACGTATCATTTTTATCACAGCCGTTTTCCCATCCCACCATATACAACAAAGAGTCACCACAACATATCATAAAAATAGTGTGGGCGATTGTTCGGGTGTTGTGTGTTTGTATGTTTGTTTGTTTACTGAGGAAAGGTGTTTGATCGTATGTTTTATTTCCGCCTGATCAGGTCCAATGTCCATTACCACACATTATATGTGTTAGGTTTATCGTTATCGATAGTGATACTTTATTACACTTTTTTTAAATACTGTAATAAGGGTAATCAGAAGCCGTAAATCGAAAAAGGATTTTTGGGTTATGGTGTTTAACTCCACTTTCAACAATATTTCAGTTATATCAGTTATATCGTGGCGGTCAGTTTTATTGGTGGAGGTACCCGGAGATAACCACCTACCTGCCGGAAGTCACTGACAAACTTTACCACATAATCGAAGAAGGACAGGCAATACAATGACAAAAAGAAAAAGGGCAAAAGGACAAACAACGAGCTACAAAACATTACAAAGAAAACAAAAGTTGGAGTAACACGAAACCCACTATTAATGAATTTATGTAATGACATTTATAGCTATACATTGTATTTGTTTTATACTTCATGCCTCCTGTGGGTTACCGTCATGCTCCTCGTCCTGAATGCGTCTGTGTTATTTGTCCTGGACGTGCGGCAACCAACAGCAAAATGCCAGTCAAATTATTGCTATTAGTTTCAGAATGCATATTGGTCACTCAATACATATGGTGAATAAACCCATGGCGAGTTTCGTATATGAAATGATGGCCAAGAGAATTGTTTTGCCACGACACTAGTCATGTGTACCTCTCTATTAGTCCCAGAGTATGCTTAGGCCAGAAGTCAGGCACAGACTGGTAAGAAAAAAATGTTATACATTTATTTACAACCCAATCTTTATTTAATATACCCATGTTGAAGATAATGACATAAGTGTATGAAATATTTGTCTGTGTCTTTAGCTTTAGAAAATAAGATCTGCATTTAGTGTCAATTGTCTTCCTTTTTGACTATCGCACCCATGTATATAGTTGTTACAATGGCTATAATTGGTAAATGAGATGCTTATGTATATTTAGCACGATTTTACCTAATAAGCAAATTGATATTCAAATTGATACTTTCTATATCCTGGCGTCTATTAATATAATATATTTACGTTTAAAGTCCATGGTATATCTGACCACAAAAATGACTCAAACCGGAAATATTTATTGATAATTTAGAAGTTCAAACAACCGAATTTTAACCGACAAAATGCTGATCTATTACAAACGTATTTGATCAAATATACATTGCATTGTTAATACAATATTTGAATAACACGATTATCACAAATCATGCATGTACATAGCACATTCTCATTAAAAAAGAAAACACATTTTAAGGGAACGACCATTAAACTTGAAGGAGGGGGGGGGTTATGTTTTTTTTTCTAAAATAATATTCTGATTCCCAATGTTGCTGAAAAAAATATTCTGATTTTGGTTGAGGAAAAAAAAATCTAATTCAGAGTTTTTGTCATATAACCTAATGTTGAATTCTGGGGAAAAAAATCATTATAGAAACAATTCTACACACAACAATATGGTAGGTAAAAAGGTGACATGAGGATTGGGCTATGGGTGGAGATGTAGATTGCTACAGGAAGAAAATGATAAACATTACATGTATATAGGAACGTGCCACCAACTACACAAATGCTGTGGCTGGTGGACGTTGTTTTTACTTGCAAAGGAGGTTGGTATTTACATACAACAGATATTAATTTGCGTTCCACCTTATAGGCGACACATATTTGATTCGTCGTGCACAATCAACGGACACCACTTTCAAAGCATAACACATCATGGATAACGTGAATCCCTAGAGAACGTGCAAGAATGGAAGGCGTGCCAGATATGCTAACTCTACACAAATTTCATTATTAACTGACCTACATCATACAGCAAGTCACAACAAACCCGCATACAGGGATTTTCCTTATTATATTGCATTTCTGTTCGTTTACATGTACTTGTTATTTATTTTTTAATTATGTCCATGACCTAGGTTTCGTACATGTAGTATGTATACACACTTAAAAATAGGTATTACGTATACCCTTAATATACGGTACATACCGATTTTCCGATCTTCCAAATTAAAACAATTATATTTAAAAAATTCTTTGCAAGGTCTTAACAATTGTCACATGGGTGAAAATTTGAATGTCATTGTCGTATTGTTTTAAATAGGGTTACCCGTTGGAAATTCCAGTCTTTAACATCTTTTTGCACATATTTGTATATTAATTCAAGTAGTTATGCCATCCGTTGGTATTGGTCCAAAATGCGTACAACGCATCATGGAGACGGTTATTGTTCAACTTATATAGTACATATTTTATGACGTTATTACAATTTGTACTTCCTAAACAGTTGATTTAAAGTATTTAAGTTAGATCTATATGTTTTCTATAGCTACATGTAAATAAAACATAACATACTAATGCAATTTTACTTACTTTCATTTTTATCATGATTTTAATTTTTTTCTGTTAAGTCTTGTGTTGGAGAAAAATACAATACTCCATTGTTCAATTGAAGAAAGAATTACGAAGAACTTTCAAGATGTGTGGGAATGATCATAAACATGAACACCATCTATGCAGTTAGTGGAAATGGCAAAATGGAACCCATAGAGACAGTTATTTTTCAACTTATATAGTACATATGTTATGAAGTTCCTACAATTTTGACTTCCCGACCATTCTAATTTTTAAGACAGTTGATATAAACCATTTATGTCAGGTCTATATGATTTCTATAGCTACATGTAAATAAATTATCATATACTATTAAAATTTTAATTACTTACATTTTTTATCATTTTTTTTTCTGTTAAATTTTGTGTTGCAGAGAAATAAAATACTCGACTTTTGGTTTGCAATACGGTTGTATCTTGATCACACTGTTTGCACTCTACACGGAAAACCAACAGTAGCCCAGGGGCTATTGTTCGTGAGGTTACCTATTAATAAGCTTTTGCTTACTTTTATCCGATTGCATCCGTAGATTTATTTACGTAGATATTCCTATTATCACTGAATCAAGACTATTAAGAGTCAGTATTTTGTTTTTAGAGAGATTGAGTTAGTGATTGTTGCTTAGCACCAAATCAGCAATTTTTCAGCTATGTCATGGCGAGAACAAGTTAATTTTCAATGAGATTCGCTTTGTAATAGACCAACACGCTTAATCAGATGTTCATATTGTTAGCTCACTGAAACAACAGTCCGTGGGTAGACATGTCGCCTCACTCAGAAATATTATCCTGATTCCGAACCAACAAGTCTTTGCTCTTTCTCCTTAATTCCGCGTGCTTAACGGAGAAGCAACACATACCAATTTTATAGTCTTTGGTTCGACCCAATCGGGGCTCGAATCCACAATCTACCGCACCCGAGGCGAGAACGATGCGGTTTTGTTTTTAGAATATCGGTTAGTCAGCTAAACAAGTTTGTTTTTGTTTTCTGAAGTCATTGTTAGGATTATGGTGTTTAACGCCACTTTCAAAAGTATTGCAGTTATATCGTGGCGGTTAGTTTTATTGATGGAGGAAACCGGAGTACCCAGAGAAAACCACCAATCTGTCGCAAGTCACTGACAAACAGTTGGAACGTTTTTCTCAAGTAAATTGTACGAATTTGTGATACATACAAAAGAGTACAAACACCTATTACCGTTTGGTTACGACTCATCTAGTGTTCAATGAAGTGAGGTTTAAATGCGTTGTCCTCGAGGGGAAATCAGATAAAAAAATTATGATTTGGTAAATTGTGTATTTATATGATAATCTTTGAATTGGACATTGATCCGTTCAGTATATCGTTTTAGAAATCATCTTTACATATAACTGCTTTATATTCTTCACATCACATACCGGTAAATAAAAAAACCCCAAACAAATCAAATATATAATTCTTTCAATTGATACAGATAGCTACACAAGCATAACAAGGACATACAATTGACTTTACACTGACTGACTTTATAAACTCGTTAGCACGGTAAACCCCACTTTCGGCTGAACGTATTTACCAGTGGTGTGCATATCGTTATACTTGTTTACTTCAGCTGCACTAATTCAATGCCGTTAAATATTTTATGTACATTTGTACTTACTTAGCAGTACAGAGAAGTGTGCGTTTTGTGCAAAGAACTATATATACTATAAATAAGAAGAAAAACAAAAATACCAGACTGTCGGAATATTTCCTAAATTCAATAGAAAGTTCGCAGAAAGAGACAAAACCGATACCTCTTACACACAAATACACGTCCTTGTCTTGGTACAGGCACTTTAATAAAAAGTGGCGCGGCTAAACTTGATATGAATAAAATGGAAAACAAATGATCCCACACTGTCGGAATATTTACTAAATACAATAGAAAAAATCGTAAAAAGAGACAAAATTGACAAACCTAACACACAAATACACGTTCTTGGCTTGGTACAGGCACTTAAATAAAAAGTGTCAGGGTTAAACTAGTTTGATGGGCCCAAATCTCCCCTCTTAGAAAGAACGTAAGTAACCATGGGTACAAGAATGTATAAGTATTATTTTTATAAATGGGCATACGGAACATCACCTTAATTGATAACACATTGCTATGTTACCTAATATTTACTTTACGTTGTTTAGATAAATATTTTGGTTGCATTTATATGTAAACACTATTACATGTACAAATGTACATGTAAGAATTATTAAAAGACCTGATGTGTCCTGTTTTATGTAAAAGTTATTGTGCTAACCCATCGTGTACCGGATAGCATTCGAATAGGCGTTGTTTTTTATCCAATCCATTTGATATATTTATCAATAATATATTTTAATTGAATTGAATTGAATTGGTAAAATATATTCCTTTTAAAAAAAACCAATTCAAAATATGCAAATTTAGCATCGTCTTATTAAAAATAACTGACTTGTGTTTCGCAATTTTGTCATGCAAGTGTGTGTATACGTCCCTTATCTACAGAACCATAGTTCTTAACTGTCTTTTCTTCTTCTTTTTTTCACAGTCGGAGGAAAACAATATAAATAAATAAGAGCTACTGTTCTGCAGATATGTGCCAAGTTTGGTTTCGTTTATCTTCATTAGCTAATATACGTTATTATTACATACTTAGTTCAAATAAAGGCATTTTTGTATGACCAATATGACCGGAAGTAAACTGTCCATATTTTCACACCCCGGGAAAATAACCGGTTATTGGATTACTACAAGATCATTTCCATATCGAGGCCCATATTGACTAGGGCCAATATGGGCCTCGACTTCGTCTCAGGCCAATATGGATGTCTCTTTTCTAGATGTCGGAAGTATGTAATAAATAGTTTAATACATGGGCATTTCCATATTGGCCTGGTTATCATCCCTCGACCCATATTGGCCCTCGACTGCGTCCCGGGCCAATATGGGGGTCTCGGGATGATAACCAGGCCAATATGGAAATGCCCATGTATTAATCTGTAATTATTACTATCACTGGGTCGATACCTCTGTTAGTGGACTATAAGTCCCTGAGGGTATCATCCACCCAGTAACCAGTGCTTCAGCACTGACACTGTTTATTAGATATATTTATTATTGAAATTTACAGTTCCTATATCATGTAAATATTATTAAAACTAAAGTTCTCCTCCCACAGGAAAATGAAATCCCTCAAAAATAATAAATTTAGGATGGGAGCGAAATTATTGTATATATTTTGAATAATATCTTCAACTCATCAAATATTAAACTCATCATTATAAGATCAAATCATAAGTACATGGAAATCGTTATTGTGTAACCTCCGACGTAATACGTTATCATACAACAAGTTGATAATCTTCTACATTTCCAAATCGGTATTTTACATGATAGAGAAACCACAACTGTTATTTTGTAATCGCATTTTTTTCCAATCCTAATTTCAATTCGCATTTCTTTTCTTTTTTTTTTATCTGGTTTTGATTTGATTTTTTTGTTTTGTTGTTATTTTTATTTACTTTTATCTATTTTTTATTTTGATTGATTTATTTATCTGTTTACATCTTCATAAATTGTTTGTAGACGAATAAAAAGGGAGGTGCAAGTAGGTGCTTGAGTATTCTTCACAAACCACAAGTACCTTTCAAATATGACGACACATTAACAGTTACTGGTTAACCATCCTATTCCTTCGCTAAATATTAATGGTTTCTTGTTTTATATGAGTGGGCTGTTGCTTTTCGTTTTTTTGCAAATGAAAAAAAAAGAGGGAATTAAAATACCAAGCGCCACTACAGAAGGGCACAATATATATGGCCTAACAATTATAGGCAAATTCAACGGAAAATAAGAAAAAACAAGATTCGTCTAAATGGAAAATATAACTGCATGATTATTTTCAATATTTGGCTTACATACTCTATATAAAAAAAGTAGGATATATTAACATTACCTATTAAAGGTAATTGCTTTTAGAGTTGTGGTTAAACGCCACTTTCAGCAATAGTTCAGTTGTATCATTGTGTTCAGTCTTTTCAATGGGCTAAATCGGAGTTGATGCGTTTACACTGAGCACACAGATTTGAGAAGTGAGTAAGAACTTAAAGAATGGTTGGCTCGGACTATAGATAATATGCCCGCCGAGTAGAGTGGCATGTCTATTTGTGGAATGTTGCTTAAGTGAGCTACCATGCTAAAAATCCTACTTAGTGTGTTGGACTAGTACACAACAGATATCATCATCTAATCAAACGATTGCTCTCGGTGTGATATAGCTCGCATTGCTCACTTGGCATTATACATTAATATATCATGTACATGTATATATATATATTTTTAATTTTATACACAAATGACAATTTAAGATATTTTTCAATAATGAAAGCAGATTTTAAAGTTCTAGCATTTTAACAAGTTTGCATTATTTTGTTTTCTTAATCTTAAATTATATTGAGATATTTACTAGTAATTTTCAATGGGATGTTCATAGTTTACAAGGAACAATTTGAGTTTTACTTAAAGTTTTTATATACTTGTATCTATTTATAAATAAGGGTAATAACAAAATTATCGAACTCCGAACAATCTTACAAAGGGAAAGTCAAAACTCATAAGTATATAAACAGACAAAATCAGTCAACAACCGGAAAACTGTGAAAACCGTAATGAAAACCGTATTATGCCGAATGTGTTTTATACAGAGTGTCTCGTAAGTCTATAAAGGCTGGGTACTGATATCATTTTATTGTATTTGTTGAAACATGGGGAAAAAAATATTGGTCAGTATGTGACACTTAAATAAAATAAACTTTTCTTATCTTTATCTATGCAACACTAATTCACTTTCATTATGCAATGCAATGCAGACAATTTTCATCTCTTTGAATATTTTGACGGTCGATTTCACTAGTGGAGCAGGACTCATTACCTTCAACAGCACATGCGTTCTCCTGTTGTTTTTATTTGGGGTTCGTGTTGCTCAATCTTTAACTTTCTGTGTAGTGTTTTATAGATCATTATTTGCAGTTTGTCCTTTTTCTTTTGGCCATTGTGTTGTTGTCCTGCGATTTACGACTTCTGATTAGGCCTTTGGTATCTTCAAAATTATCTTGACTACAGCAGTAAATTTATTTATATTTATTTATGTGCAATTCCAAAATTAGTAAACCAAGATGCAATATTATTAAACGTGCTGCGCACAGAATTTGAACAGACTTCAGAATGTTGTGCAGGTGTATACATAAATAAATATCAAGTTAAATAAATACATTGCTTTAATCACAATTTACACCAGATGTTAATGACATTCTTAGATATCTACGTTATATTCTTATATGCAAGTTAAAAAAAAAAATATGATTTCTAGCATTAATTAATTATTTGACATTACATAGTACAGTCACCGGAAAGATATTTCGAAATCCTCAGACAATTCGGAGTTCGGTAATTTTGTTATTACCCCTTACTGAATATTTCAACATCTATACAGGATATCTAGTGCACCACAGCTTGTGGTTAAAAGATAGTGATTTGGCAACACTTATTTCTTATCCTATATTTCAACAATTATAACAAATGTAGCGTTTTGGCCAGTTTTATTGTGGGTGTATACAAATAATTCTGAATGAATCTAAATCATGTTGCAATTGCATAACTTCTTATAATTACTACTGCGTAATTACGAAATTTCCATTATGGCTGCGGTTGACGTTTTATTGTACCTCCTTGATTGGGTACTTATATTGATAAATATAAGTTAGTTTAATTTCATTTTACCTCTAAATTACATGCGTTTTGCTAAATCAAATATATCAAATATTTTTATTCACCAATTCTGAGTCCTATATATCATCGGATGTAAAACCACACGAGTTTAAGCATGCACTACAAGATCTGTATAGTGTTTTGTAGATCATTGTTTGTCTTTTTGTCCTTGTCATTTGGCCCTTGCATTGTCTGTCCTTCTTCGACCTACGGATTTTGATTATCCCTTTGGTATCTTCAAACTTGTGTTGCAAAAATGTTGAAATTTTAACTGTTACTGAGAGTTGTGTAGACCAACAGTAATGTTTATATTTTGTGATGATTTAATACAGCCTTGCTACATATTTGCAACTATTTTAGCCAGACGGTCTAAACAGGCTTAAGTGGCTACAATCAAATCGATTTTTCGGTATTGCAATAAGCTTCTTTATTTGAAATATAAGCTTTTAAGATTGTGACCGTTATTGTAGTACAGTTTTTTTTTGTAGTTAGACATGTACACAATGTATTAACTTTCGGTATGATTTATTGCAGTTTTGAAATATATTACCCATTTTTAGATCCAGAACAAGCACAAGGGTCACATGTATTTTTAAAGCATTCATATTTACATGTAATAAAAACGTAGATATCAAAATTAGTACGCATGGTGCCTTTCAGGAAAAACCTTCATCAGTTACGCTCAAAATTGAAAGATGGGAAAACCAAATAATTTAAAGTTTTGGCAGCAAACTTGCATACATCTTTTTATTATGATTGTTGTAAGTGTTTATATATCTAGGACCGTTTGCACGGTAAAAGTGTTCCATTACTTTGGTCAAAAATGTGAAGGACTTTGACGAACGTTGATGCAAGATATAGAACCTCGTCTTATTTTTCTATTATCAGACGAACTTTGATGGGGAATGACAATCAGAATATGTTCCTTATATCATTAATAATTTTGTAAACAAATGTCGTAATATAAAGAAAATTTTAAAATTTGAGATCACTAAAAAAGAGTTAAATTTAAACGGCACTTAAATAAGGATAAAGAAATACATATATATATATATAAATAGTCACGTAAATAGGGAACTGTGACACATATTTCCATAGAAAACTTTGATTGTATAAACAGGCCTCAAGAGATAATTATCTAGGTGTTTAAATTATTTGACATGAAATTCAAGGATTTACATTGCTCATCTTGACGTCAATTTAAAGCAGGGGTATTTTAGTTGACAACCCGCAATATTAACTACCGTGACATGATTCAAACCGGATATCGACAATGAGATCAATATCTATATATAGACATCTAAACTTGAATGATCTATTCCGTGTTTTTATTGTAAACAAATAGTATGTCAATAGTGTTTCCTGTTTCACATAATGCTATATCATTGATGATTGATGTAAATTTCTTGAAATCATGAGAATAAAATAAATAGGTTTTTTTTTCAAATTTAGTCAAAATATATATGCCACCATTAAATCGTTCTACAATTTTTCTTAAATTATGTTAATTTACTTTTTCTCTTTTACGGAAAATATATTAAATTACAATATAGATCTAACTTTTTTCAACGTTTTTTTATGCACAGCTAGCCTGCAGATCGACAACTCATAGTTCTATTCATTTCAAATATACCACCACACAATATTATATATTTGGTGAAGCAAATAACCTAATAACTGAGTTTTCTATTTAAAAAGATCCCATAATTGATGCAAATATGGCGCTTGTTCAGACTTCCTATACAGATGTTTCGAATAATCAATTTGAACTGGTACCATAAGTAGGACAGCTTACCATGCACAGACACTTTAAGTGCTTATCTCCTGGTAACTTCCCCCTCCGTTCCTAAGCATATATCAAAAACATGCTATGGTACTTCACTCATTATTCAGATTCAACTGATTTCTTATTAATATGCATGTTTAATTATCTTTTTATAGTATCGAAGAATTGTGTTATTACTGTGTGGTCGGCGTGAACTATTCTTCTTAGAATATTATTACATAAAATACGATAAATATTTGATTGATAGATTGATAGATTATTGCTTAACGTCCAGCAAGCAGTATTTCAGATATATTCAGAACGTGAACAAGTTTAATATATATACAAAGGAGGGAAGGAATGCGTCCATCGGGTCAACGACTTTTGACTGGCACTGAAAAAGCATGGAGAGTTGAGTAAAGTCGAAAAATGCAGTCCTTTGTAGCAGCTAAAACGTGCCTACTCTTTTATCAAAATCTACAAAAGAGTTCTTTGGCGTGCAGGGAGCGTAGAACTCTCCAAACATGGCATCCACTAAGTTCCACGGTCCACAGTCATACTTTCCGTATCGTAACCTGACAACCCCCATTAAAATAATTCCCCTATCAGCCTCGCGGGGGACGGGCTGATCAGCTCTGTAAGTTTGAGAGCCCTGGGAACCATCACCAGTATTATCTCGTTATAATTCATTCATATAAAGTATACATGCACTTATAACCAGTCAATGGCACTTAAAAATCGTTGTACTCGAGGATACAATATGGTGCAACGGATGATGAATTATATAATATTAAAGAGTCAATAACTAGTCTGTGATATAACATTAAGTACAATACAATATTCTGTAAATTATATTAATACTTTTCCCTCTAATGGTGTCAAAATAAACCCTAAAAAAATAAAAATTCTATTTTTAATCACCACATACATGTAACTTACATTTAATACATGTTTACATTGTGTGGTAACCACGGAATTCATAAAAGTTTATTTATATATACGTGTACATTTTATACACCATGTCATGATTAATATATATGCACAACTGTTCATAAATAAACTATCAAATTAATATTGGTTGGGTTGGTTTATAGTATTTAACGCCACTTTCAACAATATTTCAGCTATATCGTGGCGGTCAGTTTTATTGGTGGAGGATACCGGGGAGAACAGCCGACCTGTCCTAAGTAACTGACAAACTTCATCACATAATGTTGTATCGAGTACATCTCGCCATGAACGGGGTTCGAACTCACACCAAATCCATCATAACCTCACGACCACAACGGCCCCTAAATTAATATTGAACTCGTTTCGGTAATTAGATATACACAAAAGTAAGAATGCTGTTGTTCATCTTACAGTTACACTACTTGATCAATGATGAGGGAAAACTTATGATCAAGTTTTAATACCCTCTCTATCTGCAATTATCCGGCAACTTTTCAAGACAGATCAGCAATGTGAAGACCACTCATATGGTGATCGGTCCCATCAGTTGGAATTTCAATTCATTCCAATTAATTGCCTTTACCAAGCAAGGAAGATTCCAGGGCATTGGTCCGAAGGGTTATTAGTTCGAAAGGTGATTACGGACAGGAAAGTGGGTGGTCATGTAAACATATGTGTGTTAGGGGTGTCGATTTTAGATTGTGGAACTGTTTCCATAGAATTGCAGCAAGTCCATTTCTTATTAAACATCTCTTTAAATAAATTGTTACTATGCAGGTTTCAGTCTTGTCTGACAAGTTATATTTACTCACCACCTGTAATCAGCCAAGAAATGCCGTCAGTAAATAAAAGTGATCAGTCAATCTATTAACTTTTATAGCAGCTTTTATACGGATTATTTATAAGAGAGGAAGTTGTAGGAAGTCATCTGTTCCGGCAGTGTGATATTTTTTTGTTTTTCATGTTATCCATCTACTAAACAATTATCAATGAAACACCGTCTTCTCGGTGTGTCTTTTGCAGTTGGGCTACCTACTGGTATGATATTTTAGAACTAGCCTTACTTCACTAGACAGCAGCATCGGTGGTGTAATGGTTAAAGTGCTCGCTTCGAGTGTGGTAGATCGTGAGTTCCAGCCCCGATCGGGTCAAACCAAAGACTATGAAATTGGTGTTTGTTGCTTCTCCGATAAGCAGGCAGCATTAAGGAGAAAGAGCAAAGACTGGTTGGCTCGGAATCAGGCTAATGTATCCGAGTGGGGCGACATGTCCATCCGCGGACTGTTGTTCCAGCGAGCTAGCAGTATACAAATCCAACTAAGCGTGTTGGTCTATAGTACAAAGCGGATCTCATCATCATCTCAGTGAAGTTAACTTGTTCTCGCCATGATATAGCTGAAAATTGCTGGGTTGGCTTTAAACAACTATCACTATCACTACTTCACTAGACACAAAGATTGCATGTTGGTAAACAGATAGTGTACAACACATACATGACCTATATATATATATATATATATATATATATATATATATATATATATATATATATATATACAATAGCAGCTTCGCCCCTTGGTACCAGTTGCAGTGAAGTTGCATCAAATTGTTAGTGCTTAAATGTTTGGTGTGTTCCTGAGCCATGAAAAAAAACATGTGAAAATTATGAAACTGATTACTTACTCCAACAAGATCTGTATTATCCGACACGATCTTTTTTCAACTATAGATATAAATAATATATAACGTGTATTTGTAATCTAGATGTTATAATATTATAATAGAAAAATGGAAACCAAACCTTATTTAAAGGGTATTGACTTGTCACGCCTCACCTTGTATGAAAAATAATCATAATAACAACCTTAACATTTTTTGCTCACAAAATCAAGGACCTCTTAAAATATACATCCAAAAGATAGTTCATTACAGTATACTGTCAAACCTATATTAAGAGGTCATAACCTTTGAGAAAAAGAAAAAGTGGTCTTTTAAAACAGGTGGCCTCTTAAAAGAGGTTCAATTCATATGAAATCTATGACAGGATAATTAAAAAGGTGACCTTTTAATACAGGTGACTGCTTAATAGAGGTGACTGCATGGGAAGATTTAACTGTATATAAATAAAACAAACAGCATTGCAATAAATGTATCGTACAAGGAATCCAGGGAGTTAAACATTGTCCTGAAACCTTTGATTTACCCACGATGTTAGTGTTATCCATGGGAAATGTAAATATTGTCGCCATTCATTTTAGTCCCACGCAATTTACACAACTGGACAATGTGTTTGTAACGTCTGCAACAATGTAGGCGTAACCGCCATTTTTTTTAAATTGCAATTGCGTATATATTATATATTGCAGGGGTGATTGTTTCAGTTATTTAACTGATATCTGCTATTTTCATCTGTATTTGTTTTCTGAAAGTTGCAGGACACGATCAGAACAGGTCTGAAAATGGACCTTTTATAAAGGGGGTGTAGATGGTTTCAGCTAATTTTCATTAATGTTCAGTTATTTCATTTTCTAACCAGAATCATTCCTTATATGGAAACAACATTTCTGTTATTTGGATATTGTACTTTTTTTTTTCCTTTCGAAAATTTACACAATTTCAATGTACACTTATTTTCAAGCCTGCATGTATATCCAAAATTAAAGTTTTGTCCGTTGCTAAAATAAGCATGATATTGTATGTAAACTGACTACAGTCTAATGCATTCTAATATCAGACATTTCCAGTTTATATGGTTAGTATTAGTGTTATGGTGGTTATGGTCGGTTTTCTCGAATAAAACTGGCTTTATTTGTGTATTCCAAAACCTAGTTTAACTGTATATTAATATCTTTTGTTTTATTTTCTGGAACTGCTGTTCGTAAAGAAATGGTTGGTGAGTGAACTTCTATTTTTAATGAAAAAAAAATAATAACTTTATTCAATGCTCAATTTTACCCCGAAGGGTTGAAGGAATATATACAAAGGAATATATACAAAAAACGTACACAAGTCAAATAGACACAACGTACAAATAAAATGAAAACAAATTGATCTACATGCAGTTGTATACAACTACAAAGAAATATACCATGTGTGAAATATATCGGATATTACTCATAAAACAGAATTACGTGTAGTTTGTCACGATGTCATATTACCGGTATTATATAATACAAATGAGAATTCAATTTCATTTCTCGGAATTGATCAATTCGTCAAGTAACATTAATTTACTGAAAAATGAAAAGACAATAACATGGCGTTTGAAATTATCAAAGTGGGCGTCTTTGTACCCGTGGTTTCTATTATATAAATATTAGGACTTTTTTTAGGGGGGGGAGGGGGACAACAGTCAACAAAGCACACCGAAGATGCATAGTATCTAGGAGAAACTATCAAAGTGGGCGTCTTTGTACCTGTGGATTCTATTTTATAAATATTAGGACTTGGGTGGGGTGGGGAGACACCAGTCAAAAAAGCACACAGAAGCTACATATAGTATCTAGGTGATCTCATCGTAATGTATGTCAAGCATTACAATATTTAGCTAGAATTTCAGATGCAAATAATAACCAAATTGTTTATGTCGCCCTAGTACTTGTTAACAAAAACACTTTAAACAAGTCCTTCTTATTCATGGCTTATGTTCTTAGAAAATGTGTGTAGCCTAGTTCTATAGAAATTGATGTGGAAGAAGTAGAGGGTATATATTTTTCTAAAAATCACTGAAATAGTTAAAATAAATTCAAGGAAAATTATGAAAAGTTGTTTTTCAATACATTAAATTCCCGCAGCAAATTATTAGCAATCTTTATTGTAAAGTGAAAAAATAACATTGTTCCATATAATTAGTATGCTTACAAAACAATTGTATTTGTATTGTATTCGACCCATTTTGATGTAACATTGTGTTTAACATTATATTAAACTCATTCTTTACAGTTGAATTTGGTTGTAGCTTGAAGAATCTTTATAAATGTTTTTATAGAGAATCATATATTTATTTCAACTTAATTTCAAAAATTGACCAATGAAAAATCAAAATTTAAATAAATTTGCAAAGCATAAAATTTTGTCCGCACGACTCTTTTCTGGAATAACCTTCACCAGGTTCGTTCATAGTCAAAATAAAAAAAAAAGCCAAATAATTTCAAAGTCTTTGGAAGCAAGTAAACCGAAGGGTCTAAATATGATAGCCAAAATAAGATTCAACTTTAAAAATGTTGCCAATATTACAATAATCCATTTGATGATGATGGCCCTCTCATATGCCCACAAGAAAATGTTATGAAATGATATATTTTTAGCATACAGCTATGAATATAATAAGTTGAAAATATATATTATCAAAGTATAATTATTAACTCAGAAACTGTGAAATATACTTATTTTGCCAAATTATGTCTAATTATAGAAATAGTATTTACGTTATAAAGGTGATGTCTGTTGTCATTTGTGACGTACTATTTTTACATTAATTATCAAATAATAGAATAGTTCAAGAAGTCTGGGGGACGAGGATTGTTTCGTAATAAAGATCGTCAATTAATTTTGGAAAATTTGGGATTATCTTCTGATTAAATGTATTTTGGTTTCTCCCAAAATAAAACTGGTTACCATGATATAATTGAAATTTTGTTGGAAAAGGGGTGTTATACACCGCCACCCTCTCCCTTGTTATGGGGATTACTCCCAATGGCTGTGATGGGACGGATGTGTCGCAATAAATGGTCATTGTACTAAATGAAGGTTTGGGGTTCCCGCTATACTCGATTCCAAACTAGATGTCCCAAGGTTCCAAAAATGATGCTTTCTGGTTATGTATGTGAATAATTAAAGGTTAGAAAAAAAACCGAAGGGGCTGTCAATAATGGACAATGCAGAGAAACTGGCAACATTGGATACACAAGACACCGGACGATGACAAACAAAACAAAAACACAACACAGAAAACTAAAACGACGAGCAACACGGACCCCACCAAAAACCGGAGATGAACCCAGGCGCCTGCGAAGCGCAAGCAAGACCTACCTCTTACAATATACCTGCCATGATACTCATATTGTCAATATGTGTTGAAAACCACTACCCAAACATACACAAAAACACAATGCATGAGCTCTCCTACAAACAATTGGAGGTAAATACAAATCGAACATCGTTTTAGGCGGAAATTGTAACGTACATCACAACACGGAACGCAGAACGTAAAGACGCATAACAGGACAACATAAAAAACTAAAAAGATGAACAACACGGATCAAACTAGTAGTATCCTTTACTTCAAGCTCATTTTGGATAAATGCGATGCAGATAATCATGGAATAGAGAAATTAAACTTCTACTTCAGCGGCCGCTTAATACTTTTAGACGGTATATAGCCCCTGGTACCCGGCGATCAACCAAATGCACGAATTCCAGCTTGTTCAAACAAAAGTGTACTCGAATATACAGTTTATTTTTAGAACAAAAAAGCAAACACATGCATCTTCGCCCATGCTTTTTGCAGTGCGATCAACCAAGTAATTGTTTAATTTGGTAATTAGCGTAATTACTGTCATGATCCTTGCTATTATTATATCATAAAATAGTCATATCATATTAAAGCTGTGTTTGCTTTATTAATATCACGAAATTGATATTTAAAAAAAAAGACTGTGTTGCACGATTAATATTAATGTGCAGTGTCATGTAGTATCGTATGGTAATCTTGAACGTACATCAACCTCTTTCTGACAATGTATGTAAAGGCATAGGTTTTTTCCATATAAATTATTTGTATATTGTTACATTGTAATGCACTTACAGGTAGTATTGCGACCAATAGTGTCGCGAACACAAACTTGCACATTTATGCGTGCTCTCTCAATAGTACAAAAGTTTAACTTGGGGTTTAAGGTATGGTATTTTAACGCCACTTTCAACAATATTTCAGCTATATCGTGGCGGTCAGTTTTATTGGTGGAGGAAACCGGAGTGCACGGAGAAAACCACCGAGCGGTCGCAAGTCACTGACAAACTTTATCACATAATGTTGTATCGAGTAGATCTCGCATGAGGGTTATTCGAACTCACAACTTTAGTGGTGATAGGCATTGATTGCATAGGTAGTTGTAAATCCAACTACCATACGACCACGACCATGACGGCGCCTCCTAACTGGTGTTTATATTATTACATTCTATGCACTTACATGTATTTTGGTTTTGCGACCAATGGTGCCGCTAAAACACACTTTAAACTTTATGCGTCCAGTCTTAATAGTACAAAAGTTTAAATATCTATTTTTGGGGGGTGGGGGCTATGTTATTTAATATGTCTCCAAATTCGATAGAAAATAATAAATTGACTTGACATAAACAGAATATAATTAAAATTGTTGATTAAATTTGAAAAAATACCGATTTTTTATTCATATCATAAAATGTAATCAAATTTATGCTTCGCGGGCATAACAAAAATCTACCCCCCACCCGCAATGCACAACAATGTATTTTTCTGGAAGGAGTGGATATTGATTTCTTTAATTTCAGATGATTCTTGTTTTTTCTTCTTCTTTCATTTATGAAGGAGAGGGGGGGAGGGGGTAGAAATTATCCATGCCTTTATTCGACCTCCCACGGCATCGTGCTTTAGAGATGCTGACGTAAACTTGCGAAAGAATTTTTTTAAGTGTTTAACAAGGAGGCATTCCGTCAGATATATTTTTGATAACTAATTAGGCCATATTCTCCTAATCTTTAATTCACAACAGTTGTACTGTATATAAATAGTAGTACACTTATATTGTTATCAATGAGTTGATAATAAAAATAGTTTTAATTTACGTTTTGCATATTCATTCATCCAATTGACAAACATTTCCATTCAACATTTTCTCCCAACATATGTTTTGTAATTTTACCCAGTGGCAATTTAATTTAGAGGGGTTTTACCCAATGGAAATTACACGTAGTGAAGTACACTATACGTTACCGAGAAGTGGATATTATTTATATGTGCAAGGTAACCGAAATCACACTGCGTGTAATATGCTATTTTTAGGTCTTGTGAAAACCCCAAACAGATCTATTATAAAGTGTGTGTCGAACATTTTTACCCTCATTTCAAAATGCCTAGTCCTGTTGACGAGGAATCTACCGCATTAAATACAACGATGCGAAAAGGCGTAGAAAACAAAGGTCAGGATACAAGTGTATGTAAATGTAAAAATTGTGCACCCACGGATATAAAATCAATCGTTGATAAAAATGGAAATGAAGAAATTGAAAACGTCAAAAATTCATCCAAAGGCAAAGGAGAACATTATACCAAAGAGAAGGAACACTATACCAAAGAAGAACCTAGTGAAAGGAAGGTTTTAATTATGACGGAAACTAGCGACAATCAGGATTTTATAGTGACTTTTTCGTGTTCACAGTGTGCTTGCATCGCCCATAGTAATTATTCCGAGGATAAAGACTTGAGGGAAAAAAGGAAAAAGTCAAAACGTTGTTTTTGTGCTACAGTTCTTACTGTTGTTGTATTCTGTCTTTCATTGATTGCTTCGTTGTCTTATTTAACATTTAATGTACTGAGTGATAAAAAACTTGACAATCAAATTGTTGACTTCAATAATCCAATGGTCACCAAATCGCCACAATATATTTCGCAGACCGTTACAAAATTGGTGTCAGGATTGGCGAAATTTGAACTTGACGTGGACAGATATAATCCACAAATTGACAAAGTGCTGCCTTGGGCAGAACAAAAAGGAATCATTTCTGATCACTTTTTTCGTTACGAGCGATCAAACAAATCCATTACAGTATTGAAACCCGGTGTATATTTCATTCAAGTGACATTGAGCGCAGATACAAACTCTGTATCCCACGGAGAGTATGAAACAATATTACCTTGCATAACTTATCAATCAAAGGAGAAGTGCCAAAGAATGAAGATTCCAGCTGGAATGTCGATTCCCATACATCTTCAAGACGTTGTGAAATTGGATGCTTTTGACACAGTTAATATAAAAGTTCTTTGTAAACAAGAAAACTGTCTTTATACGACACTTCATCACAATACATTGACTATTGTTTATCTTCATTAATTCAGGTGTGTCTATTTATTTTGTTATTTGTTATTGAGATTATATTGTATAAAAAGTTATATAGATTTATTTTATGTTATTTTTCTTTCTGCATTGAAACTTAATTTGAGTTACACATTGTATAGAATAGAATAGAATAGAATAGAATATATGTTATTGTCTAATCATAGGGCCCACATGAGGCATCATTAACAATACAAACATTCATGATTATGTATACATAATCGTCTCGAGCAAGTAACAACTACACAATATATCTCCCCTACGGAATCGCGAACTGGTTGGTTTTGGTTGGTCTATGGTGTTTAACGCCACTTTAGACAATATTTCAGTTATGGCGGTCAGTTCTATTGTATTCTTGAAGTATTACATGTACGTCTAAAATGTTAAACCAACATTATTACAGTTAGTATCATTTTGTATCTTTTGCCCCCCTCCCCCCCCTCTTTTTCGAAGGATTTGAACCCACTCTATTGATACACGGTCTGCAACGATGCAAATTTGCTAGTATAAAGACGAATCATTTAGCCCCCCTATATATATATAAATAAAACTTGATTTTATCTTTTATCGAGATGATACATCGTTATGTAACCTGACGCTTGAGGCCGACATAAAACTTGTATTTAGGCTATGACAATCGAGACAAATGTTTTAGTTGTAAACTAATATATTTACCTTGCTAAATAGGACAGAAGCAATATGACACTAAAAAACAATATAGTATATACAATATACAAGAACAAGTTTACATTATAAAATGATAACACTAACATACAAAAAAATGGAAGATATACATAAGACATGTAAAAAAAAATAATAAAATGAAAATGAAAAATCACAAATATACCACACCGTCGGAGCGTTCCAAATTCTAATCGAGAAATCGTTAGAAACAGACGCAAAATCGATACCCACTAACGTACATACATGATCCCCTAACGCACATACATGACCCCCTAACGCACATACATGACCGCTCATTATCCTTGTTTGGTACAGGCACTTGAATACAAAGCAATGAAGTTAGACTTCTTCTTTTTTAAATTATGCATTGTATAATATAACAGTTACATATTCTAACAACTGTACAATAAAAGAGGGTTTTGGGTTTGACTTACTAGGGACGACAGTAATATTTATTTTCTTATTTCGTACTACGTGAAAATGTATAGCATCGGTTAATGAAGCTATATTTTATATAGTATAGTAAATTGGCAGATGGGGATGGGGGACATGCTTACGAATCGCTGTCTCAGCCATTTGGCAAAGGGGTAGGGGCATGCTTGCGAATCGCTGCTTCAGTCATACCGACTTTGTAGGATCAAATCCCGCTTAGAGAATGAAAACAAAGATACAAGAAATGACAAATAAAATAAAACCCTGACATTGTTGTGTCGATTTGTTTGGTGCTAAAATAGTAACCGGACATGTATGTAACATCTTCAGGGTATTCATATAGTTGTCAGGAAATTAATACAACATTCAACATGTTTAGTTGGTAACGATACACATAGTTCCGGAAAGGAATTGAACCGATTAAAGCCATGTTTTTTCATCATGAGATTTTAGAATCTACTTATTATTTCTGTGTTATTTATGATAAAGGTTCATTATATGTACATGGGCAATGACATTGAAAACATTCCTTTATAATATTAAATTTTTTATAAAAATTTAACTTAATTTGAAACACTATGTTTCGTCCCAACTGGTTTTCTTCGGGTACTCCAGTTTCCTCCAACATGAAAACTGACCGCCACGATATAGCTGAAATATTGTTCAAAGTGGCGTTAAACACCATAACCCTAACCCCATAACCATATATTTCGTCTTTCATATAGTTTTTACATACTATTTTGTTTTCTTATTTGTTTGTTCCATATTTATATTTCTTAAATATTCATTAGCTTACATTAATATCTTCACAATTGCTTACAAATATATATATTATATATTGCAGGAGCATAGATATGTATCATACATGTAGTACATGCAATTTATCATTATATTGAAACACATTAAAAACGGAAAATAAACCAAACAAATAAATACCATTTAACTTCCAAAACAAACTAGAATAACAACATGGAATCAAAAGTAACAAATTCTAATCTCTACATCATGATCAACCCACACTAACCGGGCATTTTACCTCTCATTCTGAATTTCATGACACAAAGTGAAGTTTCCGTCTATACTACTAAATCTAAATATAAAAAACAGAAGCAAAACAAAACAAATTCTAAAACCATCATAAATTCAAACTAAATAGGCATTATTTCCATAATAATTTTAAAATTCATGACAAAAGTAAAGTTTCTGTTAATATCCTTATACAAGAAAAAATATATAAAAAGAAAGGGAAAAAAAAAGAAGAAATATATATTATGAAATAAGTTCTTCGCTTAGTTTGGATTGGACACTTGAAACAAATAAAATGTCAGCCCTATTAACAAATCATACACAATCATACAAGTAGAAAAACCCAAAACTATTTCAATTGATCATTAAAGATAATTCCAAAATAGTCTAAACCCTTTTTAAAATACTGATTCCAGATTTTTAACTTCTTTAATATAAATCTCTGAAAAAAAAAAAGTAATTTTACTATACAATTTTTTTTTTTTTTTTTTAACTTAGTATGTTTTCCAATGGTTCCATTTCGAGCGTATCCAATGAAGGTTACATGTATTCTAGAAACGCGTCGTACGCACTAAATTTGATATTTATGTTTTTATTTGACAATAAAATTATTTGACAATAAAATTTGACCAACTAGTTATTTTACAAAAAAATGTGTATCAGTTATGACTAAATAAGTGTATCTCATCAATGTCTGTTTTATTGCATGGGCGTCACTTATTACCGGAAATCAAAGACATACAGTAAGTGGATATAACTGTTCGTTACTTCCGATTTGCCTCTAAGTTACCGGTATATGTTTTGTATAAAACCACAACTAAAAAATTATACTGATGTAATTTCTTAATAAATTTTTCTGAATTTGTCTTTAACAAAGGCAAATCGTTTTGATTTTTTTCTTCCTAATCATCATATAATTTTCAGATTTAAGATATTTTTTTTTAATACATGAAGGTGTCAAACTACTAAAAAAAAAATTTTTTTTACATGTATATCACTATAGTATTTTCGAACATCAAGACCTTAAGACTATGTTTAAATTGTTAAAAGTTGAAAATTATGAATAAAAAAATTATATGAATAATATTATTATTACACATTTTATCTAAAAACATTTTGCCTTTCTGATTGAAATTTCAGCGAAATTAGTCAAGAAATGACCTCTGTGTAATTTTTTGAAAATCCATGGTTTTCTATGGAGATGACAAACAATTATGTCCACATACTGACTATTCTTTTATAAATATTATTTTGACTGAAGGAATTAAAAAAGAATACTCTTTTGCCTGATTACCCCCCCCCCCCCCCCCCCCCCCCCCCCCCAAAAAATCCTTTTAAAATAAATAAATAAATAAATAAAATGGAACTAAAATAAATAAAACTACCATTGTAAGCAAACAACAATACGTTTGTGGTGTGGAATTTACTTTGTTAAACAGCAACATGGACTCAAATTTTGCATCCATGTCTTTATTTCGCAATCTATTTTAATAGATCTATCAGTTAGCTCAACCACAGATGCCATTTCTGGTATTTTAAATTATTCATTTACACGTTGCTTAACAATCGTCGCAAAAACATTTTTCATGAATGAGATACACACAACAATTCTTAAAATTATACACTTTCTCTTAATCACACAAATTAATTCGGATCGTACAAACGGAAAGCTATTAAATCACAATAAAACGGTATAACTAATGGCCAGTGTTTCCTTTATATCTATTGTACGTATATACACAAAGAGAAACCGCAAAACCTGTTATTCTAATGGAAGCTAGTCGGACATGTAGAGAATACCGAGTCCAGTTAATGACAGTAACTTCCTTTTTTGACATTTTATGGACAAAAACGTAAAAAATTATTAAATTGACCGTGGTTCCTGTGATGACACCCTGATAAGAGGATGGACACCTGGACATAGAACTACTAAGTGAATGATTGTTGTTTAACGCCAACTCAAGTCATTTTTCAGCTACCATGGCATGAGCAAGTTAATTTTCAATGAGATGATGATGAGATCCGCTTTGTTCTAGACCAACACGCTTATTTGGATTTTCACAGTGTTAGCTCACTGAAACAACAGTTCGCAGATAGACATGTAGCCCCACTCGGATACATTATCCTGATTCCGAGCCAACCAGTCTTTGATCTTTCTTCTTAATGCTGCGTGCTTAGCGGAGAAGTAACAAATACCAATTGCATAGTCTTTGGTTTGAACCGACCCGGGTTATAGAATTACTGACAAAATGATGATGGACACATGTGGATAAGCTATGTTTTTATTAAATATATCCAAAATGGGAATGAATTAAGCTTAATTTTAGAGGTTTTTGAGTTACTCGGTGAAAACAATCACGTGATTGATAAAATGTAGAAACATTACGAATTATCCACTTTTTTCTTTATTTTTCGTTTTGAATGCAGATTCATTTTTAAACAATAAAAAGAAATTTATCTAATTATTCTTCATAAGACAAAGATTAAGAAAAGACAGTATGTTGATAAATAATTGAGTTCATATTGCTTAAAATACTTAATAAATCAATTGTCACACATATATAATAAGATTTGTTGACATTGTAAATTTAATATTTTTTACATGGGGACTTTGGTGACTGTATTCTTTAAATACGACAGAGGTTAAACATTTTAATATGTGGAATTTTTTGACGGTGTTCTTTAAATTCTACAAAGGTTATATATGTGTTTACATGTGACTGTTGTGTAATAAATATGCTTAACACGTGGAATTCTGACAGTGTTCTTTAAATACGTGGCAATGGTCCAAGGGAAATAACTCGTATTGCTTATGGGGCATTCTATTCTATTTGGAGTGCTACTTCTCACTATTTATCCGCTATTTAGTAGAGCTAACGTTACAATTAGCGAGCTATTTGTAAATAATAGTGTGCTTTTATTTGCTTACTACATGTTATAATATAGGTTCCGGTCATGATAGGCTAAACAATTCCACCAATAAAACTGACCGCCACGATATAACTTAATTAGTGTTGAAAGTGGCGTTAAACATCATTACTCTAACTCCAACCCCTAAAAAAATTCTTGCAGCTTTTGACCCGTTCATAACCCGCTTAATCTGTAGAGATTTGACTGTCATCGTAATATGGTTGGCGTAAATGATCCAGGATATCTACTTTTCTTAGAAAAAGATCAGACATAGACGTCGCATGTATATTCTTAGAATTGTCTTCCCCATTGACTTGCCTAATTATATATATATATAACCAACCACGAAAAAATGAAAACGAGCAAGATTTGATGGGCTTAGGTTTATGGTGTTTAACGCCACTTTCAACAATATTTCAGCTATATCGTGGCAGTCAGTTTTATTCGTGGAGGAAACCGGAGTACCCGGAGAAAACCACTGACCTGCCGTAAGTCACTTACAAACTTTATTACATAATGTTGTATCGCCTGGGCGGGATTCGAAGTCGCAACACTAGTGGTGATAGGCACCGATTGCAGTTTGTTGATTTAACGGTATACAATAAAGAAACCACAATGGTATTATTTTATTTTTGCATGTTATACGTAGGTTCCGGTCAAGATAAGCTAAATAAAGTTCTTACAGCTGCTGACCCGTTCATAACTGGTTAATCTGTAGAGATTTGATTGTCATCTCAATATGATTGACTAAAATAATCCACGATACCTATTCTTCTTAGAAAAATATCAGATATAGACGTCACATATTCTCAGAATTGTATCCCTCATCGACTTGCCTAACCAACCACGGTAAAAATGTAAACGAATTAAGTTTGTTAACGGTATACAACAAAGAAGCCAGAATGGTGCTATTCAGTACAAACATGCAACGCATCCAACCATGGATCAAAGCTCTAGATATATGTCATTAAGGATACAGGAGTAATCTTGATAGTCGTGACATATCTTGGGTTGACTGACAACTGAAGCGTTATTTCTAAAGAAGATCCTGACAAAACAATAACAATTGAATTCAGACGATGACATAAGTTTACAAATTCATGGCACTGAAAACACAGACAGAAAACTCAAAACCGAAATCAAGTTTAAACGAAATAATTCGGTATTTATAATTGCACAATAGCAGACTGTACTACAACATGAGGAGGAAATCCACAAGAAACCAATATGAAACACACAAATCAATTCAACAATCTGCAACTGTTATTAACTACACTACTGATATGACAGAGAAGAAAAATGGGGAAATTGGGCACCTAGAAACCTAACAAAAAAAAACAGTTCAGAAAAAACAGAATTGAAGAATTTGATATTCAGATTCAACAACAAAGTCTTGCAACTTCATCCACTAGTGCTCGTAATTCTACCCCACAAAGAGTTGTGTTAATTTGCTCTTCTAATAGAGAATGTATAGAGGAAGAAAAAACTGACGCATTCAGCAGTGGTTACTAAATAACTAATCAGCGCGCACGATACGTTTCTGGAATAACCTTCATCAGGAAACCACAAAGTCAGAAGATCAAAAATCAGTTGTAGAATCAGTCAAGGAACACTATGATGGGTAGTGTTACATATTCTTACTAATGATCTTAAAACGCGTTATCCTCAATCTTCTACAGGAAAAAAACTATCAAGGTTGTTCATCTGTTAGGCTAAAAATGGTTAGTAGTGCGTGATCTCTTTGTCACCTCCAGGAGATAATTATGCTAACGTAGATATCTAATTTAGTGCGCACGACGCGTTTCTGGAATAATCTTCATCTGGTAAGCTCAAGGTCGAAAGGTTTGAAAACCAAATACTTAAAAACTTTTTGAGAGCAAGTAAACCAAAGGGCTTAGACTGGATAGCTATAATCGGCTATGGTCTCCTGTCCATTAGGGGGGAGGGGGGGGGGGGGGGGGGGGGGGAAACCTTAGTTTTAATAATAACTACATACAATATCATACAAATGGTGTTACAATTAGTCCAATGATCAATAAAAATGATCGCGTAGGCGTAATTCATCATTTGCAGATCATATTAATATGATTTTGGAGGGAAGTGCAATCACTACCTTCTTAGATGAAGATGAATATCTTATCTGAGTGAGAGAGGCATTTATGTGCTCGGTAATAATATCAAAAGATATATTCATAATGCGCTTCACATCGCCTTACCGTCTGGGAACCAACATTAATTTTGAGCAACAAACAGAAGAAACCAGAATCGCCGAAGATTGATGCATGTATTACATGTAATAATGAAACAGATATTATATATACTAATAATAATCTTAGTTATTGTGAAAAATACAATTAATACTACAAATAACAAACACTTCACTCATAGTAAGTTTAAATAGAGAAAGTACACAGGAACTAGCACCTTCATGCATTGATTAAATTTTTATAATACACTACAATATAAATTTTGAGATAGGAAGATTTATTGTGAGAGTTATCCCTCTTAGATCGTGATGTTTTATTAGTTTGTTTGGTATTAGATCCAACGAAAAGTTTGACTTGGTATTTCTTGCTGAAACTCATATAACTTTGCAATCCAAAATATTGAATATTTCTATTTTCATCCTATTAATAGACATATCACCTAAGCTAATAATAAATATTTGGACAGATAGCAATCTTAGCAAAATCACAAATAAATCACCATGCTAAAATCTTGAGAAAAAAAATCCTCATAAACTAAGGACTTTTATTTTAGTTTCCAGCAAGTGTTGTGTATTGGGAATTAAATTTGAATTTATTTCAGGGATCAGAGTTATGGTTATGGTGTCTAACGCCACTTTTAACAATATTTCAGTAATATCGTGGCGGTCAGTTTTATTGGCGAAGGAAACCGGAATACTCGGAAGAAACCACCGACAATTCATTTCAGTGTATTGAACAATACATTATTTTTCATTGTAAAGATGATAGTATTTTAATATGTGGAGATATTAACGATAGAACTGAACAGTAATATAATCTACTATAATAATAAAAGTTGTTAGTACATTCCTACACTTATTTTTCTCGTTTCTTGTTCATAAAAATATCATAGTTCGTAGAAATTAATATAGTAAAATATATCTTAGAGTAAAGAGCTGTTAGATTTGTGTATTTCGCATCATGATTTAAGAATATTGAATGACCGAACACTTTTTTGCACAGATCTATGTCGAATTTATTCTTGAGATACTCCTAATGGTGAAAGCGCTGTAGATTACTATATTGTATCTGAATGTGTTCTTAGCTAAGTTTTGTATATGAATGTGCTATTAATTAAGTTTTGCATATGAATGTGCTATTAGATCAGTGTTGTATCTGAAAGTGCTCTTAGCTCAGTTTTGTATATGAATGTGCTATTAGGTCAGTTTTGTATTTGAAAGTGCTCTTAGCTCAGTTTTGTAATCTAAGGTATCAGAAGTCACACTAACTTGATCTGATTGTCATTGTCAGCTAGAATGGTGAATGTCTGCCTATTTGTAGATGACTTCTAATGTTACCTTCACCAAATTCCCACACGATACATGTGGTTAAAAGGGTCTGCAATTTCAATTCAAGGGAGATTTGATTCGAATTCGGTACAATGTAAAATTGATATTTTTTAAACAAACCTGAACTTATTATCTCTACAGAAATTAATAAGTCCTCTGGTGAAACATCAGAAAACATGGTAATTGGTTTGATACTAAATAAACGTTAGAGAACACAGAAGGGGGGGGGGGGGGGGGTCAAAAATGGACAATCCAGAGAAACTGGCACCATAGGTCACACAAGAAGAAGAAAAACAAAACAAAAACATAGCACAATATGTGTTGGACACCACTATGAGCAAGCAAACACAAATAACATAAATAAGTCATGAACCCTCCTACAAACACCGGTGGCAAAGACGAACCGTACATCATTATTATGTGGAAATCGTAACGGACATCACAACACGGAATTCAGAACGTAAAGACATATAATAGAACAATGCAAAAAACTAAACAAAAAAGCAACACGGACCCAACTAATATTGGATAAATGCGACAAAATCTTGTTAACTATGGTAAAACAATGTGCTAAATATCAAAATTCAAAAGCAGCTTTTATAAGCTTTACATAGAATACAAGAAAATAGAAATGTCACAAGGAAAACATATCAAAATAATGTATCGCAATAATAACAATCTTTACATGAAAACAACCCATAGTTATATATTTTTTATTTGTTGTCATTTGATTCTGAATTATAACTTATAATAAATCATATTTTTCGCTTGTCGTAATCACAATCCGATGCTTTGCTCATTTATGACTTATCACTGGGTTCGTAACAAACGTAGCACGACGGAAGCCACTAGTGGAACAGTTGCTTATCCTTCCGGGGCACATGAGTTCACCTCCGGCTTTTAGTGGGGTTCATGCTGCATAATTTTTAGTAGTCTGTAGTGTTTTTTTAGATAATTGTTTGTGTATTATTTTTTTTTAAATGCATTTGCCATTGCATTGACTGTCCTTCGATTTACTGCTTCTAATTACCCCTTTGGTAACTTAATTGTTTTACGCAGTGATAAATGTATATATTATATAGTATGATATATACCTGCTCTTGGTGACTATGCGTCTAAATGACTAATCATACTTATCTATGCGCATTGGTCATGAAGAGGATCGTTAACACCCTCCTTAATTATTCATGTGCATTTGATTTAATTTTAAACATATAATTCTTTAAATCGTATACGTATCTGACCTTAAATTAACACTGCAATATAATTCTTTAAATCGTATACGTATCTGACCTTAAATTAACACTGCAATATAATTCTTTAAATCGTATACGTATCTGACCTTAAATTAACACTGCAATATAATTCTTTAAATCGTATACGTATCTGACCTTAAATTAACACTGCAATATAATTCTTTAAATCGTATACGTATCTGACCTTAAATTAACACTGCAATATAATTCTTTAAATCGTATACGTATCTGACCTTAAATTAACACTGCAATATAATTCTTTAAATCGTATACGTATCTGACCTTAAATTAACACTGCAATATAATTCTTTAAATCGTATACGTATCTGACCTTAAATTAACACTGCAATATAATTCTTTAAATCGTATACGTATCTGACCTTAAATTAACACTGCAATATAATTCTTTAAATCGTATACGTATCTGACCTTAAATTAACACTGCAATATAATTCTTTAAATCTTATGTGTATGTGTACTTAAATTAACACCGTCATTGCCTTTGCTGTCTTGTCTGGTGTCGTCTCTCAGAGCTACTTGACAAAGTCATCTGACTTATTTTGGTAATACGTTCTATAACTCACAATGGTGCGTCTCTTTCTATTATTATCTTACAATGTATGGGGGATGTCGTGCTCGTGATCATTTTGTAGCTGGATTTACAACCACCTATGCAATCAATGCCTATCACCACTAACGTTGTGAGTTCGAATCCCGCTCAGGCGAGATGTACTCAATACAACATTATGCAATAAAGTTTGTCAGTGACCTGAGACAACGTTTCCTCCACCAAGAAAGATTACCTCCACCATATAACTGAAATATTATTGAAAGTGGCGTTAAACACCATAACCCTAACCCACAATGTATGTATGTGTCTATATATCTATTATATACATTTGTATACGAATAATTATTGTAGAGGTTCTGACCCTTGTGGGACCTTCATCGGAAATACTAAGAGGTAATTATGTGACTGAAATATTGCTAAGGTTTGCGTTAAACACCAATCAATCAACTTATATTATTTTGTCTGATACAAATCAGGGGCGGATCCAGGATTTGTGGTTAGGGGGGCGTGAGTAGGCGAGGGGTTCCCAGCGGGTCCAAGGCAGAGCCCTAGTAGAGGGCCCAGGGGGGGCTAAGCCCCCCGGAAGCTCTGGGGGTTTGAGGAATTACAGACATTTATTTGAACGACAATTTTGAACCAACCACACCATTTTTATCAGACCAAAAAAACTTGACTTTGAGTCTTAATTTTGTCGGATGATTGTTAACAGTATGTTTTTGTCAGATTATAAGAACCTAAATAAAACTTTTCTTTAACAACCGTGATGCGAATTGTTCAACTCATGACTCATGACTGATCGATCACGATATTTTAACCCTTCAAAGAACTATTGGTTTAGTTTTATCGCATTCCTCATTTCATTAATTGTTCTGTACTTTCGGTGCTTGTCCTTTCGGGTGGTTCTAGTCAATACTGCCCGTCCGGATGGAGCTTTTCTTTTCGTCGTTTGGTTCATTCATTGAAAACGTATGATACGACCGTTCTTGTTTATAGACAAACAAAAGCGGAAATTGTCAATACATGAACTTGTTATTGATTTCTGACAAGCTAACGTAACTAAATTAGATAATCAGAATCGTTTCATGCAGCATTATTGTTAACATATTCGCCTTTGTTTGTCTATAAACAAGAACGAATCATACGTTTTCAATGAATGAACCAACGGCGAAACGAAAAGCTTCATCCGGACGGACAGTATACTGATTTTTCTCAATGGGTAGAGCTTTTTAGAATGATATCCCAAATTTACTCCTAATATCATTACTATTCATTTTGACTTACAGGTCACGAGTTAACCATTCATGAAAAAATTGTTTGCTGAACTGCTTAATTAACGTTGTATAGCATATGATTTGCGAATTTTAGGGGGCGCACGCCCCGCACGCCCCCTCTAAATCCGCCTCTGCAAATAGTGTATTGAAGACAACTTCTAATTAAAGCTCATTCATCCAAGCTATGATAAAACGAATGAAGATATCAAAGGGGAAGCCGTAAATCAAATAAGGACAGACAATGAAATGGTCAAAAGAAACAAAAGACTGACAATGATCCATAAAACACTACACAGAAAACTAACCGAGCAGGCAGCCCCTATGAGCCACATGGTGACACACTGAGTAGCACCGAGCAGGCAGCCCCTATGAGCCACATGGTGACACACTGAGTAGCACCGTGCAGGCAGCCCCTATGAGCCACATGGTGACACACTGAGTAGCACCGAGCAGGCAGCCCCTATGAGCCACATGGTGACACACTGAGTAGCACCGTGCAGGCAGCCCCTATGAGCCACATGGTGACACACTGAGTAGCACCGAGCAGGCAGCCCCTATGAGCCACATGGTGACACACTGAGTAGCACCGAGCAGGCAGCCCCTATGAGCCACATGGTGACACACTGAGTAGCACCGAGCAGGCAGCCCCTATGAGCCACATGGTGACACACTGAGTAGCACCGAGCAGGCAGCCCCTATGAGCCACATGGTGACACACTGAGTAGCACCGAGCAGGCAGCCCCTATGAGCCACATGGTGACACACTGAGTAGCACCGAGCAGGCAGCCCCTATGAGCCACATGATGACACACTGAGTAGCACCGTGCAGGCAGCCCCTATGAGCCACATGGTGACACACTGAGTAGCACCGAGCAGGCAGCCCCTATGAGCCACATGGTGACACACTGAGTAGCATCGAGCAGGCAGCCCCTATGAGCCACATGGTGACACACTGAGTAGCACCGTGCAGGCAGCCCCTATGAGCCACATGGTGACACACTGAGTAGCACCGAGCAGGCAGCCCCTATGAGCCACATGGTGACACACTGAGTAGCACCGAGCAGGCAGCCCCTATGAGCCACATGGTGACACACTGAGTAGCACCGAGCAGGCAGCCCCTATGAGCCACATGGTGACACACTGAGTAGCACCGAGCAGGCAGCCCCTATGAGCCACATGGTGACACACTGAGTAGCACCGAGCAGGCAGCCCCTATGAGCCACATGGTGACACACTGAGTAGCACCGAGCAGGCAGCCCCTATGAGCCACATGGTGACACACTGAGTAGCACCGTGCAGGCAGCCCCTATGAGCCACATGGTGACACACTGAGTAGCACCGTGCAGGCAGCCCCTATGAGCCACATGGTGACACACTGAGTAGCACCGAGCAGGCAGCCCCTATGAGCCACATGGTGACACACTGAGTAGCACCGAGCAGGCAGCCCCTATGAGCCACATGGTGACACACTGAGTAGCACCGAGCAGGCAGCCCCTATGAGCCACACGGTGACACACTGAGTAGCACCGAGCAGGCAACCCCTATGAGCCACACGGTGACACACTGAGTAGCACCGAGCAGGCAGCCCCTATGAGCCACATGGTGACACACTGAGTAGCACCGAGCAGGCAGCCCCTATGAGCCACATGGTGACACACTGAGTAGCACCGAGCAGGCAGCCCCTATGAGCCACATGGTGACACACTGAGTAGCACCGAGCAGGCAGCCCCTATGAGCCACATGGTGACACACTGAGTAGCACCGAGCAGGCAGCCCCTATGAGCCACATGGTGACACACTGAGTAGCACCGAGCAGGCAGCCCCTATGAGCCACATGGTGACACACTGAGTAGCACCGAGCAGGCAGCCCCTATGAGCCACATGGTGACACACTGAGTAGCACCGAGCAGGCAGCCCCTATGAGCCACATGGTGACACACTGAGTAGCACCGAGCAGGCAGCCCCTATGAGCCACATGGTGACACACTGAGTAGCACCGAGCAGGCAGCCCCTATGAGCCACATGGTGACACACTGAGTAGCACCGAGCAGGCAGCCCCTATGAGCCACATGGTGACACACTGAGTAGCACCGAGCAGGCAGCCCCTATGAGCCACATTGTGACACACTAAGTAGCTCTGTGGTTTTAAGCTCTGTGAACATTTACCACTACCCATAATAAAATGTGTACTTACTGGGAAATTAAAATGTTAAATTAACGATCTGTTGTTTTTTAAATGAAAACTGTCAGGCTACACTGATTGTTCTATTCTTACCCATCATGAAATGTGTACTTACTTGGAAATTAAAATGTTATATTAACGATTTGTTGTTTTTTATATGAAAATGTCAGGCTACACTGATTGTTCTATTTTTACCCATCATGAAATGTGTACTTACTGGGAAATTAAAATGTTATATTAACGATTTGTTGTTTTTTATATGAAAATGTCAGGCTACACTGATTGTTCTATTTTTACCCATCATGAAATGTGTACTTACTTGGAAATTAAAATGTTATATTAACGATTTGTTGTTTTTTATATGAAAATGTCAGGCTACACTGATTGTTCTATTTTCTATAAAGCTACTTGTGAAGCAAATGCAACCTAAGAATTAAGTACATATTTCTTTTAGAGGTCATTGTTATTTTTTTATTTTGGTCATACGACGATCTATTATCCTAATACACTGATATGATATCGATATTACATTCTTGAATGAAATATAATATCTAAACTGGGTGCAGTGGGGGATTTAATTTTCATTCAACCTTATCAATCAAATACACAACCACGAAATTAAAAAACCTTGAACCATCCTAATCACAATTAGTGAAAATAAAGATAATAATCAAAATATACAAAACAGATGATGAGTTCGATAAGTTGATTTCTGCATTGTTTGCCTATTTATATTTAAATATTGTTCAATTTCTTACACCGGGGACAACCTATGTGATTTGCATTTGCTTGTTTCTGAATGCTATTGTAGAATTGCTATTGTTCTATTTATATATGTCAGTCATACCAATAAATATATTTATACTAAACTATACGATTGATTTGTTCTTGAAGACGTTCTGTGTTATGAAGTGAGCAACACAATCGGATAAGCTGATATTGTCGTCTTGTTTTTTTTTTTTAACATTTCCCGTGCGTTATGCTCGTTAATGTTTGTGGAAATTTCACAAACTTCTTGTTGTTGATGTGTTGGAGATTCAAAACATAGCATTATTCTTTATAATAATTCAAAGTGGGAATTACCAGAGTCTATTTAAATCGTAAATGATTAGGACTTTTCGTGAATTTTTAAAATTATGTAAACCCTATAAATAGTATGAATGCAGCGTATTTTTCAGTTCTAGAGCTATCGTTCTAGATCGATTCACTTTATTCCAGTCATGGAATGTGAAACAGAACATATTTGCGAGACAAACAAAGTTGTGAATGAAAATGAAAATTATTCCAATGCTGAAATGGAGATCACACGAAGAGACGAACAATTTGATATCAATGAAGGCATTCAAGCTGAGGAAATAAGTATACATATGGATGATGCAAATGTTACACAGTGTCAGGATGATTGCCAAAAGAGGAATGATGGCATGTTTTCACACCCGATTGACATTAGACATTTGGAAACCTCCAAACCGATACAGTGTATACAGCACAAAGGAACTCTACCATTATATGATTCTTTCATACATTATCCAAGACAGAATGATAAAACATCAAATATAGCCAACTCTACAATGTCGGCAGAGGAAACTGTATGTAATATATCCACACCGAAAACAGAACGAAAAAGTGTAGTGGATATACCACATAAACCAATGACGAACAAAGCGCAAGGATTAACACCCATGGCACCCAGAGATGGGACCAACAAAGAACAATGTGAAATAAATAGGGAAATTGTGTGTGAAAAACACCATAATGGCAAGCCAGAAGCAGAACCTATGATTCCAAAACAACTGATGGACGAAAAACGATCTGCTGTTGACAAAAAGAAGTCGACTAAACAAAGTGGCCAGGACAAACGACAATCAACGCAAAATATTGATGTCGAAGGTAACCATAAAGAAACAGCAAACGATTTACATAAACGTAAACCTTTAAATATTTTACTATGTAAAAGGTATGGGTTATGTTTACTTTTAACTGTTTTTATACTGACATCTCTGATTTCACTTACGTTATCTATTTATGTGGTCATTGTGTACCACGTCAGCACGTCTTTCATACAACCTGAAAATATCACCACCAATGGTAATATGCAGATAGCAACGATTCAGTCTGTTTCAGCACACATTGACTGGAAAGCAATTGAACATGCTAATCCTAACAATATCATTAACATCTCGTGGATAGTAGACAAGCCGAACTTTATTCAATTGGACAATTCTGGACAGCTCATTCACGTGACCGGAAATGGAACGTATGCCATATTGGCAACGTTTAATTTGGATATTGAGAGTGCAAAGTCACACATAAACTCTAAAAATAGAACAATCAGTACATTAATTTGCATCACAAATAGCAGGTTCAAGGATGAAAATTGTCAAAAACAAAGACTTCCACCAAAGACTGCTGTTACTGTACCGTTGTTTACCGTTATTCCGTTATTAAAAGGGGACTTCATATGGATAAGCATGAAAGGTGTCGATCAAATTTACAAAAGCAATGCGGGAAATTATTTAACAATTATTCGGCACCCTACTTGAACTGTATCTAATAAATAGGTCTTGTATGACATACAGGCCACAGACAGACTGAATCTGTCAAACAAGAAAAGAAAACAAGGATCTTCTGGATCTCGAACTCACGAGACATAGACGAAGCCTTTCCATGAGTTGGGTAATAAGCGTTCGTGTTAGAAATGGAGCTGACAGTCCTACAATATGTTTCCACAATATTAACGGTATGGTATCAGAACATAATTGACAGAGTTTATTCAATGGGAAAAACTATATCATTGCATACTACTATATAAAACAAATATTACAAGCTATAAATATTCTTGTTTTATTTAAGATATCTTGGTTTTTTAATTTACTGAATTTAAAAAACACTTCCCAAAACCGTATCATTTCAGTAAGAGGGAATATTCGGGTCTACAAAATTGTTTAACACAGTCACTTTTTATTGAAGAACCTGTATCAAGCAGGTGAAGAGAGGCGTGAGTGCTAGTGGTATCGAGTTTGCCACTGAACCTCCGATTTTTAGATTGGATATTTATCTATTCTGACAATGTGATATTATTTGTTTGTAAAATCTTTGGTTTGAATAAAATTAATTTTTCTACAAGAGTAGTAATCAGAAGCCATAAATTGATTGACAGACAAGACAAAGGTCAAAGGTTGACAGACAAGATAATGGCCAAAGGCAAAATGACAAAAGGTCAAACAATGATCAACAAAACACTACACAGAAAACAAAAGGTCAAGCAACACGAATCCCACTAAAAATTATGACATCCACTGGTAAACTATTAGTTCAAGAGGAGTAAGTGAATGATTATTGTTCAACGCCAATAGGAAAAATTTTCAGCCACATGTCTACCATGGCGAGAGCAAGTTATATAGCCTAAGAGGATTTCATCAACACAGTAGTCAGTGTTTCGGCAAGTGTACCGTCTCATTTGCCATTGTTGAATGGGAGATAAAGTGTTGTTCTCCATGTACTTCTGGCCTGCCCCCCCCCCCCCCCATCCCCCCTTTACCACCCCAAGCAGCGAAAGTATTGTAGTATTGTAGATTGCCATCTGTCTATGTAGTCGGTGCACCACTTACGTTTGTGAGTTCACAACACACCAATGGCGAATGTTCTCAATGCCGTTTTTATGCGATAAGAAGACTTTGAAGATACAAAAGTGATAATCAGAATCCGTAAATCGAAGGACAGAAAATACAATATCCAAAAGAAAAAAGAACAAAAGGACAAACAATGATCTACAAAACACTACACATTAAACTAAAGATCGAGTAACATTTGGCATTATTGTATAGAACGTCAGGTGTTGTTATCTGCATACGTCTGATTCCCCCATCAATCAAAAATGACCAACACGATAACAGGTGCAAAATAGATTAAGCTGACAAAATGGAATATCGGCACATTGGATCCTTTTTTTCTTAACAATAAAGAGTTATTCATCATTTCGTTTTAACAATGCACTTTGGTCGTCCTGAAACAAACAAGGATCCCTGTTTTACATTATAAGTTAACATGCACAGGGTCAGAAATGTACCTTGCATATAAAAATGAAACCATCGCATATATAGGACGTAAACTTTGCTAATCTTAACATACCAGATGTTGTTCACAAGGTAATTATACTGACCAATCTGTCGTGGTCCAAAAAACACCATTGATTTGTAATTTGAGCCAACTATTTAATATATCCATAACATATTACGAACCAACGTGTCCTTTCCTGGTAGGTAACCACGGTCTAGCATTGACCAATATCGAAGCCAGATCATCGTGGCTTAAAATGGTAAACTATGAAGAAAACATTGACACAACCTATGACCCGATGAAATAGGAAACACAAATAATACAATTGTTAATTTGTATAGATGTCCACTTTATCTGGTTCAACAAATGGTACTTTATTAAATTCATTTTAATTTCTTTTTTTAATTAATTATTTTTTCATTATTGAATAATTTAATCTTATTTTCTTTATAGAATTCAATGTGAACAGACCAAACCCTTTATTATTATTAATTTCCTAATGCAAATATATGAGTATTTATCGCGATGTTCTTAAAAAAAAAATATCACATTATGTCTAGCAGTAATGTTAATATCTAGTTAAATACAATGAAGAACAAACATTACCACACTATTTGAACAGTTCTAGCAACCAATAGAAAAATCGTAGAATGAGGCACAAATGATACCACAAACATACAAATATATGACCGCTCAACTTTACAGGCACTTCAATAAAAAGTGGCGGGTTTAAGCTAGTTTTATGGGCCCAAACCTCCACTCTTAAATTATATCATATTTCTACCTGGATTTTCGCATATATACTCATTATGTCTCGTTTTATAATTTGTATGTACACGTCATATTTAAAGTGTCATTTACTGGTTTCTATAGAAATAAAGGACATAAATGACATAAATGCAATAACGATAACAATTGGGTGTATGAATAAAATAAAATGAAAAGCAAAAAACGCCTCACACTTCAAAAATCTAACCGGTAAATTACAGAACCAGAGACAATATCCGTACATCTAGCACATATTTACATAACCACTAACACTCCATGACTTGGTACAGATATTCTAATAACGACTGGCGTGTTTAAACTTGTTTGTTAGAGGCCAAACCCCCCATCGTAGTGAAATAATATGATAATGTAAGTGTCTTCCACATGTGAGCAGTATGCCAATCTTCTCACAGAGGTGGACAAGAACCGGTGCCACAGAGGTGGACAAGAACCGTTGCCACAGAGGTGGACAAGAACCGGTGCCACAGAGGTGAACAAGAACCGGTGCCACAGAATATACACAATCTTCCCACAGAGGTGGACAAGAACCGGTGCCACAGAGTTGGACAAGAACCGGTGCCACAGAGGTTGACAAGAACCGGTGCCACATAATATATACATATAATATCATGCCAATCTTCCCACAGAGGTGGACAAGAACCGATGCCACAGAATATATACATATAATATCATGCCAATCTTCCCACAGAGGTGGAAAAGAACCGGTGCCACATAATATATACATATAATGTCATGCCAATCTTCCCACAGAGGTAGACAAGAACCGGTGCCACATAATATATGCATATAATATCATGCCAATCTTCCCACAGAGGTGGACAAGAACCGATGCCACAGAATATATACATATAATATCATGCCAATCTTCCCACAGAGGTGGAAAAGAACCGGTGCCACAGAATATATACATATAATATCATGCCAATCTTCCCACAGAGGTGGAAAAGAAGCGATGCCACAGAATATATATACATATAATATCATGCCAATCTTCCCACAGAGGTGGACAAGAACCGGTGCCACAGAATACATACATATACTATCATGCCAATCTTCCCACAGAGGTGGAAAAGAAGCGATGCCACAGAATATATATACATATAATATCATGCCAATCTTCCCACAGAGGTGGAAAAGAAGCGATGCCACAGAATATAAACATGTTATCGCTGCTTGGTGACATCAAATAAAACAACATTGTTATTTCTGCTTGACAACACCCTATGATGACACCCTATTTATATAGCCCCTTGGTACACAATATATATTGCAATGTAGATGTAAAAAATTCAAGTACAGCGATGAATCGAACTTAAAAATATAAATGAAATTTAAACAAAGTTAAATACCTTGTGATAATAATAACATTTCAACGTCGATATCTATAATTATATGTGACTAAATTTAGACTGAAAATTTCCGAGTCGTTTATTTCACAATAACCTAACTACTGTTTACAAATTTGTACACTGATTGCCATTTTCTTCAGCAATGCCTTTACTAACGAATACAGAAGATAACATCGAGTTTGATACACAACTCAAGAATCGCCAATGTAGACATTTATCTAAGGACGTTGACGATGAAGGGGCGACGTTCCACGATGCTGGTATAAACACAGTGTGTATGGCTGGGATGAATGAGGATGGTATCGAACTTCATAATAAGACAGGTGAGAGTTGTTATGCAATGGTGATTTTTAGCAATATGGGATATTTTACTTTAGTATTTAAATATAAATCATTATTGGATTGATTATACAATTTTTTTTTGTATTTTTTTTTTTGTATATTGAAATTTACAGTTCCTAAATAATGTAATTATTAATCAACTAAGGTTATCTCGTCACTCCATACAACATTATGTTATAAAGGTTGTCAGTGACTTGCGACAGATATTGGTGGCTTTCTCCGGGCACTACGGTTTCCTCCACAAAAGAAAACTGATCGCCACGATATAACTGAAATATAGTTGAAAGTGGTGTTAAACGCCATAGACCAACCATACCTCATCCCCTAGGCATATGTGGCCATAGACGGTTTTGGCTATCCTGTTTAGGCCCTATGGTGTACATTATTTGACTTTCTGTTCTTCTGAATTTGAGTGTACCTGATGAACGTTATTCCAGATACGTGTCGTGTGCACTAAATTCAATATCTACGCTTTAATTGTAACAATATAAAAAAGCAAAATAATTTAAGTCTTTAGAGATAAGAAAAATCAAAGGGCATAAACAAGATAGAAACAAAATAGCTAAGATCACGTCTGCCTGAAGTATGAAACCTTTAGTTTTAATAATAATAATAATAGTTGGTAACTGTAAATGTAAAACAAATTGCTGTACTCGTTGAATAATCATTTACCCAGCATGCTCAAGTAAAATGTCATGCTAAATTTTGCTCAGAAAAAAATAATAAAATTATAGGAAATGCAAATAATTCAAACTTTTTAGCTGCAGGAAAATAAGGGTAATAACAAAATTACCGAACTCCGAACAATCTTACAAAAGGAAAGTCAAAACTCATAATTATATAAACAGACAAAATTTGTCAACAACCGGAAAACTGTGAAAACCTTAATGACCCTGACTTGGTACAGGCATTTCTATAGAAAACCCAAAAGGAATAAACATGAAATATAATATATCATTTTCCTGTATATAAAGTGAAGACGTTTTATGAATTGTATCTACCTGGGTAAATATTCATGATATACAGAACTAATAATTATGTAATAGCAGAGAATTTGTTATGACCGACATGTAAATGACGTTACGTAAATGCTTGACTGCATATATTCTTTTCATCTAATGATGCTATTATGGCGTGCGGAAGTTCATAATGAAATGGCAAGTTTCGTAGAGTCTATATTTATCCATATATAGGGCTAGTAAATGATATTTCTTATACATACGATACTAAAACCTGTATATAAATGACACTCAAGTAAACCTGCAAATGTTCCCTTTATGAGCAGTTGACCTTTATATACAGGTTAAAATTATTAGCGCTATTTTTAATGGGAAAATGAGACTGCCCTTTATAGACATTTATTTGTTATATAGAGGTTCCCTTTAAGACAGGGTTGACTGTATATACCAGCAGGTACCTTTTGGTAAGTACTTATCATTGGTTTGTTTAACATTGCAGACCAAGTATGTGATTTGGAACAAGAAACGAAAGCCCAAGTTCTCCAGGTCAACCACCGGTCTACATCACTACATGACATACATAGTAATCGAGTTGTCAGTACAGAAAACAAGTCGAACAGGAACATAAAAGGAGATACCTTTCCATTTGATAAACAAGTCCATTTTGAACTGGACCAAACAAAGACTATTGACAATGGAAACTGTGACGAACACAGTGTTTTGCTACCTGAGCCAAGTGAAATTATTGAAGATTGCTTGAATAAAAATAACCAGAAAAGACAATGTTTACAGCGACAGTCATCATATCAACCTGAAAATGATAGCGAAGAGCAAAGAAATGTAGCGATCGGTGCTTATGATACACGTTATAGCTATCCGGCAAATCAGCATGGGGACCGAACTGTTGCTCAACAATATCCAATTGGGGTTAGGCAACAACATGTGACAGACACACAAGAAAATGAAAATGACTTACCATGTAGAACAAAGCAAACCCACGAAGCTATTGTGAATTTAGAAAACGTCCGTAAAGCTAGCATTCAGTCCAACCCCAGATCAGGAAAGGATGTTGAACATGATAACCAAGAAAAACTAAACGATTGTGAATCTAGATTAAAATGCCAAAAATCACATAAATGCCGAACTATTCTAATATTGATAGGTATCACAATACTAGTTACAACGGGTATTGTATTTGGTCTTACGCGACTGTTCCCGATACAACAACAATTAATTACATTCCTACCATCAAAAACATCGCCGATACAAACAGTTTCCTTGTTCGTAGATAGGGCAGAAATAGATCATAAAGACTCGGACCAAACTGTGAATATTTCGTGGTATGAACCAAAGCCATTGCACGGGTTTGTATTTTTAGATACAACCGGAAGTCGAGTTCATGTAGCAGAAAATGGAACATATGAATTTTACCTTACATTAAGTATAGACACCGGAAATACGAGTGAGAATTTCACACCAATGAAGAAACTGGTTCGGTCACTTATTTGTTTAAAAGACAGCAGCCATATTAAAAACGAAAAGTGTACCAAGCAAAAACTGGTACCCGGTACGGCAGTTTCAGTTTCTGTTAAGTCCATTGCTAAGCTACGGAAAGGGGACTATCTATGGGTCAGTGTTTTAGGTATCAATCAATTGTACCCCAATAATGCAGGAAATTACCTAACAATCACAAAATACCCATTGGCGTATTAATATTCAACATGTGTATTCCGTAATGCAATAGAAATAATCCATATGATATCTCCCAACCGCGCAGTACCGGACGGAGAACGTTTTATTGGAATATGAAACACCCATATCACTGTGCACTCATTTGTGGGTGAAACTCGTCTGGTATATTGGTCATAATTTATGAAGCAATGACATTTCGTTAGGCCAAACAGGAATGGAGATAGGACACATCTTGGGATATTCCCAACGGGACGCACCAAAAATAAAGAAAGGTGAACTTGAATGCCCGAGAAGGGTAAGCAGTGTCTGTTTCCTTTAGGACACACACCGTGTTGCTCTAAACCATGTCTGGCAAAAGTTTTGTGGATGATATTGTCATTTACTTTGTTGTATTTACCATGATATCATCGTCATTTTGAATTTTTGTTTTATACTAATGTTATTTATAAAAAAGAATTTATTTTTGAAATTTTGTATTAAAACACTGCAATTAATACAATCTTCACATTATTTTGTTGCTATTAAGGGAATGAGGAGGGGATCTTATCAATAACATAGGGATCATACTAACTTAAAATTATTTCCCCTCTCAGTGTGGCTAAAGGAGGTCTAATATAGGGATCTAATGATCGTCATCATAATTAATATGGTTTTGATAACCGTTACTTTGGCTTTATGGGTTATATTATGCATGAATTTACCACCAAAGGGGTGAAAGGCATATAACACAACATAATAGAAATATACACTTAAAATTGAGGTTCAGTAGAAAAGGCAACAGCAATTAAATATCAATAATTTACCATAGACTAAAAATTATTATGAACAACAGTTTTAATAGTGATTGCAACAAATTTGATTTCAAGAATGATGTCGTAATTCAGTATTTCCGTGGAATAATACAATTAGCTGTTAGACTTAGTACAATACATTAAACAGATCTGTAGATTTTAATATCTAAAATATCAGTTGTAATAGAAGTTGATGTTTTTGTCTTGTATTAATGTCTACACCATGCCTTTGTACGATCGTCGTTGGCCTGGACAGTTGCTGTACTAATGACTGTCTACACCATGCCTTTGTACGATCGTCGTTGGCCTGGACAGTTGCTGTACTAACGACTGTCTACACCATGCCTTTGTACGATCGTCGTTGGCCTGGACAGTTGCTGTACTAACGACTGTCTACACCATGCCTTTGTACGATCGTCGCTGGCCTGGACAGTTGCTGTACTAACGACTGTCTACACCATGCCTTTGTACGATCGTCGTTGGCCTGGACAGTTGCTGTACTAACGACTGTCTACACCATGCCTTTGTACGATCGTCGTTGGCCTGGACAGTTGCTGTACTAACGACTGTCTACACCATGCCTTTGTACGATCGTCGTTGGCCTGGACAGTTGCTGTACTAACGACTGTCTACACCATGCCTTTGTACGATCGTCGTTGGCCTGGACAGTTGCTGTACTAACGACTGTCTACACCATGCCTTTGTACGATCGTCGTTGGCCTGGACAGTTGCTGTACTAACGACTGTCTACACCATGCCTTTGTACGATCGTCGTTGGCCTGGACAGTTGCTGTACTAACGACTGTCTACACCATGCCTTTGTACGATCGTCGTTGGCCTGGACAGTTGCTGTACTAACGACTGTCTACACCATGCCTTTGTACGATCGTCGTTGGCCTGGACAGTTGCTGTACTAACGACTGTCTACACCATGCCTTTGTACGATCGTCGTTGGCCTGGACAGTTGCTGTACTAACGACTGTCTACACCATGCCTTTGTACGATCGTCGCTGGCCTGGACAGTTGCTGTACTAACGACTGTCTACACCATGCCTTTGTACGATCGTCGTTGGCCTGGACAGTTGCTGTACTAACGACTGTCTACACCATGCCTTTGTACGATCGTCGTTGGCCTGGACAGTTGCTGTACTAACGACTGTTGTGCTATATCAAAAATTGCGAGGCCATAAATGGATTTCTGCATGAGTGTAAGAAATCTTAAAGATAATAAATGAGTAATCAGAAGCCGTAAATCGAAGGACAGACAATACGACTACCAAAAAAAAATGACTAAAGAACTAAAACAATGATCTACAAAGCACAACACATAAATCTAAAGATAGAGCAGCACAACCTGGGATGAATTCTGAAGGGTAAGCAGTTCCTGCTCCACAAGTGGGACATTCTCTCAGGGATAATTCTGAAGGGTAAGCAGTTCCTGCTCCACAAGTGGCACCTACTCTCAGGTATAATTCTGAAGGGTAAGCAGTGCCTGTTCCACATGTGGGACCTTCTCTCAGGTATAATTCTGAAGGGTAAGCAGTTCCTGTTCCACAAGTGGGACCTTCTCTCAGGTATAATTCTGAAGGGTAAGGAGTTCCTGCTCCACAAGTGGGACCTTCTCGCAGGTATTATTCTGAAGGGTAAGCAGTTCCTGCTCCACAAGTGGGACCTTCTCTCAGGGATAATTCTGAAGGGTAAGCAGTTCCTGTTCCACAAGTGGCATCTTCTCTCAGGTATAATTCTGAAGGGTAAGCAGTGCCTGTTCCACATGTGGGACCTTCTCTCAGGTATAATTCTGAAGGGTAAGCAGTTCCTGCTCCACAAGTGGGACCTTCTCTCAGGTATAATTCTGAAGGGTAAGCAGTTCCTGCTCCACAAGTGGGACCTTCTCTCAGGTATAATTCTGAAGGGTAAGCAGTTCCTGCTCCACAAGTGGCACCTTCTCTCAGGTATAATTCTGAAGGGTAAGCAGTTCCTGCTCCACAAGTGGGACCTTCTCTCAGGTATAATTCTGAAGGGTAAGCAGTTCCTGTTCCACAAGTGGAACCTTCTCTCAGGTATAATTCTGAAGGGTAAGCAATTCCTGTTCCACAAGTGGGACCTTCTCTCAGGTATAATTCTGAAGGGTAAGCAATTCCTGTTCCACAAGTGGGACCTTCTCTCAGGTACAATCCCAGTTATACGTCATACAATTTTAGTCAAGGTAATTGCCTTATCCGATGCAAAGCAGTCAAACCAGAATCTGGTGCCCTATGCTTCCTGGACTCATTATATAAAAGAAACTATGAACGCCAAATGTTTGCTGTTGGTGTTTTGTTTTTTTGTTTGTTTGTTGGGTGGTGTTTAACGCCACATTCAACAATATTTCAGCTACATCGTGGTGGTCAGTTTTATTGGTGGAGGAAACCAGAGGTCCCGGAGAAAACCACTGACCTGTCGCAAGTGACTGACAAACTTTATCACATAATGTTGTACACCTCGCCCTGATCGAGATTCGAACTCACAACATCAGTAGTGATAGGTACTGAATACATATGTAGTTGTAAATCCAACTGCCATACGATCACGACCACGATGCGTGATTGAACTGGATGTCCACGATGTTAGTGTACTTATACAGTAGACGATGTTTTACATGTATATATTAGTAGCTGTCCATGGGTTTCACAAATATACAGGAAATATTTCAACTAACGTCTTTATCTAGGTTAGATTTTTCTTACTCAGTATATCGTAATCTAATATTTTGATTGACAGGATACATGATTGTTTTATTCATTGCTTCTTTTCAGAATGTCAAATGTTTAGAATAATTTAGAATGTTTGATTAAGATCTGGAAAAATATGTAAAATATGTACAATATCACAACACTGATATATACATGTATATATGACATTTTATGTTTGTCAATAAATCAGCTTATGTTCTTAATTTATGAACCCTATCAAAACAACAACTATTTTTAATTTAACAGGAAAAATTGAATCCATAAATAGAACAGGGCGGTTATCAACGACAATAAAGTAAACAACCAATATTCTTTTCAATCGTTACATTCATTTTAAATCGCCATGGGCATTCTATTTATAATCTTTTATTAATCATGGCGGTGATTAATTTGTCATTTGTGAAAGTTTTGTTTTCACTCCTTGGGAATGTGGATTTACAGTCATTGGAATGACAATCACAGAGATACCAAGGAAGAAGAAATTCCCAGCAAGGTCACGACCCGAATATAAATAGAAAAATATTATAAATATAAAGACATTATATTAAACTTTAAAGGATATCCATACTTTCTATCTGTCGAAGTGGGCGACTGGAGAATGCAACCACAATTGTAGGGGAAGAAGTCGACAGGACAAGCACACCACAATTGTAAGGGGTGACTTATATCAGTAAAAATATCATCAGATCCATTAATGAATACTTTAGTCTATACTTTCGTAAATATTTTGTAAATGTAACAAGAATTAATCTATATGATATTTTATTACTACATCTTGACTTGGTTGTGCAAATCTCAATTAAATTTAAGTCTCGATTAAACCTTAAGTGTAAATCATTTTCCTGTGTAGTTTACGTTATTTCTGTTTGCTTGCGTATAGTGGTGTCCTACACATATTGTGTCGTGTTTCTGTTTTGTTTGTCTTCGTCTTGAGTACCCTATGTTGTCAGTTTCTCTGGATTGTTCATTTTGATTGCCCCTTCGGTATTATCTAACGTTTATTTCATGTACATTTCAACTAATTTTAAGTGTCAATTCAATTTTAATTGACATTTAAATTCAATTAAGATTTGCACAACCCAGTTCAGCTGGATTTTATTACACCGGAATCTTAAAAAGTCGAATCATCAATTAAATTGAGGTAAATGTACTTTCCATTTGATACAAATATCAGAAAGGTTCACAGAACATTGTGAAACAGACCAACGATGTTGCATCACCCATCAATTGAACGATTAAGCGAAGCTTCACGATTATTGACTTATTTTTGACGAGTAGGATTACAAATACATATTCCAACCTTGTCAAGCTTAAAAATGACAATATTAAGAACACCATTACATTCTTAATGTACACTGTGAAATTTTCGGCTGGTTGCCATCTGCTGTTAAAACATAATGGGAAATATTCTGTCTCAATTTCATCAAAATTCAAAGAACAATGCATAGTTGTTATCTCAGAGGAAGCAAAATATCAAAATAAAAAAATTAAAAAAAATGTCACTGGTGGATGCTTTGAACATTGGTTTGTCGTAACTTCGATTATATAACACATAGACAATAGTACATATTTTCTCTAATTCTTTGGCTGTTCTTCGTGTTTTTTACCGGTGAGAGAAAAATTTGTTCCATCACGTGTGATTTTTTTGCTCTCGGTTTCTTTTTGGATCTTCGAAAGGTCATGACCCAGACTTTTTAAAGATTTTAGTGCCTTTCAAATAGTTTCTTCAATTGTAATTTGTTATTAACTATTGTTTACTTCCAATGAAAAACAGTGTCATTTCAATATTTCGTTTTGTTCAAGCAACATCGTTATGAATAGCGTATTCATATCAACACTAAAATACGTCATTAAATGGAATGTGATGGGTTCCCCACGGGGTATTTAAAGTGCTATATTTTTAAAACGAAATAATTGACGTATTAAAGAATTAGAGAAACAGAATCTTTCTTTGTGACCAGTTGATTATCGTATTTCTACAGTCTCGATAGTTAAACTTTACAATTTCTCGCCGGAGGCTCGAAATTTTAAAGTTTAACTATCTCGACTGTAGGAATACGATAATCAACTGCTCGCAAAGAAAGATTCTATATATTGTACCTCAGTATATGAACATCACTACAAAATTGTCTACACTAAAATTGCTATTTTTCTCCTTTTTCAGTTGTTTGACTATTGAGCGGTCCATAGTTTTTAAGACTATGGACCGGCAATGTAAATCGTTTTCGCGGATTTTTAGTTCCACGACCGGATTGGATAAAAGTTTTATATATATTCGGAAATTTCAAAAAAATTCAAAATTTCAAAAATTTCAAAACATTTCAAAATTTCAAAAATTTCAAAAAATAATCAAAATTTTCATAAGACTTGTAGTCACCATGTAAATTTATGTTGAAGTCTACTTTCTCAAAAGAATCAAACTCTTATGAATGACTGGGGAAATAGCATAACAATCTCCATGAGACAATATTCAGATTTATAATGCAAAATACTGGCAAAAGATGTGTGATTTTATTGGTCTTTATCATTTTGAGGTGATCATTCAACTATAAGTCTAATGTTTTTCGGTATAATAAAATACTTATAGACTGTGTATTCGGGAATAGCAAGTTTGTTGTTCCCTCGATCCTGACTATTGACCTCGGCTTCGCCTCGGTCAATAGTCAGTGTCTCGAGGACAACAAACTTGCTATTCCCTCATACCCAGTCAATAAATATATACTATTCTATAGCGTGTGGTATATGAACACTCGTATGCAAGGGAGTCAGACCAGAGGTGAAAGGAGCATTTGTCTGTTGAAAAAAGCCTCACACCAAATTCAACAAGCATAATCCTTAAAGAGTGTAGTATTTGTAGTTAGTGAAAACAAATATAGAGTGATTTATGAAAGATTATCCAATGTTTCACATAAGCATAAAGTTCATGAGCAGCGTTTTAATTGGTTGTTCTACATTTCACAGTCGTAATAGTCTTCAGTAATGAGAGCATACCTCTTTCCCTAAGATGAGTGTGAAATAATCCTTAGCCAGCAGATTAACGATATTCTTTACTTCTGTCTAAATTTATACTTCCTCAATGAACTCGGGTGTTTTGATTATTCATAGCAATAGGATTAAGGGTTAGGGTTGTGGTATTTTTTGCAACTTTCAACAATATTTCAGTTATATCGTGGTGGTCAGTGTTATTGGTGGAGAACACCGGAGTACCCACCCAAGTCACTGACAAACTTATTAAATATGACATGTATGATGAGTGATATATAAAATTTTCAATTGAAATAATTTCCAACTATTACATCAGATATATTCTTATCAATTTGTTAACTACTGCATATAAGCTAACAAAAAAAATCGATGTGATCAATAAAAGAAAACACGACCTCCTACAACGGTGTGAAATTTCCAATATAAGATTATTGCGTTATATGTATTTCTTTTCGTTTGATAATGGGTGTTCCCCTTTAAATATATATGTAAGATATAAATAAAGTTGGGTAACCTGTTTGGATAGTATGCATATTCCAGGTTTTAAATACACGTAGTAACAGGTATCTTTTGCACGAGAAAAGTTTTGGCGGTAATTAGGGCGGGGTATTTTAATTGATATATAAAGGCCTGTTTGAATAATTTCATTATCGAAGGTGCTCACAGTAATTACGATCCAGACGTTACAAGTTTTTCATTGCAGAGTTGACTTTTATTTAGTACATTGTCATGTTTGCATTGTCATGTATTAAAAATTGTTTCCAAGAAAAAAGAAGAGAAGTTACTGCCAGCAACCAAACCTAATTTATGTGTTGTGTTTTTATGTGCCCATACGAGTTAGACAAGAAATAATTTAAATTCGGACGTGTTAGCGAGGGAGAATTTAAGCTATGTTATTTATAGTTTGATGACAGTGGGAAAGTACTGATTCTAAATCCATTTATTAATATAACTTTAATATGTAAATCATTACTCAAGATATTCGCAAAAAATAAGAAACAGATGTCAGTAAATGGACCAAAATGTTGATTGGCTACGAGGTAGCTTGCATGGTCAGTTAGTTCCCGATAAATAATACGAATTATTCCCCCTTTGCCGCATTTTATGTTCCGTATTTTGTTCAGTTTTCGATTTTATATGTTATGTTTTGTTAGTTGCTGAAGAAAGAAGAACACGTTTTACAGAAGCTGATTTTGTTGTTTTTACCCCCCTCCCCCACTGATTATGATATAGCCTTAGTTCTACCGATAGCTCCCTTAGATGGTGAAGAACCCCAATTTTCGTTATAGTTAAACGTTACAGAACATTGCGATTTTTTTTATATTTTTAACTTTTCTAAGTTTTTGGACCACGCACACTAGGGTGCCTCGTTTTCGTTCCAGTGACCATGTGTTTAAGGTATGAGTGATCGCAGACTAAACGAACAAGCCCTTAGGTTACGACCTGACCCCCTTATCACTCCAACACGTACACCAGTCTTAATGTCCGACAGTAAAGGGCTTACCCTGAAAGAACAGGTCGGAATCAACCCAGTCTTAAACATAGAGTTGTTGTGGAAAAAGGGGGCAACAGCAGAAGATAGACTTGGTTATTTACAAGAAAACTTGTCTCAAAATCTTATCCACTTGAACCAAATAACGTTATTTGTGTGGATCGGAACTTTTAATCTAACAACAAAGTCAGATGGATTTATTAAACTAGCATCTACAATTTATAGTAATTCAGCATTTGAGCTGATCAACATATTGAAACAAATTTACCATTTTGTCCATACCTTTGGCCCGTCTGTGAAATTAGTATTTTGCACCTCCCATTATACTCTATATATCATTACAACAAATTTCACAACCATCCAGACCCTGATAAATTTTCAGATCAAGATTTTGCTTTACATCAGCAGATTAACATTGTCAATGATTACATTAATGACACAAATAGACTATTGCAAGTGTATAGGCCACGTCTTTCTGAAGACTTGTTAAAGTCAAAACGGAACTCACCATTTTCAACACATACAAAATATAAATATAAGTTTTCCGCATACTCAGATGGTGTCCATCCAAACCAAGCTTTAGCCAAATTATGGTTGGGAAGAATCTGCCGTCTTGTACATAATTTCTGTTATTAAACATGTTGAATGACAATTCGTATTTTACATTTTTGTTTCCTGTTCATGCTTATACTACATATACATGTGGATTTGATATTTTGTGGCCTTTCTCCACACGTTAACTTGTGTGTTACTTTCACCGTGTATGATTACACGTACATGAATGGGAATATTGATTTGCCGTCCGATGATGAGGATGACTTCTATGCAAACCCTACATTTTTTCATTAGGTATCATAGATGGCCCTTCCCATCAAGTTTTTTAATGGAAAATGTTCAAAATTCGCAAAATTTAACTTCTCCAGATATCAGTTCTCATTCATTATTTCTAGAAAATTACTTATTTGTGCAAACTCCATCTTCGATATTTGATCATTTACCAAATTCCTCATCAACACTTAAAACTCATAAAACAATTGTTAAATATAATATGGAAAAGTTGGGCACTTGAAGGAAGCTTTCGGGGTACCCAAGAGAAAATGGGGCCAAATTCCTAAGAGAATTTGAATCTTTCTCAACATTACATGAGCTGGATGAAGATGACAAAGCACGCAAGTTGGCCACTTTTTATCTGCATTTACAGGGCCCTGCCCTAACATGGTACAGTACCCTAAATCCTAAAACTGATTGGGAGACTTTACGAGATCTTTTCACAGACAAATATGTCAATATCTGTCATAGTTGAATCAAAAACTTTTAAAAATATGGTATTAGGACCCCACCAGGATATCGAAGATTTCTATTGCCAAATTTTAGAGAAAGGTCAAATTTTGAATAAACCAGCTCAGGAAGTTATGCTTAAATTTATTAAAGGATTGCCTAAAAAATTGGCATTGTATGTAAGGTCTAGCAAACCAGAGGACATTGCTGAAGCTATATCACTAACAAAAGCCGGTGAAGCATACAAATATAGGGTGCATGGTGAGAGTGTTGCTGCAGCTAAAGCTGACAATGATGATATATCTGATTTGAAACGACAAATGGGTGAGTTAACTAATATGGTTCAAAGAATGTCATGTGAACAACCAAATCAATATTCAGCCAACTACAACCATAATGGTGCAAAATCACAAGGTCCATCTCGCTTGTCAACCATTTGTCATAATTGTAATAGCCAGAGGCACATCAAGAAATACTGCAATTGGAATGGACGAGGAAATGTGCACCAAAATCTCCATTGTCAATTATGTAGTCAAAAAGGGCATACTGCATTACAATGTTGCAAATTTAGCAATCATAACTCCCAAAACAGTGGTGTTGTTTGCTAGATTTGTTCAAAAATTTGTCATAGTGCATCAAAATGCTTCCAGTTACAAGCTGGTTCTGGGGTACAACCAAATACGGAAAACGGGAAACACCTGAAGGACAACAGGCACGATCCTTCAGGAAATTAAATACAGGTGCCAGAAAACGTGAACATGCTCCAGAAAGGAAATCTGTAAATAATGTAAATAATAATTGTTTTTCATCATGGTTATCTGACCAGTCAGACAGTGACGTATCTGATGATACATGTAGCAATTTTGATTTTTTGACAAGTGTAATCTAAATAGGCAGAATGGTTCAAAATTTATATATATGCCAGTTAAATTTAATTCTCTTAAAGTTGCAGCACTTGTAGATTCTGGGAGTTCGATTAACATTATGTCAGATCAGCTGTATTCATTACCACATACATGTAAATCAGCACTGAATTTTGAAGGTAAAGACTCCATAAAGTTGGCTAATGACCAAACTGTTCAAGTTGAAGGAACAGCTCATGTACAAATGTTTAGTCAGGGTGAAAAACATACAATTTTAGTGTACATTTTGAAACAAACATCACATCCATTTATTTTGGGTACTTCATACTTGATCCAGAATAAGATATCACTAAATTTTGGTAATATGGATGTTTCTCAAAAGGTTGCTAATGTCAGATGTACAAAGCGTATTACAATACCTCCTCATAGTGAAATGATAGTGTTGGGTAAATTACCCAAAAATATTGTACATGGATATCAGGGTTTTTGTGAGAATAATAAACAAATTTTATCTCGAGGTAAAGTGGTAGTGATAGTTTCAAACAATATAACTGTTCCTGGGAAAATTTTAAATCCAGGAAATGATCCAGTTGTAATACCCAAGGGAAAAATTATTTCAAAATTTACTGAACTTAAACAAAGATTATGATATTCGGAGAATTAACCCTGATGACAAACAAGTTAATTTTGTTCAGAATGTTGCTTTACCTAAATCTGTTGATGAGGGTCATGTAAATAGTACTGCAAATTTAGCTGTGAAGCTTCAGACATTTACTCGTAACTTTGAGCTCAATGCAAATCTGAATACTGAGCAAAACACTAAAATGTTGGAGTTTTTATTTCAGAACCGAGATATATTTGTAACTGAGGATAATCCCTCCCTAGGATATACTGACCTTGTACAACATCACATTATTCTTAAGTAAAATGTTAGACCTTTACACCAGGAACTTATAGGTTACCCCCGGATAAAAGGGAGATACTCAGACATTATCTGGATGAATTACTGGAACAGGGTGTTATTTGCGAAGAAGACGCGACAGAAGAAGCGCCTATTACGAGCCCCATTGTGCTAATAGCAAAGCGAGCGAAACCGTCCGAAAATGAAGCGGGAACAACCGATAGAGCAGCCAGTTTACGTCAATATCATTTCTGCGTTGACTACAGATTTTTAAACAACCAATCTGAAATTTTCAAATATAACATTCCAAATATATTAGAACTGACTGAGTCGCTTACGAATCGAGTACCGAATTTCATATCATCCATAGACATGAGCAGCGGTTTCTTTCAAATGAAGCTCGCCCCAGATAGTACAAAGTACACCGCTTTTAATACCTGTTTTGGTACTTTCAAGTTTTTGCGTGTACCAATGGGACTGCATACATCACCAAACTCTTTCCAACTCCTCATGGACAAAGTGTTACGCGGACTTACATTCAAATCATGTTTGTGTTATCTGGACGACGTACTGATCTTTTCCGAAACCTACGAACAACATTTAGCCGATCTAGACCACATTTTTTTACCGCTTCCGACAAGCTGGTTTAAAATTGAATTAAAAAATGTGCTCTTTCGCCAAGTCTTCCTGTATCTATGTGGGGCATCACATTTCTAAAGACGGTATCAAGCCGCCGCCGAGTCGTGTTGACGCGTTGATGATTTATCCACCTCCTCGAAACATCAAACAACTCAGACGTATCGTTTTACTGGTTTAGCCGGACACATGGGCACGCAGCAAACTATTGACAATCTTAGTGGGAATTTTTATTTCTCGAGACTGCCTTCAATTTTATCTGACTTTGTTAGATCTTGTCCGGACTGCCAGGAAAGAAAAATGACAAAAGCTCACACTAAAACCGGGATTATATCTTACAGATCCCCTACAGAACCATTTCAAGTCTGGCAAATGGATTTATTCGGACCTTTACCTATCACACAGAAAGGCAACAGTTATGTATTAACAGCGATAGATATGTTTTCCAAATTATTATTTACCGTTCCATTGCCAAATTGTGATTCTATAACTGTATCGCATGCACTTTTCCAACTTGTATGTATTTTTGGTGTTTGTGACAATATTATTAGTGACAAGGGCAGCGAATTTATATCTCATTGTACTACAGAATTATGTAAATTATTACACATTTTTTCAAAATTTCACCCCAGTTTTATCCACCATTGCCTTGGGTTATGTGAACGAACACACAGAACAATCGTGGAACGCTTAGCCCATTATTTCAAGAAAGATAAACAGTGGGACGAAATACTGCAAGTGGTAGCATTTTCTTTTAATGTATCGCTTAATGCTTCTACTAAGTATTCTCCTTATGAAGTTGTATATAGATTTAGACCCAAATTCCCACTTGACTGACAATTTTAAGACATTGCCGGTTGAATTTCAAAGTTATGTAAATCAGTTATCCCAAAAGTTAACTGTTTTACGGGCTGAAGTAATAGCGAACGCTTTGAAAGCGGGTGAATTAATGACACAGAGGGAAAATAAACGGACAAATCCCTTAAACCTGAACGTCGGCGATTACGTTTATATGTTAACCGAACCAACTAGCAAGGGAAGAAAACTACAGTCGAAATATTCGGGACCTTACGTGGTGGACAAAATAAATTCACCTTATTTAGTTACTTTACGGCAGAAGTCCACAGGCAAACTGTTTAAAAACCCAGTACATTTAGACCGGTTAATAGTTGTTTATGTGCGGGCTCCAAACCCCACTAATTTTTACATTCCGAAAATCCCTTACAAACGAGGATATTCATGCCGACAGTGGGTCTGATTCAGAAACAGAACTGTTACACAGAAAATACTAGTCTAATAATACACAGGGAGTTGATAGCAGTTCCTCTATAGCTGTAGTTAATAAACCTAGAGAGCGGCCTAAACGACAGATCAGAAAACCAGCGCGTTTCCAGTCATGCTACGAAAGTACCCAATCTGAAACTGACAGTAACTATTACAAAATAAAGTGAGTTATAGGACGAAGGAATCGAGAAGACCCAGAATACAAGGTCCAGTTTAAAGGAGAATCGACACAAAACGCGATATGGACTAAATTCGACCAACTTAACCCACAAGCGCAAACATTTGTACTTGATAAAGCCCCACCATTTGTTGACTAAATACATTTGCTATGTTTGTATTGTTTATTGATGAGCAGTAATTCTGAAGCTGTTAGTTCCACGGACATTTTTTTTCATTGAATAATGCGACTGATTTTGTTGATTCATTGTATGTCATTAGTATTGTATGATGGTGATCAGATAACTTGACGTATGAGTTAATGTGTTTCGAATTTAATTTTTTGCAAGTTTTTGGAGAAGACACGAAGTACATTTTTTTTCTCAACTTTAATTTTCATTTTATATTTTTGCATTTTTTTAATTCGGAATGTTTAAATAGTTTGTGGCTAAATTTTCGATAATCCATTACAATTTTTGAAAGTTACAGAAATACAATCATTACAATTTGCAGATAGGATGATTAGGGTGATAAGTAAACCAGAAATGCCCTAACATTTGGTACTTTTCAGATTTAATTTCTTAATGAAGTGCCTTTATATTTTACTAGAGAATTGGAGCTCTACTGGTAACATCCATATGCATAGATATATGTTCAGGGTAAGTAGAAAATGTCATGTTTAATTTGACAGTTTTATTATGTAATGGCATAAATGATCGAACTATCTCATATTTTCGGTAACTCACTGACCATCTGAAATAAATTTGAATTTGTATTTTTCGGGCCGGGGATGTTACGAGGTAGCTTGCATAGTCAGTTAGTTCCCAATAAATAATACGAGTTATTCCCCTTTGCCGCATTTTATGTTCCGTATTTTGTTCAGTTTTCGATTTTGTATGTTATGTTGTGTTAGTTGCTGAAGAAAGAAGAACACGTTTTACAGAATCTGATTTTGTTGTTTTTACCGCCCATAGATTATGATATAACCTTAGCTCTACCGATAGCTCCCTTAAACTAGAAGACCTTATCTTGGATTGGTGGATAGTTCTAAATTTCTACACAGTTGTATGGATGTTTTTGTAACATATTTATGAAAAACATTATATTCATGTGTGAGTGATTGTTGCTTAACGGCAAATGAGCAATTTTTGCAGATATATTATGGCGAGAACAAGTCAATTTTCAATGAGATGATGATGAGATCCGCTTTATACAAGACCAACACGCTTAGTTGGTTTTCATAGTGCTAACTGACTGAAACAACAGTCCGCGGATAGAAATGTCGCCTCACTCGGACACATTATTCTGAATCCGAGACAAATACTATTGTACTAAGTATTAACAGGATATTCAGAATTACCATATGAGTTTACCTATAATTATGTCATAATGTTACAACATACACTGACATACAGGATATAAACATTCCCAGTAACAAAGCGCGTAATATAATATACACACACATATGTGTCCATTATATGAAAGAAAAATACATGAAAAGAAATAAAAGATACCTAGATAAAGTGTAAGGTTACACCCACAGTAGTTTACCAAAAAATCCCTGCAGGATTTAACGTTACAGGTAAATTGTAAGGTGCATATGGGGTTTCTTTACAAATTGGCTATTCATGCTTAAAGGCCCATTAACGGAAATTTGAATGGAAGAATATAACATCATACTACACCATCATACTACACCATCATATATTGATGAAGTGAGTGAGTGATTGTTGTTCTAAGTAAAAGTTTATTCATAATTGCAAATAGCGACACATTTTGATAATATCATGGCTGAATACAGATCTACATGTTCTAAAACAACTGGTCCAAAATAAAACGTTAGAAAATACCGAAGGGGCAATCAACAATGGACAATCCAGAGAAACTGGCAACATAGGGTACACAAGACGAAGAAAAACAAAACACAATTTGTGTTGGACACTACTGTACGCAAGCAAACATAAATAACGTAAATAAGACATAAGCCCTCCTACAAACTAGAGGTAAGGACGAACCGAACATCGGTTTTATTCGGAAATCGTAGCGGACATCACAACACGGAACGCAGAACACAAAAAACTAAAAAGATTAGCAACACGGACCCACCATAAAATCGGGGGTGAATCCAGGTTCTCCCGAAGGGTAAACAGTTCCTGCCTCTTACAAGACACCCGCATTGTTACTCATATAGTCAACACATGTCATCTTACTGGTCCACTCGGATTCTGATCATGTACATGTATAACCTGAATTTTTTTTTGGAGGACTTGGTTTTGTACTTTTTGATTACTGTATTTTTTCAGATGTGTTCTGCATAAACGTTAAAAAAAAGCGAAGTGGTAATCAAGAATGGACAATCTAGAGAAACTCGCAAACATAGTGGTAATCAAGAATGGAGAATCTAGAGAAACTGGCAAACATTGGACACACAAGACACAAAGATGAACACAAACCAAACAAAAACCACTTTTACTTTTTTTTAGCAATAACATAAAAAAAAAACTAATATGGTCCCCGACTGTTATTTAACGAGTTGATTGTCTCTGTGTTACTGGTTAATTAAAGTTCTTGAGATGAGATCGTGTTTTTCTTTTGTCATGGGTATTGTACATTACTTTTAGAATATCACAAAATAACGATGGAATTATTCTAATACCATACTAAAATATTTACGCAGTTCATTAGTGTGAGGCTACGGTTTGGTGTGTAATGCCACTTTCAACAATGATTTAGCTATATTGTTCCTTAGTGTGTAAATGGTTCGTTATATTCGTTACATTTTTATATGAATGTGGACGGGTGGGGGCTTCGTTTATTCAAAACTTTTATTTCATACATTCCCAGTGTCTTACCAGGTCTAATATTTCCTATGCCAATAATTGCGGCATCCTTCATAAAGTCGTAATACCGAATTTAATATATTCAAGTGTTCAAGACATGCTACTCACGAAAGAAGACAAGATACTTCTATGGAACCAAACCCTTCATTTTCACGCTAATCAGGAAATTTTCAATATAATAGCATGTGTGTATTGGATTGCATTTTTTGATTGTTTGTATATAATGTTTACCAATAATTATGTTACGGATCGACCATTTAACGTGTAGGGAGTGGGCTATATTATGTACCCCCTCCCCCTAACTAAGAACCATACTTTTTTTCATCCGAGAGAAGCTCAATTAGTCTGAAATTCCATTGAAACGCTTCGGATCCTTGATTAAAATATGCGTCCATTAAAATTTAAATCTAAATTAAATTGAAAATTAATTTAACTTAATTAAAAGTGTCAAACTTATTTACGGTAAACTACAGGATGTAACATGTAATATTTAGCAGGACATATCGAACTACTTTTTATTACATTTTCATCCAAAATGGTGTCAATATTACCATAAAGATGGTTATAAATAAAACAACGGTCTATTTCTATCAGAATGTAACTGTAATCACTGGTTTTACTTTGTATACTATCAAACTGTATCAGGCCATACCACTATTTATAATAATGAGGTACACGTTTTATTACTTAAGCACGCTGGTGTCATAAATATCCTATTTATAGCCTACCATATTATGTAATAGGATACAAATATCCGGAAAATTTTGAAGGTACTAAAGGAGTAAGTGGAAGCCATCAATCGAAGTAGGACAGGCAATACAATGGGCAATAGAAAAAGGACAAAGGTACAAATAATGATCTACAAAACACTACACAGAGACCGAAAGATCGAGTAACACGAACCCCACCAAAACTGGGGGTGGATTCAGGTGATCAAATTTAGTGCGTACGACGTATTTCTGTAATTACCTTCATCTGATATATTCAAGGTCAAAATATTTGAAAGCCAAATAATTAAAATGTCTTTGCGAGCAAGACAACCA